>QEPC01001500.1:1902397-1953654 GCA_003113815.1 Sphenodon punctatus
GCTTGGAGAACAGGATGGGTGGTGACCCCATCGATGCAGATGGTCAGGTTAGAGGGAGAGGAAGGGGAGGGAGGAAAGATGAGGAGTTCAGTCTTGGCCATGTTGAGCTTGAGTTGACGTCGGGACATCCAGGCAGAGATATCAGAGAGGCAGACGACGAGGCGTGACATACCATATATTTGCATTTCTTGAGAGATGCCAGTCTCACCATTAAAAGCAAGTTTCTCAGCTTCTCAGAAATGTTTCTGTCATGTTCACTCTAACTATAGCTCAATTCAGTTTCAGTTTATTATACATGGCCATAGGCCATTGCACCACATACAAAAGACAACACAAATCAAAACACATTTCTCCTTAATTACATATTATTAAAAAATAAAATATTACACTTATTACAAGTAAACTATCATAAGACTAAACTAACAAACAAACAAAGCCTTAGATTGCAAAAACAAAGTTCTAGTGTTAAACGCAAGGACTAAAAATTTCATAACCTTTAACGAGGTTTCTGAGTATCCCCTAAAAGTATTCCCATCAAACCCCTGTCCGTATAGCCCAGAAATTGCTCCAAGATTGGGCGGCTTAGGGTATCAACCCTTACTTGGTCATATAGATGACATTCTAATAAAATAAGCTGTGTTGACTCCACAGCCAGCATATCGAATGGGCAAAGACGATTGCCATACTGGATACCCTCTAATCTACCCTCATATACTCTCGAGGGTAGAGCATTAAAACGAGCCGCAAGGAATAATTGTTTCCCTCTAAAGGTAGAGGCAGAACTCAAATAACCTGCCATCACCCCTAATGGTGGTAACCATAAGTTATATTTTTTCATGTGGGCTGTTTTACTTATAGTGACCAACGCCTCCTGTCTTTCTATATCATAAATTCTCAACCGAGTCTCTGCAATAGCAGCTAATAAATTTTTAGAAGTAATTAGAAGAGAACCCTAAGTGGGCTAGGCGGTTTTCGATTGCCTTAAACTCTTGTGGGCATATGCAAACATAAATTGGGCTCTAACTATAACTTGAAAGGTGAGAATGAACATTATATTTGGAGCCACCAGGTAGTCTTCTAACATCCATGATGGGATTAAGCATATGAACTCATCTCCTGAAATATGAGTATACCTCACCTCTTCTTAAGAGTGTGTTGAACGAGCAATATTTGATCCCACTATCAAATATAGTGACAGGTTCCAATATCTGAAGCTTCAGAGGAAGGAAAACTTCATTTATTTCATAACTCACCTACACAGCATCAGAGTTTTTAATAGTAAAAGAACTGCCAGTCTTTAATAAATTTCATCCCTTTATCTTCAGATAATTAAACAATTTCCGATATTCAAAGCAAAGTATAAATTGTACAGTGCTGTATCTGTCCGAAGCATTGGCATTGGATAAAATATTATATGCCTATAGGGCTGTTAGGAATCCAATTCTTATTGGCTTTTAAACTCTCCTTGTCTTCGAAAAACTCTCCCGTGCATATGTCGTATCTACATATACGCATCATATATTGAACACTCCCAAAGGCACAAAGGGGAGCTCACTAAAGCTCCTTTTAAGATTTCAGCTTACTCTGACATATATTTCTCATATAATAGAATGATAGGTCTCCAAGCATCAGTATATCTTAAATAAAAGTTTGAAATAAAAATATATGTAAAATATTTACCTTCCATTCAATTATTGATAATATTTCAGTAAATATAAAAAAATAAATCCACGACAAAGTTCCGATTTAATGATAAAGGAACATACCCACCGGTATACCAATTTTTTTTACTAGCCAAAACAACAAACCATCACCCAGTAAGACTGTATCATCATAGTCCTACTACAATAATCCAGTAACAATATCTTAATATGGTTATGTCTAACACGAGGAAAATATTTCAGAAAAATATTCACCTTTAAAAGGGCATCTACATAAATATTATGTTGTGACATAATTTCCTTTACATCCCATTTCACGTTAGCCATCAGGAGTAGCATCTGTTCATAATCAATAGCTTTAGCAGCTACAATCCAATAAATTGGTTTGCGCAGTTCACTGGCAGTTGACACAGTCTGAAATACAGGTTAAACAAAATTCAGCTGAGTAGTTTTTTGCTCATAATGATAAAAAACCAGAATGAATTTGAAAAGAGCCCCACAAAAATTACAATAGCATGCAAGCAGCGTAGTACAGAATAAGTTATGAAGAGACAGCTTAAATCACCAAATCCTGACCTGAGAGTAGAACTGCTGAAGAAAGGGTTTCTTGGCTGCAGGCATCACAGCATCGAGATGTGGCTGAAGGAACTCAAACTGTTCAGCCAAAAATACCCTGGGGAAAAAAATAAAATAAACACATAAATATTGTGAACCAAGTACAATATTTAAAGGCTGACTTTATTTTTCTATAGTTAATGGACTTTGAAGCCATTAAAAAAAAAAAGCTCCACTGAGAGCTTTTACTTTAGTTTTATGTCACTAGTATGATCTGCAGCTCCAGCTACTCACACCTATTGATATACTGATTATTATTATTATGGCAAAAGTTGATGTCAGTTCCTTAGTTTAGGGTCCAAAATATTTACTAATCTTCCAAAATTGAAAGAAATCCCCCAGCTGCAAACATTAACAAATAAAAATAAAAAAAATACTGTATATAAGAAGCTTTTACAAAACCAAAGAACAAGGTACATCTCTTCCAATTTAAAAATAACAACAAATTACTTTTTTTAAAAATGCTAATGCAATAATGAGCCAAAACAATCTAGACATTAAAGTACAGTGCTAGCTCAAAAGACAAACTCAGCTAGGGGCAGGGTCTACTGAAACTAGTCTTACAGGTAACTAAAAACACACACACTCAGTGGTAAAAGTTAATTTGCTTTCAAATTCTTTTTGAATTATCTATGGTGTTAAACTGGCATAAATAAATCCTCTTTTTTTCAAAACAATTTTAGCTTCTCTCTAAAATTCTCAAACTCATTCCTAAAAATAGCTTTACTGATAAGTCACCTCTTCTTAATCAGTAGCATTCTGCCATCCACTGCACGGGACATTTCAAACCTAACTAGGACAGTCTTGCATAACATTTTACAAAAACACGGAAGAGAAAAAGGTTATCAATGAATAGAAGAGATTTAATGAGATTACTCAGTCTCTATAAATCAAATCTGGATGAGTTTCTAAAGGCACTGTACTTTATAATTCAAGCACAAATTATTGTGTTACGTGTAGAAAAGACTATGTGAAATTCTAAGATCTGTGTGTTACAGGAAGAATTAGACTATGATCATAATGGCTTACAATTCAGCTTATTAATTTACTTCCTGAACTTTAAAAAAAAATAATAGGAGAAATTATTTATATTTACACTACTAAATCTCATCTCCTGAAAGGACTTATGCATTGATCTTAATCCTGCTTTGCAGGAGGGGGCGGGATATAAATCTGAAAAATAAATAAATAAATAAATAAATTTACAACACCTCATGAATGACTTTCCAAAGCTACAAAGAAGTGTGGTTTACAATAAATAACTTACAAAGACTCTGTGGCTACGACTCTCTCTGCCAAACCATACAGTGTATTGCCAGATGTCAAAACTACCAGATGACTGAGATGTGGGCTTGGCACTTTCTCCTTTCTCTCTTCAGCAGATGTCAGGGTGCTAGCAGTGTCAGTTGAGACCTCCTAAAAAGAACATTTGAGAAATAAGCAAAAAGTAAAATTCAAAGTTTCAGGATCCAACCTGGACTTCTATCAAAATGGCCCTTCAGGTACGCTTGGGTGTTCGAGAACAGGATGTGGAATTTCACTTCCAGGACAAAAAATAAATCCATCACAGATGCCTGGGGACCAACCGATACTGCAAAATGACAGTCTGATCCAGCTCCAATCAGTCAAGAACTCTCATACTCAATACGGAAGTGTTGCAGTTTAGGCAGGTAGGTTTAATAATGAAGGAGTATAAAGAGAACTAACCCATCACCTTGAGGCAGTCTGTTCATTCAGTTTGGAGGGCTAGTATGAAGCAAGCTCACATTTAGTGGAATACAGTGGGATCAGCTGCTACCCTTGCTACTAGGTACAGCAGTGGAAAATGGACCACCCAAGTATACTGAACATCCATCTGGGCAAGAATGACATGGGGTTAGGGAATGCCTGGGACCTTATGAGGCGCATGAAGGATGACAATGCTTGTTTGAGGGGCAAATGGCCCCAGTCCGACATATGGTAGTCAGATATGTTGGAATGGTGGTCATGGCAATACACGCAGAAACCAGTCGGGATTGAAATCGCAAAACATAAGGTCAATAGGGCCCTTGTGGGGTGTCATTGAAGGAACTGGCAGTAAGGCGATTCATCATCACTGGATCATCTTCAACGATGACAGCGCGTACCAGCAGGATGGGGTGCACCTGTGGAGGAATTATATTTGGCTAGAGGATATTCGGGATGCCCTGCATAGGCATTTCAGCATACCTGTGTGGGGAAAAGGGGGTCTGTGACGGAAGACCTCTTTCCCTTTTTTGTGGCGGAGAGCAGCTTGGGAACTATGTTGTGGTGAGGCTCCCTACGAGTTGCGGGGAGAAGGGGTGCCTTTGCATCTCATCACCACCAGAGGCGGGGGCATTAAGGGCTGGGGCCCGGCTTAAATCTCAAAACGGCTGGGCCGGGATGTATGTCCAATTATGATCGGCCACAGGTCTGCTGGCTTTTTGCTGAGCCTGCAAGATCTGGCTGTTCGCCCAGGCCTTCAGAGGGGAGGATGGGGTTGTTGGGGATAAATGTTGGGGTTTTTAAAGATTTTTTAATATATTGCTGCACTTTTTAGTATTTTTATTGTATTTTAATGTATTTTTGGTTATTGTACGCCGCCCCAAGATGCCGTAGGCATGAGTGGGGCGGCTAATAAATATAAAGAAATAATTAAAAATAAATAAATGATCCATGGAGGGTTGACCATGACTGGGTCAGGCCATCAAGGTTGGGCACCAGTAGTCTGGCCCCCTTCCTGCTTATTTGCATGGTTTTCCACTGCTATGGAGACAGAGAAATGGGCTGCCTTGAGATTCTCAATTAATAAAGTTGCAGCCAGTGCTCTCAACCCATCTATGGCATCTGTGTGGTTTTGTGGGTATGTGTGGGCACAAAAGAACACCTACCCGGATAAGCGGGGGTAGATTTCTGGTGCCATTTAATTTCATGGAGTGTCCCATTGTTCTAGCACTGTTAGAGAGGGTAAATAACTGCTCCCTATTGGCATGTTCCATACCACTCATGATTTTGTAAACTATCTTATCCCCTTTCGGTTGTCTCTTCTCCAATCTGAAGAGCCCCAAGCTATCAAGCCTCTCTTCATACAGGATCCACTTCCTATCCTTGATCTTTTTTCTTACCCTTCTCTGTATCTTTTTTAGTTCTACTACATCTTTTTTGAGATGAGGTGACCAGAACTGTACACAATATTCCAGGTGTGGTTGTACCATAGATTTATATAGGCCCGTTGTACATGGATGCCACCTCCCTCATGCACGTGTGCAGGTGGGTGGATGGTGGGGGTCCGTGCGATTGCTGTGGTGGGTGGGTGGCAGTGCGTGCATGCTCCCGCGCTCCACCCATCACCCACGCACAGAACAACAGGTGCCAATGGCGGATGCTCCATGGGTGGAGGTAGGTGGGCATCAGTGTTACAGGTCACCAACGCGCTGTCTACCCACCGTGGCCTCCATCCACACACCCCCACACTGCTGACCCGTTTGAAAAGGGCCATAGTAGCATTATGATATTTTCAGTTCTAGTCTCTATTCCTTTCCGAATGATTCCTAACATTGACCGCTGTCACATAACGAGCTGAGGATTTCAATGTATTGTCCACGATAACCAAAATCATTTTCCTGAGTGGTGACTCCCAATTCAGAACCCAGCATGGTATACATATAGTTTGGATTATTTTTCCCTATGTGCATCACTTTGCACTTGTCCGTATTAGATTTCATCTGTCATTTGGATGCCCAGTCACCCAGTCTCACAAGATCCTCCTGCAACTCTTCACAGTCCGTTTGGGTTTTACTACCTTGAATAACTTTGTGTCATTTGTAAATTTGGTTACCTCACTCTTTACTCCCTTCTCCAGATCATTAATGAATATATTAAACACCACTAGTCCCAGTACAGATTCCTGGGGCACTCCACTAGTTACTTCTCTCCATTAAGAAAAATGATCATTTAGTCCTACTATTTGCTTCCTATCTTTTAACCAGATGCTGATCTACAAGAGGACACTGCCTCTTATCCCATGACTCTTTAATTTCCTCAAGAGGACATAGGGTATGCCCAAGGAATGGGCTGCCCTGAGATTTGTTAATGAATAAAGTTGCAGCCAATGTTTTCAACCCATCTATGGCACCTATGTGGTTCTGTGGGCACAAATGGTAGAAGAAATTGAAAAATTGACATATTTTTCACAAGAAGGCCACCTTACATGCAATTTGGGATCCTCTTCAAATCTTCCAGAGCTATAACTATGAAGTCAATTACATCTATGAATTAAGATTTCTGACACATGAGACAAGGACATAAGAACATAAGTGCTATACTGGGTCAGACCAATGGTCCGTTGAGCCCAGCATTTTGTCTCCAACAGTCACCATTCTCTGCCACTTCAGAAAAGTACATAATGTCCACAACAGGACATAACGGAGTGATCTATTCCCTGCAGTTGACCCCCAGTCCCAGTCTGAGGTTACGTCCTTCAACCTACTTGGCTAACAGCCGTTAATGAACCTACCCCTCCAAGAACTTATCCAGTCTTTTTTTAAACCCAGCTACACTACTGGCGTTGACCACATCCTCTGGTAACAAACTGCACACGTTAATTGTGCGTTGTGTGAAAAAATACTCTTGTTTTAAATCTGCTGCCTGTTAGTAGTTTCATATAGACAATGGGCTCAATGGGCCCAATCACCATTGTATTTTTATGTTCACTTCTGAAAAAATTCAAAATAAGATGTAAAATTTTTTACATATTCCTTTAACAACAACATCTTAACTGTGCAACAATAGTTATGGATATAACAATAGCATGGTCCATGCTATTGTTATATCCATAACCAGGAGCACCTCATTAAATTGGTACCTTCATTCTAGTGCATTAACTGGATGAAACTCATCATCCCTCACAAAAAGCTTTGCAATAACGGGAGAAAAGGACAGTCACCATGAAAAATTGGTCTGGGGAATGTGTGCCAGGAAAGCACTCTGCTCTGTTGTATGGGGCGTCTTTCTGTTAATAACTATTGTGCAACCACTCAATCTGGATTTAAAGGAAAGTAGCTATTTATAAAGTTTTCAAAATATGAATCAGTTCTCCTCCCAAGCGATTGGCAAACCTCATAACTATAACTTTTAGTCTGATAATGCCCAACATATGCCTTTAAAATATGTAAAAATTCTAAAAGAGGCAATTTTAATAAATAAAGGATTTTAAAATCTTGTGAAATTTATATCTTAAATAAGAATTTCCAGTATTATAGTTATGATTTCTGTGTACTATCCATTACTATAATCAAAAAGACCACTAGCAGGTCTACGAGGAATGGAAATAAATTTGGATCCAAAGTGAAAACTATATTTCAAAATGAGCGTTGTTGCAGGTAAAATGTCCAGTGCAGATGATTCCCGTCCATGTAGCTGTCAGGTTAATTTGCTGCTATATTACATCTACACAAAACAATTGAGCATGAGTTCTGTAAGTTAGCTGTTCAAAGGATAAGAATTATGTATGAAACAACTTTGGATAAAAGCATCTTCTAAAATGCAAGACGAGATGTAACTGAAACATTCTCTCTCATTAAAAAACTTATATAAGTAACATCAATATAATGAATTTATTTGTGTTAGCTTTTAGCCATCACACAATAAATAATTAAGCAAGCAAGGTAGGCAACCACTGCAAAAGTCAACACAATGAAATCTATAATTACATCACGTGCTAAGATTGCTATCTAAAATGATTAAAACTTAGAACACTAAGTTCTGAGAAACAGAGATAAGAGAATTTTATGTAACAGAAAACTCAAACATCTACAGTTTGCAAATTGTATCTCAGTTTACAAGTTATGTAAGTATATACATCATGAAGAAGATGCTGATAATGTCTAAACACAGATATTTAACATTTATATACAAAGGCTAAATTCTCAAAGGTATTCAAGGTAGGCACAAACATGTGTCTGATTTAAAGGCAGTCAGTGGAAGGATTCAAACAGATGATTATCAAATTATGATGATTATTTTAGCAGTGACTGGCTTCCTCACTGAGTTATACAAAGATTTTTTTTAACCTGTGTCATGCAGAACACAACGAAGTTTCATTCCCATTCTCAAACTGATTTGCAGAAAACCTGCATTTTAGGCCCTGCTTATCCTTGGGTTCTCTGCCACATTTGATGTTAGCATAAGGGATCCAAAGCTTTTAGGAAGCCAATGTAAGTCAATAGGATTTTTGGATATAGAAGAAGCTCCCTCTTCCATCCAGAACGACCTATTTTTAGCCTTCTGCCCATCCATAGTTGACTCATGGGGGGCATGGCCTAACCTTTAACCTAACCCCCCTTCCCAATTTTTAGAAGCCCTATAGAACCCCTGCCCAGCTCCTGTGCCTCACCACTATTGACAGTTATCAGTCACCTATGTGTCCATCTACGTTTGGTTGAAATTTACCTGTAAGAACAAAAGTTAAGGGGAGGAGACACACACGCACACACACACACTGTGATAACGTAAGCCTTCCAGGCTCAAATAGTGGGTGTTTTCAGACAAGACACTCCCCACCCCAACAGGAAAATGTTATCATAACATACACTCCAACATTTGATGGAGAGAAATAGGTACACTTCATGCTACTCCTGATTTACATAAATTTGTGTTTATGAAAATTTGTAATAGCCCACTGACTAACTATACATGTTATAGGGTACCCATAGGGCCCTGCAACATGTATAGTGGGTGGGGGCGTTAGTGGGTGGAGAGTATCTTGTTTGAAAATGCCCAGTAACGGCAGCCCCCTCCTAGCATAGGAATGTTTGACAGACACACTCATTCACCCACCAGAAACAGGAAAATGTTATCATAACATACACTCCAATATTCGATGGAGAGAAATAGGTACACTTCATGCTACCCCTGATTTGCATACATTTGTGTTTATGAAAATTTGTAATGGCCTGCTGACTAACCTTTGGGCTGAGATGGAAAAAAGGATATCTATGTGAGAGGCTCTGTGTATACATATGTTTCTATGTGTTGAACTGATGATCCAAGAAAAAACTCGGCCTGTTAAAGAATCAAAATTCTCAAATGTGTGCACTGACATTAAAGCTAAAACTTTGAAGTCAAAGTCACTCAAAAAATCACAGATGGAGAAGTGACAGTCCCTTGTAGAACACTAAAGAATCTCCTCTTACAAACATGCGCACGCACACACACACACCCACACCCCCTAACGATTTTAGTTTTCATCTTGGTCCCAGGCACTCAGCTCCCTCCTATCTGGGTGTTACCTTTTCTTGTTCTGTAATAGCAGCACTGAATAACCACAAACAGCTGCCAGGGATGATAGTTATCCAGCTTTCTTTCAAGATGGATTAATGAGGTGTTAATTATTCCTTTTGTCTGCTGAACCCAATACAAACTGTACACTGCTGGGAGCCCTGGTATAAGGTAACAAAATGTTACCATACCAGTCAAAAAGGTATTGTTGCAGTATATGTCATAATTAATTTTCTGATGTTCAGTTAAATGTATCATCCACTCCAGGGGTTCTATAGGGCTTCTGCATTGTAGACCGTGCCAGTCCATATGTTACAGGTATGTTATTTCTAGCTTATTCATGGACCCCATATGTTGGGAGGCTACCTCCTGAACTGTTGCAGGCCCTCCACAGGCTGGAGTTCCCCATGTTTGAGGCTCTGTGGGCTCGTGTTTTATGCCAGTGCTTCTCACACTCATGTTGCCATTTCACGTTTGATTCATAGACCTGATGTACTGGGGGTCCTATGCTTACGCACAATCTGAACTTTCTTGAATCCAGTACTATACAAAATTACATTTTGTAAGAGCAAAAGTCATTTAAAGGAGTATTAGTTTCATCCTCTCTCTCCTCCTACAATGAATGATGAGGGGGTGTTTGAAAGAAACCATATGGAGGACTTTTGAATGGTGGCGTGATTTACAAGTGACGTTCCTGTGAAAAGGACCCATGGTCTCAGGAGTTAGGCTTAACCTTATTTATAGCATTGCCCTTTATGATCATGGGAGATGATAACAAAAAAAACGTTCCATCAATCACTTACAAAGTCTCTTGGATATAGCTTTCTGCGCCAGGCTCAGAAACAACGCACTTGATCTAGCAGAAGAACTTATTAACGCTAGCAATATGCCCTGCCCCCTTGGCACCAATTACACTAAAAACTTACATCATGACATCATAAGCTTGCATCTTGGACCAATATTTTATACAAGAATTATAACCTAGAAAATATTATTCCAGAGACCAAAACAACTCCAAACAAACCCCAGTACGCTGACTGCATCAGATTAGTTTACACCAAAGAATATTAGTCCAGTCCAGAATATTAGTCTACCATGGGGTAGATTTATATCCTGACCAGCAATCCACCCCATCACATTTCATGTTAGTTTACACGTTCAAACAATTTAAGTGCCGAAGGACTGGGGTAAAAATCTACCCCCAAGAACCCCACAATGTTGTATTTTTCAAGGGGCAAGATGAGGGTTTAAAAAACAAAAAATTACCCGCAGTCTCTGCCCAGATCAAGACAGGAATAGTATGTGGAGGAATTCCCAGAATTCCACCAAACAGGCCACTCAACAAGCTGGTATAGTTTAGGTTACTTAGGTTCCCAAACTGCAAGCATTTGTTTAACTAGTAGTAATACATTTTTATTGTTAGTCTATAGGCTATAACAATGTTAGACAACATAAACAAGATAAGTAAAATCCAAAATAATATAAAACAAACATATATCTTTAGATTACAGCCTATTAAATGCTTCTGGATTCTCACAAGCCAAATATTAAATAATTGCAAAGGTATGCCAATGTCAACATCCTAAGCCAAGTTAACACAAAACAAACTTTAAATAAAGATTTCATGTCTACATTTAAACAAAATTGCACAAGTGCCAGAGCGGCAACAGGTCTTGAAATTAGTAAGTCTCTGCCATCCAGGATTCAGTTCAGTTCACTTTCAGTTTGTTATTTTAGCCGTTGGCCATAACAAATAAAAAAATAATAGAAAAAGTTGAAAAATAAACAACGGTATCATAATAACGTAATTTAAAATGAACTATGAATATAAGTAACAAGGATAACAAACATTGACTCGCAAAATACGGGAGAGCATTAGGAACTAGCTTTGCCCTTCCCGGGGCTTAAACTGACAGCTCTTGACCCCTGTGATTTAATAAAGTAAATTAACAGATGAATAATAAAGAGTAAACACTTACATAAATGCCAATGAACAAGTAGCCCAAAAGAGCTCAGTTTGGACAGGCTTATGAGGCTCAGAGGTTATAATATAAATTTTTGCATGACAAACAAAACAAAAACAGCTGGGTTAACACCAAAATAAGGCAACATTCTGACTATAATCAAGCAACTTTAGCTCCTCCAAGCCATAGGCAAAACGAAGTTAATGGTGTTTATAAATGTAAAGACACTGGTAAAGAACATTGTAATTAACAACAACGAGCACAGGCTTCCCAGTAGCATAATCAGAAAAGGGAGGAGTTTGCTAACCTCCATTTGTAAAAAACTATACTGGCTCTGAAGGCAGCAACCGCCCTAGATCTGGTTGAATCACGGCCCCCTAGTGATAGATGAACCCAGACATTCTCCAGCAAACCAGCAGGCATTAAATGGATGAAAGAGCCAATATATTTATTCCTCAAAAAGTATTATATTGTACTTGGGACAATATAATAATATATGCTCATTAGTCTCAAGGGCTGCCATATCACAACGTGGGCAAAGTCTTTCTGACCTCAGAATTTTCTTATATCTGCCTTGAAGACTAGCTGAGGGAAAGATGTTGCAGCGCAAGAGCATTAAAGCTCTTCTCTGGGGCCAGTTTGACCACTTAATTAAGTACTCCGGCAAAGGGGAATTAAGACTACTAGGGGCGTAATCAGGTGCAATCTTTTGAGCTGATAAAGCAGAGTTTTCCAGTTGCAGTTCCTGGTCGTAGACTCTCCTTCTAATCAGAGAAATAGCTCCTAAAATGCCCAAAGGGTGGAGGATTTCTTTTCCTAGGCCCAGTTTATAAAAGTCCTGCTCAATTAAGTCTGACCAACAGCCCTTTACCCTCTCACCAACAATAAATGTCAAGAGGGAAGACGCCGGTGGTGGAAAAACTGCAACCTTCAACCAGAATTTGAAGATCATTATTTGAGCCTGTGACTTAACTGATCTCATGGCTGTTTCCATTCTCAAGATTGCCTGGGGTACGCACGTTGGATGGCTGAGGACTGAGCGGAGAAAAGCATTCTGAACACACTCTAATTTCCCCAGGAAGGAATGGCCCCAAATGGCCACTGCATATTACAACTGGGGAATCACCTTAGCTTTAAACAAGCGTAGGGCAGGTCCTACCAGTTTACCACTCTGGGAGTGAAAAAACCTGGTAATAGCTCCTGAGGATTTCCGAGCCTGCAACATACCTGCCTTATGGTGAGGGGACCAACCGCAGGACGCGGAAAAGACAACCCCTAAATATTTAAAGGTTCGCACCTGCTCTATTCTAATGCCATCCATATACCAAGCAAATTGGCAAAAAAGGTGGCCAGTAACCGGGACCTCTATTCTAGTGCCATCCATATTCCAAGCAAATTGGTGAAAAGGGCGGCCAGTAACCGGGACCTTAGTCTTAGCATGGTTAACAGACAAGTTTTCCTGCTTGCAGTAGAGTGCAAATCTCTGCATACTCCTGCGTAAGCCAACCTGCGATACTGAAAGCAGAGCTTTATCGTCTGCATAAAGAAGGAGGGGTAGCCTCTGAGAGCCTATCTTTGGAGCATGTAAACTGTCTAAGGACATAAAAGGCGGTAGGTCATTAAGAAAAAAATTAAAGAGCGACGGGGCTAATATGCAGCCCTGACGCACTCCCTTTTCAAGGGGCAAAGTCCTAGAAAGGGGGCGATTAGGGGTGACACAAATCAAGAGTGTGTTATTATGATGGAGTTTGACCATTAGAAACAGCAAGTGGCCGTCAATCGAAGAACCTTTAAGTTTTAACCACAGCCGCTCCCTTATCAATGGTATCAAAAGGCTGCCCTCAAGTCGACAAAGCAGCAAAACATAGGAATTTTTGGTTGAGAGGGAGCATACTTATTAAATAGATGCTTAAGAATATACGCGTGATCCAAAGTAGACTGTCCTGCTCTAAAGCCTGCCCGCTCGGGGTTAATATTATTATTTGCAGCAAGCCAGTCTAGAAATTTACTGAGCAGAAATTCTGCATACAGTTTTCCTACTATAAAAAGGACATTTGCTGAACTACAGTGTCTGAGTAGTTCGATGGAAGCCAGTGTGGCTACACTGCCTGCTGAAAAGCAAGCATGTGCATAAATATTTGTATGTGATCTACAGTTAATAGTTTCTCGGGTGGCAATGATGGGGAGAGTATTCTCAGTAGGGATGTGCAAACAGAAGGGGGTTTGGATGTTCTGCCATTTGGTTTGAAAACCGGGTTCAGTCGTTCGGTTCAAAAACCGAGTTCGGATTCGTTCGTTTGGTTCGGCAGAGTTCAGACCCGCCGCGAGGCTTGGGGCGCTCCAGGGATCCCCAGGGGTGCCAGCGGTGGCATGGCAGGTCGTCAGAGACCCAGCAGCAGCAGCAGAGACCGGGAAGGTTTGATGCTTGGCACCCCAGGTTGCTCGGGCAGGAAGGCTCGCCGCTTTGCCTCTGGGGGTGTCCGTGGTGGCATGGCAGGTCATCCGAGACCCAGCAGCAGCAGCAGAAACTGGTAAGGCTTGGCGCTTGGCACCCCAGGTTGCCTGGGCATTGTAGGCTGGCAGGCCTCCAGTTCTGCTCGCTCTATGCTGGCTGGGTTCTCCATTTCTAGTCACCATCACGGCAGGTGGTGGCTGGCTGGCCACGTGAATCACCACCGGGCAAGGCTACTTGACCAATCTGCAGAAGAATTGGTTGAGATCTGGCAAGCAGGATGCCAGCCTGCAATGCCTGGCCCCGTATGGGGAGGGAGGAGGCTGTAGGAGGGAGGATGTGGAGCAACCCAAAAGACTGACATAACAGACACATTCACTGGTCAATTACTGCATGCTTCCAGCTTTACAGGACCAATCGGTAGTGGCTTTGAGGCGGGCATAGTGGGTGACCCTGAGGCAGGCATAGAAGGGACATAACTGGGACTTTGGGGATAACATCCCAAAAATCAGGACACACAGTTTACACATCCAGGCTGGCCAATTATCATCACAATCACATCCTACAGCACTGTGACAGCAGATATAAGAGAATCTCCATTGGCTCGTCCCTAAACAGATGCTTCTGAGTTCCTAGTAACAAGTGTGGGAGAGATGTTGGGATGGTCACAGGACAGAATGAGGACATTTGGTTGACATTTCTGCTGGCCAATTGACATCACAGACTGATCTTATACCACATTGACATGTAAGAGAATCCCTGGCATAGGCTCCTTCTCGCATATGCTGTGCAGGCATATAAAATTGGGACCCTTTATCACATTTTTCTGATATTTGGCAGATATGATCGTGAAAGTGTGATATACAGCCCTGCCAAAGTTCATGTACACTTGTTGGACTACAAAGATGTTACAGTCAGATATACATTTATAAGTGAATTGCTCCCTGATTGAGTGGGGGAGGAAGCTGGCATTGCAGGTTGGCTGGCATGGGTGGAAGCTTGACTCGTATTCAACAGAACTAAAGAAGCTCTACTGCCAATTGGTCAAGCCTTGCCCGGTGGTGAATCACGTGGACACCCAGTAGCAGACATTGGATTGCCAGGGCACAGAACCCGTGGCACAGCAGAGGCAGCATTGGCAGCAGCAGACATTGGATTTGCCAGGGCACAGAACCCGTGGCACAGCAGAGATGGTATTTGCAGGATTTGCCTGTGTGCAGCACCCATGGAGCCAGGATGGTTGGATTTTCCAGGGAAGAGCTCCCATGCAGCAGCAGACAGCAGCAGCAGGATTACATGGGCACATTTGGATTTGCCAGGGCAGAGCACCCATGGACCAGCAGACAGCAGCAGTGAGATTACCAGGCCAGTGGGGCACATCACTCACAGTTGTCAGGGCAGGCAAACAGCCACCTTGGCATGAGAGGCAGGCAGGCTGGGGCAGGGTTTGAGCTTTGCCCACAGGACGGGCAGACAGGCAGCATAGTATGAGCAGAAGGCAGGCAGACTGAGGCAGGCCTTGAGCTTTGCCCACAGGGCGGGCAGACAGGCAGGCAGCATGGCATGAGCAGAAGGAAGGCAGACTGAGGCAGGATTTGAGCTTTGCAACCTGAGTGGGCAGACAGGCAGCGCGGCATGAGAGGCAGTAGGGAAGGCAGGCTGGGACCTTGGCAGGGCATTCAGATAGGCTGGCAAAGACCGTGCAGTGCGCGTAAGAGAGAGCCAGTCACATAGGCAGGCTGAGATCGTCTAGCCAGAGGCTAGGGATGTGCACCAGATGTGCGTTATCAAAATGTGTAGTTTTATCGTTATTGTTATAACGACAATGTCATTTTTGTTACTGTCGTTATCGATACCGATACCAATTTCAAACAAAGATTTTATTTTCGTTATTGTTATCGATATCGTTTGGTCTCGTGATCTCACGAGACCAAAAACTGGAAACGGTATTTCGATCGTGTGTATTCTCGTGTGCCGTGTCTGTCTGGCTTGTACGAAGTGAAGTGCGAAACACTGGTTGTGAGCTTGCGTGTGTGTGGGGCTTGGTTGAGATGGAAGGTGAAGGAAGTAGTGGTGTTGGTGGCGAAAAAATAAAAATGAAGATGAGGAAGGTCAAGGTGGAGAAGGAGGAATTGGAGGCCTAGCCTGGAGCATCTGGTGAGGTGGTGGTGGTCGGCTCCTCGCCAGAGTAGGAAGAGGGCAGAGGAGGTGCCACTGCTGCCAGGTTTGTAAAATTTATTTTTGTTTATTGTTCCATGTAACGTTGAGGACAAGAATACTATCCTTTAGAGCGAGCTCCCTGGTGTGAGGGTGGGTGGGTGGTGGGCAGTCAGGCACAAACAGTAGGCATCAGCAGGTGGCAGCGGGTGGGCAGGATTTGCACGTGTCTTATTTCTCGGTCTGCCCGGGGGTGGGCTCTTCCAGCAGCCAGGCACGAGCTGCAGCACCCACCCAGAAATGTGCCAGCCAGGGTCTCAACTTGCCAACACTGGCACCCCAAAGAAGGGCAGGATTTGCACATCTCTTATTTATGGGTCTGCCACAGAGGGGGGGGGGGCTATTCCAGCAGTCAGGCATGAGCTGCAGCACCCACCCAGACACGTGCCAGACAGGGCCTCAACTTGCCAACACTGGCACCCCCAAGAAGGGCAGGATTTGCACATGTCTTATTTCTGGGTCTGCCACAGAGAGGGGAGGGGGGAAGAGCAGGCTATTCCAGCAGCAGCATCCAGAGTCTCAACTTGCAGACACTACAGCACCACAGGTGGTGGTGGTGTACTCTCTTGGTGTGGGAGAATGGGTATTGGTCTGGGACTAGAGGCATCACCATGAATGCATATTATGATGTAGGGTTTTTTGTGTTCCTGTTTCAGAGAGGATGATGATGAGGACCCTGCTACTCACGACACAAGACGGACCTCTCAGGGCCAAACCAGGCCAATGAGGTCCACGGTATGGAAATATTTCCATACCCCCCAAATGCGGATTCGCAGAATACAAGGTAAGGCACGGGGGCTGGAACAACAGGGAATGGATTGCCCTATGACCTGTTAGGAATTCCACTGCAGAGAGAGAGATTGACCAGCCACCCACTTGTGGAGACAGAATGCAGGCAGGGCTTGATTGTCTGACACAGTATGGCACTTATGTTCCTATCTTTTTATGCTCTTTAGATCTGCGACAAAAAAATCAAGAGGGGGACGCAGGGGACCATGTTGGTGCTGATTGCACAGTGGAGACTGTCCACCTCATAGAGGTCACGCGGGATATTTCTTGGGCTAGAAGGCGCAATGTTCCTCCAGGGAGGAACATTGCGCTAAGGAAGGGGGGAAGGCATGGCAGAAGCGCCGCCATCACAGTCCTTCCCGCCGCCATCACAGCCCTTCCCCCTCCAGTTCCACTGAGGAGTCTCCAGGCCTCCGTGAAGAGACCCACGAGACAAGGGCATTTCGGGCCGAACTTGCGAGGCCCACAAAAAAAAAATATGGCCGGGTTCAGGGTCCACACCTGCAATACAGAGGACAGGCTGGTGGAGCACTTTGAGGAGCTCCAAGTAAAGGAGCGCCAGGCAGAGGCGTACCGTGAGTACCTCCGCACAGAGAAGGATGCCCTCGAACTGTTCTGCTAGTTCCTTGTCACATGGAAGACGTCCATGGAGGAGGCCCTGGACTTTGCCAGGCGACATGGGGTCGAGGTGGATGAGGTGCCCGCCCCTCGGTCCCATGCACCACTGTCTCCTTTTCCCCACGTTCCGGGGGACAGGCCCACAGACCCCTAATTTATTTTCCTTTCTTTTTATATTAATAAATATTTCAAAATATATATTTTGAAAAAGTTTTTCCAAAGTTGTAATGTTGTTTAAAAAGTTTTTATAAAAGTTATATTTGTTACCAGCTGAATTTTACCTGTCCAATCTTTTATCTCTCTGTGCTGCTTCTGGCAGGTGGCAGAATGTCACTGAATATACAGCTTGTCAGATTCCTACCCGACAGCAGCAGCACATGGAGCGTATTAGTCCCAAGATGTGCCAGCAGGGTCTCAACTTGCAGACAGTCCCCCAGGAGGGGCAGGGCTTGTGTCTGTGTGGGTGTGCCAGAGAGAGAGAGAGGCTGTGGCAGTCTGGCAGAGGCATAAGCGGGCATTGGCAGGTGCACTGCCTGCTCTCACAGACAGATCGCTGCATGGGGGAAACCTTGGGAAGCAGAGTTGTGATGTCTAATACTTGGTTACATTTTTTGGTTGGTCCCTTTGAAGCCCTCGAGTGGAGAAGTGTGTTCAGCTCATAGAAAGATCACCCTGAGGGGGAGGGGGGGCAAACTTGCAGACAGCGCCCTAGGTAGAGCAGCAAGCCATATCATATTTCCTGTGAGGGGGTGCCAGAGAAAAAGAGAGAGAGGCTCTTTGGCAGGTGGCGGATGCTGGTGGGCAGAAGGGCTCTTTCAGCAGCCACAGCGGGTGGCTGTGGAGGCGTAGGCTGGGGGGGGGGGGATGACAGCCCCCCGTACCCGTAATGTAGGCCCCAGAACCCTGATGGTGGGTCCTGGGGCAGGAGTAGCTGATTTTTGATGCGGTGGAATGACAGCTCCCTGTGAGCGGAATGATGGCCCCAGAACCCTGATGATGGTTCTTGGGACTGGAGTGGTAGCTTATATCTGCTTACGTAAAGCACCGCATGGGGAGCAGCCAGGGGCCGGGCATGTTTCTGTGTGGGGGTGCCAGAGAGAGAGAGAGAGACTTTCTGGCAGCAGGAAGTAGAGGAGGAGGAGCATCGAACAGCAGGCAGTCAGGCAGGTGGGAGCTTGGCAGCAGCGGTGGCAGCATCAGGGCATGTTTCTGTGGGTTGGTGCCAGAGAGAGAGAGAGAGAGGCATTAGGAGGGAGGGACAACCCCTCAGCACAGCAGCCCAGATTGAGGAGGAGCCCCGTCCCAAGACTGCCCCTGGCATGGGATGGCGTGTGCCACTGCACCATCAATCCATGTCCAGGGGCAGCTCAGGGAATGCCAGCAGTAGAAGGTTCACCTTTATAAAAAGCAACTGCTCCACCAACTTGGCCCCCAGTCTCAGGCGGTGCGGCGAGCAAATGTCCCCCGCCATGGAGAACACCCGCTCGCTGGGGACACTGGTTGGTGGACAGGACAAGAGACCCATGGCCACTTTGGACAGGGCCGGCCACACATTGGTCTTGCCGGGTCAGTAGGCCAAGAGATCGCTGCTGGGTTCGATGCATGGCTGCTCCTCCAGGTAGGTCTCCACAGCTGCTGAGGCGCCCTTGTACTCCCTCTGGTAACTTGGCAAGGGCACCACCTCCACCACTGCCCTCAGTCACGCTGCTTGCCCTGCTGTGCACGACCCCATTCTCCCAAGCGTGGCCTGCACATAGGAGCTGCTGCTGCTGCTGCTCAGTCTGCTGCTGGTGCTGCTACCACTAGGGCTGGGGGCAGGGATAGACCCCGCCGGCTGAAAGAAGTGGCTGCTCCCACTCCCACCATCCCCAGGGGCGTCCTGCTGCTGCTGTGCACTCTCCAGAGCCTGGTCTGCCTGCCGGACCCTCTCCACCAGCTCACCCTTCCAGTGGCCATAGAGCGGTGTCTGGCGTGCCACGCTGCCCTTGACCCTGGGGTCCACCATGGTTGCCAGAATGTATTCTGCCCACCCCAGGAGCTCGTCGAAACGTGCCTTCAGCTGCCGCACTGGGGCAACCGTCTCATCGGCCAGCTTTCTGCCCTGAGGGCCACAATCCTGTCCCTGGAGAATTTCCTCAAGCCTCCTGAGGAGACTCTGGACCAGAGGGGTCACCTGGCTGATGGTGGCCGTGGACGAGCTGATGGTCTCCGTCACATCCAGGAACGGTCTCAAAACAAAGGCTGTGTGGGTCAGGATCTCCCATTCTGCCCCATTGTACCCTGGAGGTGCCCCGCTGTCCGTCACCAGTTGCACCTGATGCAAGGCAGCTTTCTACTTGAGAAGCTGCTCGAGCATCAGGAAGGTCGAATTCCACCGAGCTGACACATCCTGCACCAGCTGGCGCACTGGGGAGCCTTGCTCGGCCTGCTTCGCCCGGAGGTCGCTGCCCTTCACAATCCAGTTAAAGAAACCAGCCAGCTTCCTCCCCCGCTTGATCAGGGAGCTAAGGGTTCCGGCCCCAATCCCCTTCTCCCCCAAGCCCATAGTGTCCCTGACCACCAGGTGAAGGGTGTGTGTGGCGCAAGGGATGCTAGTGAAGCCCCCCTCGCGGACTGCCCTCAAGATGTTGGCCGCGTTATTGGTGACCACGCACCCCTTGGTGAAGGGTGCACCAGGCTTGACCCATTCCCTCACCATGGCTGTCAGGGCTGCCTTGATGTTCCGGGTCATGTGGGAGCCGTCCATTACTTCTGCTTGAAGCAGGACCCACCTATACCCTGCTTTGGGACCCCTCCTGTCACTGTCAAATGCTGCCTCCAGGTCCTGCTACCAGTGCACCATCACCACCAGGTAGGCGTGCTGAGCGTTCCTGCTCAACCACAGGTCTGTGGTGAAGTGGACGGTGACATCCCAAGCCCCTGCCAGCTGCTCCCTCACCCGCTCCTTTAAAGCCCAGTACAAGGCTGGCACCACCTGCCGACTCATGGTGGTGTGCAAGGCCAGCTTAAACTGGGGGGCTAGGAAGCCAATCAGGCGCCTAAACCCCATGTCCCTGACCAAGGAGAAGGGCTGCCCATCTGTGCTATCATTTCGCCCAACATGCGCATGGCTTTCACTTGAAAGCCACGCCGCCCTCCACGTCCTGCAGCTGCCCCCACCCCAGTTCCTCTATGGTGGACTGCTGCTGCTTCTGCTGCTGCTCCTCCCTAGCAGCAATACCGCTCCTGCTGCTAGAGTCAGGACACTTGTCTACTGATGGAGGTGGACGACTGGCCACTGCAGTCGGGAACCCGCTGGTGTCCACTGCCCGCTTAGCAGCACAGTGCTGTGGCATCCCTTCAGGTGCTTCTCCATGGCAGTTGTGCCAAGGCTGGTGAGCACCTGCCCACACTTCACCACCTTCTGGCACAAAGTGCACTGCATCTCCCCAGGATCATCCGCCTGCACCAACTGAAAATGCACCCAGACCGATGATTTTTTGCCCCCTCCTGCCTTCTGACACACACTGGGTGATGCACTGCTGCCAGCACTGCTGGGAGGGGCAGAACATGGTGGTGACACAGCTCTTGGAGGGACAGCCAATGCTTCAGCTCCAGACATCTCCGCGGGAGTAGTTTCTGCCTCGCTGTCCCCTCCCTGTCCAGGAGGATCTCCTGGAAGAAATGGATATTGGGTAAATCAGGAAGGGGACCAAGAGGACAAGGAACTAGGGAAAGCCTGATGGAAGAGGAAGGTTTTCAGGAGGGATCTGAAGACTGGGAAGGAGGGAGCCGAGCAAATGTAAGCGTTCCAGGCATGGGGGGGCAGCAAGGGAGAAGGAGCAAATACGTTAACGAGGAGCAGGGGAGCCATAAGCAGACAAGGGTGGTGGAAGAAGAGGAGCAAGTGTAGAGCGATAGGAGGGGGCAGGGCCATAAAGGGCCTTAGATGAAAAGACAAGGCGCTTGTGCTGAATGTTAGTAATTTGTAACCTGTCACTAAAATCTGCCACTGGACCTGAGTTCTGGAGGGTGGCAAATGTAACCCCGAGGCGAACCTGGAAACTACAGACCAGTAAGCTTGATGTCTGAGCCAGGCAAAATGGTGGAAACCATCATTAAGGGCAGCACAGGGCATGCTGACAAACATGGCTTAATGGGGAAGAGTCAACATGGATTGAGTAAAGGTAAGTCATGCCTCACTAACCTGTTGGAATTCTTTAAGGTTGTAAATAAGCATGTGGACAAGGGAGACCCAGTAGATATAATGTACCTGGATTTCCAGAAAGCATTTGATAAGGTCCCTCATGAGACTCTTGAGAAAATTAAAAAGTCATGGGATAGGAGGTAGTGTCTTACTATGGATCAGAAACTGGTTCAAAGATAGAAAGCAAAGGGTAGGACTAAATGGTCAGTTTTCATAATGGAGAGATGTAAAAAGTGGTGTGCCTCAGGGTTCTGTATTGGGACCAGTGCTGTTTAAATAGTGTTAAAGTGAGGTGATCAAATTTGCAGATGACACCAAGTAGTTACTCAAGGTAGTTAAAACACAAGCAGACTGTGAGGAACTGCAACAGGATCTTACAAGACTGGGTGCCTGGGCATCTAAATGGCAAATGAAATTTAATGTGGACAAGTGCAAAGTGATGCACATAGGGAAAAATAATCCAAACTATGAGTACACAGTGCTGGGCACTAAGCTAGGAGTTACCACTCATGAAAAGGATCTGGGGGTGGCTGTGGGCAATACAATGAAATCCACAGCGCAGTTCGCAGCAGCAGTCAAAAAAGCAAACAGAATGTTAGGAATTATTCGGAAGGGGATAGAGAATAAAACTGAGGATGTCATAATGCCTCTATACAAATCAATGGTGCGACCACACCTCAAATATTGTGTGCAGTTCTGGTCGCCCCATCTCAAAAAAGACATAGCTGAGTTGGGGGGGGATGGTAGGGTTCCTTAATTTTTTGCATAATGAAAATTGAATTTTTCTATGCGTGATTCTTGTTTATATTCTAATGATACGTCTACTTTTTGTCTTATGTGTTTGTACAGTTATATATAAACAATAAAAAGAAAGTTTTTAAAAAAAGAAAAAGACATAGCTGAACTAGAAAGGTACAGAGAAGGGCAACAAAAATGATCATGGGCATGGAAGGGCTCCCGTATGAGGAGAGGCTTGATAGATTGGGGCTCTTCAGCTTGGAGAAGAGACGACTGAGAGGAGATATGATAGAGGTCTATAAAATCATGAGTGGGGTGGAACTAATAAACAAGGAACAGTTATTTATCCTCTCAGCTAGTACTAGAACTAGGGGACACTCCATGAAACACATGGGTGTCAAGTTTAAAACGAATAAAAGAAAATATTTTTTCACTCAGTGTATAATTGGGTTGTGGAATCTACTGCCAGAGGCTGTGGTAAAGGCCAGTACTATAGCTGAGCTTAAAAGAGGTTTGGACAAGTTTCTGGAAGATAGATCCATTAGCAGCTATTAGCGAGACAGGATCAGGGAACATGGCGGGAAGCTTCTCTCAAGCCACTGTGATTGGCCACTGTTGGAGACAGGATGCTGGGCTAGATGGACCATTGGTCTGACCCAGTATGGCACTTCTTATGTTCTTAATGTGTTCAGGTAGAGGGAACCAGGAGAGAATGGGCTGCACATGAGCAGCAGGCTAGGTGGATGATCCTGACAGCAGAGTTTTGAACAGAAGTGATGGGGGCAATGAGCGAGTGGGGAAGGCCAGTAAGAAGAGATTGCAGTAGTTGAGGTGAGAGATGACCAGAGCATGGACTAGGGCTTTGGCAGCGGAGATAGTAAGGTAAGAATAGATCTTAGTGGTAAATAAAGAATACTTTATTGAGAGACCCGAAGGTCATTTCAAACATACAATACAGAAACCATTGATCCAGATTTAAACTATACACTGTTCTGCAAATCCAGTAAAGTTAACCAAATCTGCTTAAATAAACAAATAAAATATTTAAAATCATACATGTATAAACATTCAGTATGAGAATTAATCAAATTCAAATTTAGCTTGCCTCAGTCAATTATCTCCATTTAACTTCCAAAACAGCAGCGCAGAAGGAAGCCATAGACCTGGTAAGACTAGTATCCTCTGCATTGAGGAGCCTGGCCAGGGTTGAGTCGAGGTTCACCACCGGTTGATTACACATCACCTGGCCAAGGAACCTCCTTCTGAAGTCAGTGTACTTAAGGCATACAAATATCACATGAATTTGATCTTCAGCCTGGCCAAGGGAACAATTCGGGCATAGCCTAAGCTCTCTCGGGAGACCTAAATATCTGCCACTAAGAATAGCTGATGGGAATGAGTTACATCTGAATAACAAAAATGCATGCCTTTTTTGCCAATCTGGCCAAGACATGAGATCGATAGGCTCTTTCAAGTGGGGATTGATTTTGCCATAAAGGGGTGCTACTTTCTGGTCTGACAGGACCATAAACTCAGATTGTCATTCTTGGTCCCTGATTCTCTGCCTGACCATTGCCAGTGCACTTTTAAAGTCGAACAAAAGGAGAAAGGGACCAGAGAAGCCTAGCTTCCCCACTTCCCTTTCAACCAGCATCTGCCAAGGATTATCTCCAGATACCTTAGCTACCAAATTAACAAGGGAATTTAGTTTAGAAGGAAATAGATAGTAGATCTTAGTGATGTTGTGCAGGTAGAGACGACAGGATTCAGCAACAGATTGGATCTGAGGCTTATAGAAGAAGGAGGAGTCAAAGATGAACCCAATGTTACGCACCCGAGAGACAGGCTGAATGGTGACCCCCATCAATGGAAACTGAGAAGGAATAGAGAGAGAGAGGAAGCTTTTGTGGGAGGGGTTGAAGAGGAGTTCAGTTTGGGCCATATTAAGTTTGAGTTGACGGTGAGACATTCAGGCAGATACGTCATCATTCAATTAGTGAAGTGAGATTGCATAGAGGAAGAGAGAACAGGGTGGAGAGAGACAGTTGTGTCATCAGCTTACAGATGATGTATGAAGCCGTGAGATTTAATACATTTGCCAAGGTACAGAGCGTAGAGAGAGAAAAGAAGCAGGATAAGGACAGAGCCTTGGGGAACTCCAACCGAGAGGGGAAGTGACGTGGAGGAGGTACCAGTAAGAGATACATTGAAGGAGCGGTTAGAGAGGTAGGAAGTGAACCAGTAGAGATGTTGCAGGAATCAAGGTTGGGCTTTTTTAGGATAGGGGAGACAGCAACATGCTTAATAGTGGTAAAGGAGTCAGTAGAGAGGGAGAGATTGACAATGTGCAGCAGAGATGTGGGTAGGGTAAAAGAGTGGTAAATTAGGGGTAAAAAGGTAGGAGGCAAGAGGGGAATAGGATCAAGGGGGAAGGTAGAGAGGTTGGACATGGAGAGCATGGAGGTGATCTCATCAAGGGGAGCTGGTGGGAAGGGGAAGCAAATGGAAGATGGAGAAGAGTGGGAAGTGACAACAAGGCAGATTTTAACAATCTTGTTAAAAATAAGAGATCCTGAGCAGCAAGGGAAAAGGGAGTGGAAGACAAGGAGTTTGAGAAGGGAACTGAAGGTTGAAAAGAGATGGTGGGGATTATGAGAATGAGATTCAGTGCCGGTGGCAAAGTAGTACAGTTTGGCAAGGGAAAAGGCAAAGCTGAGGGAAGAGAGAGTGAATTTAAAGAGGAGAAAATCATGAGATTTTCACCAGATGCACTCTTACCTCCGCTCCTGCTCTCACATGGCAACTAGGATTGGGGGTTGATGGGGCAGGTAGGGTGAGAGAAGTGAGGAGCAAGGGAGTCTAGGATGGAGGATAGAGATGTGCTGAAGGCAGAGACAGCAGAGTCAGGGCAGATTGCGAAGGAGACTGNAAAAAGCAAAGTCCCAGGGGTTAATGGACTGAAAGTCACAGAAGGTGAGAGAGTTTGGGCGAGAGGAAGGAGGGGAGTGGGTAACTTGGAATGAGGCAAAATAGTGGTCAGAGATATGGTGGGTAAAGGAGAGGTCAGAGATGGAGCAATTTTTGGAGAATACAAGGTCATTTATATGACAAGATTATAATTTTTTAAAAAATACAAATTTTCTGGAGCAAAAGAGAGTAAACAAGTGTTTATAGAGAAGCATGATTAATCCCATTGGAGTCAATGGGACCATTCATGTACTTAAAGTTAGACATGTATTTTAAGTGCTTCACTGGACCAAGCTAGGGTGCTCAACATGATGCAAGGTAACATCTTAGGAAATAAAAGACTGAATTTTCAAAAGTGGGCATCCAACGTTACCTGAAAAATATGAGCCCCGCATTATATGCACAGACAAGCAGGTTCTTGAGCACAAACTCAAGGCTGTGCATATAATTAGCCATTCTACTACTATTCCATATGAGGGCTTTGGGTTTGCATATTTGCGGGTCAGGGCATTTTTACTGGAGGCAACTTTAGCTTGTATTCTAGATTTGGGGCTTGGGCTCCTGGAAGAAATATATTTTTTCTTGAGTTTAAATAATTTTTAGTAATACTCTATCTTTTAAAAACAATTTTATAGCAAGCAAGTATATAGCCAAACTGTATCTCATTTGTCTCTCTTGCAAGGTAAAACAGAAATTGCTATTCTGTTCAGGTTCCTTATAACAACTGGGATACCACAGCATATGGCATTTCTTTCAGTAGCACATTAAGCAACATGACTAACATCTGTCATATGTGGTTCATTCTCTTTTATCACCACCCCAGGAGGCTACTATACGTAGTGTTTAGTTTCACTACCATGTTTTCCCCCCACTGCTCTTTTAAAAACACACATGAATATTAACATTAGAGGACAGATCCAAAATCTATGTCTTGCAGATGTGGTGAGAAAGGTGGCAAGGTTTGTGGTACCTATTAGCTCCTGTTAGCTATCTGAATGCATATCTTTAAATCCACTCCATTCTATAGTAACCATGTCCTCCTGCAGTCTTTAGTACTAAGTAAATGTATCTAGATCGTAGCAGGAGATTAGATAACAAAAAGAGCTAATCAAAAATGCCTAAAAAACTTGCATAGCGTGCTTTTTGTAGGAACACAGCGTTCTGAATGCATTTTCTTTCACTGAAAATCTAACAAGGAACGATGTGGCAACTAATAGAAAATCAGAGAAAATTCATTTTAAATCTAACCTAAAGTGGTAATCTGATTCCAGGGCTGCCTGCGGCACAGATGAAAAGATTTGATATATGATTGCATACTGAGAAACGTGTGCCATACAATCTTGGCAGCAGAGTATTAATTTAGTAGCCCAGAAGACTACATATATCTGGTGCATTAAAGAGGTTAACAAGTACCACACTGTGGTAAACACTCCAAATATATGCAAGGTTGTAGAGTGTGGCATTTGATTTTTTTTATGGGGTTCTTTGTAGGCAGCACGTCACCGTTATCTTTTAAACAGTCAGATTGCTACAGTGGGATTTTTTTTATCCTGTCAGATGAAAGCAAGACTACTCCCCCCCCCCCCCTCCCCCCTTACCACACCTGGGCCACTAGCATAATCACTGGCAAGAAGCAGTGTGCTGGAAAATTTCCCACAAAGTCAACTTAGTCCGACTCTTACCAAAGTTGTACTAGTAATTTATAGCTTTCACCAAAATTCAATAAAACTCAAAACGCTTTTTTAAAACACCACACATTTGCTTATGATACTTACATTGTACAAAATATTTTAAAATCTTTTCTCTTAATCTTTGTGTAAGAAAAGCAAATACCTGAAGGGAATGCAAAACTTCCAAGGAGTCACATGTTAGTAACCATATAGTTTTCTCTTCATATGAGAGATTGCTGTTGGAATGACAGGAGTTAACCACATATCTCTCAAACTAATATGGTGAGTATTTCCAAAAATAATGAATCAAATCTTCAATATCAGATAAATTACATGGGCAAATTCTATCGAGGATTTTTAAAATAATCTACCAACAAGTACCAAAGCCAGGTCATCGTACCAATTGTGAACCACACTGGCACTACTGGAAAGCAACATAACCCTGATTTACATAGTTCCCCAATCACCATCTCACACACCATTCCTATTGAAGAAGCTCACATGTAGTTCACAATGGCATTTACAAAGCTGAAATCATGTCTTCTCCATGAGGTTCTTATTCAATCTATATTCCCTGCCTACATGAGAAGTGTGCAAAACACTTGTCTAAAGAAAGTGGCAATCCATTCACTGTCACACATCTTAAAGACAGTTTGAGAGCATCTAAAGAAGATCTAGCTGTAAAACGTAGGTACCAATTATTAAATTTTCTCCGAAGAGGAAATGTGGTTTCTTATACTGAATTTCCTTTCTGGTCTCTTTCCTTTCTGGTGGCCATTTTTCACTGGTGGGTTTAGCTCCTCCCCGCAAGCAGGAGGCAGAATTCAGAACTGTGACTTGCTGCCCCTGCTCATGAGAGGGGCAAACCCCCCACAATCCCAGTACAAGGCTGCCAGAAATATGGAACTAGAATAATAGAACTCTAACATGAAAAACATCAACTCAAGAACAAGAAATAAACTCTGACTGAGAACTTGCTTCAGGAGGAGGAAACTATAAGGATCGTCAAAACACTGAAAAAAGTAAAGCCTGTGGGTTTGATGATCTCTCCCCCAATTTCCTTAAGAACATGGGAAAAGCTAGGAAACAATTACTTAAATACCTTTCTGTCTAAAACCATCCCAAGTAACAACCTGGCTAAAGCTTGGGATCATAGTTACTGCCCACTGTCTTTGCCAAACTGTGTATACAAATTCCGTGGACGGCTCAGCCTTGCAAGAAATGGCCACACCTTTGATGGATTACGGAGGTTAAGTATACTTTCATACATCACAATTTCAGGGGTGTACCAAGGCTGGGGAGGGCCCAGGTTCAGCCCACAGTTATTATTTATTTATTATTTATTAAAAGTATTTAGTATCCCACCCCTCCTGCCACAGGCAGCTCGGGGCGGCTCACAACAGTGTATCTCAACAATTAAAATAATAAAACTATAAAACATACTACTACACCCTCATCCCTCTCCCCACCCCCATCTCACCCACCAAATGCCTGGCGAAACAGCCAGGTCTTGCAGCTTTTACGAAAGGAGGGGTGGTCCGGGCCAGACATTGAGTAAGCACAGAGACTGCGGGGTCCGGGTTGGTTGAAAAAGAGAGATACAGCTGAGTGTCATCAGCATACTTGTGACACCGTACGTCAAACTTCCTGATCACCTCGCCGAGAGTCTGCATGTATACGTTGAACAAGAGCGGGGGGGGGGTGGGGGGGACGACACCAAACCCTGCAGGACACCACGTGTGAGGTCTCGGTATGATGAAAAACACTCCCCAAGTACTACTCGTTGGGTTCTCCCGGTCAGGAATGAGTGGAACCATTCAAGAACAGTCCGGCCCACCCCTGTATATTCCCGCAGGCGCACCACCAACATCTCATGATCCACCGTATCAAAAGCAGCTGACAGATCTAATAGGACCAACAGGGTCAAGCGGCCCCGGTCCATCTCTCGGCGCAGATCATCAACCAAGGCCATAGCGCAGTCTCCGTGCCATGACCCGGATGAAATCCCGATTGCGAGGGATCCAGAAAACTGATGCAGTCGAGATGCCCCTACAATTGCTGAGCCACCACCCGCTCAATAACCTTCCCTAAAAAGGGAAGGTTAGAGACATGTCGATAGCTGGCAAGGGAGTCAACATCAAGCGATGGTTTTCTGAGCAGAGGCCACCACTGCCTCTTTCAGATAGCCCAGCACTCTGTCCTCCCAAAGGGAGGCGCTGAACACCCCCACCAGCAATGGCCCCATTGTCTCCTGGCAAGATTTAATTAGCCAAGACAGGCACGGATCTAATTCACAAGAGGTGGCCCTAACAGTCCCAAGGGTCTCAACTGCATCAGTGGGTGTCACCAACTGAAATTGATCTCATAAAACCAGACAAGGCGTGACTTCCATAACCTCTGGTTCTCCTAGTGTAATAAGTGCAGCGTCGAAATCATAGTGAATCTGAGCGATTTTATCCACAAAATAGTTCACACACCTATCATAGCATACTGTAGATGACCGCACTCCAGGGTGGAGGGAGGACGGAATGACCAGTCCACACACCACCCAGAATAGCTCCTCTGGGTGTGATTTTGCAGATGCTATAAGAGCAGTGAAAAAAGCTTTTTTCGCTGCCCTCATAGCCTCAGCATATGCTCGTAAACTGGCTCTATGCCGCAATTTGTCGGCTTCAGTACGATAACGATGCCACCATCGCTCCAACCGCTGCCCTTCTCGCTTCAGTACTTGCAGCTTCTCTGAAAACCAGGGAGGCCTGCGGTGCTGTCGCCTGGGCAGCGTACATCTAGGAGCCATCCGATCAATGGCCTCAGTCAATAGAGTGTTCCTTAGTGCGACAAGGTCATCAATGAGACGGTCGTCGAGGTCAGAGGGTAACTCCCTGAGGGTCAACCAGAACCGTTCTGGTTCCATTAGCCTCCACACCCTTCCGGGGGCAGACATATGCTGAGAGAGAGGTCCGTAGGAGATAATGATCCGACCATGATCATTATGCACCCCCCCTCTCCCCAAGGGTGAGTTGGCATGGGGGCTGGCCTGACAGATGAAGAGGGTTGCAGGTGGGGTTAGGTGGAATGGGGGTGCAAGTGGGAGGGGCAGGGGTGCAGGTGGCTGGGAAGGGCTAGGTGAGTTGGAGTGGGGGTGCAGGTGGGAGGGGCTAGGGGTGCAGATGACTGAGTGGGGCAGGAGGCTCACACACACACCCTCCCCCCCAGAGCTGCACCCCCCTCCCCAATCTTAATGCCTCCAGTGGTGGGACACAAGCCTGCTACTCTGCTTGCCGTTCCTGGGGCCAGGCTGCCATGTTCCCTAAATCTGGCAGGCCGGGACTACATTTTCTAGCATGCCAGACACTAGGGAACATGGGTGCTCATGCATGCATGCGCACGTGGCAGGGCTTTTAGATGGTAGCAGCAGCATTGGGCAGGGGTGGGGGTGGTGTTCCTCCCCCCTGCCCAGGCTGCTGCCAGGATGGGGGGGGGGTCAAGTGGGTCGGGGAGGGGCAGAGCAGCCAGTGGGTCGGTGCTCATTTGCTGGTCCAAGTCTGGTTCTGCTCAAGCAGCCAGTGGGGGAGAGAGCACAAGTTCTGGCTCCGGGCCCTAGCGGGCCCCAGGCACAGCTCAGACCCCCGCGCCACAATCCTACGTCCGTGTTCAATTTAAAAAGGCAAAATCCAAACTCAGGAGGAAATGACTAGAATGCACACTTAAATTTTTCAACACCTCTACACATCCAAATGGATAATGTAAAATAAATGTTTGTGTGTCAACAGAAAACGTCGCAAAACCCAGAAAAAACAGTTGTCTTCCAATTCCCAAGTCCTACAAATCAGCCACTTCTCAACTGATCTCTCTGAAATTTTGAGAGCTTCTACCCCTCGCACAAGCAATCCTCCCTAGAAAATGTCAGTGATATGATAAATCATCTCAATTTTTATAACAAGTACGTTTGTGATTTTAACCAAGAGCGCAAACCACCATAACTAAAGAGCCACTCCCGCAGCTCTGTAATTTAGTACAATGCTATTATGCAATGTAGTTAGAAGAAATTGCTGTTTTTATACTTATTAATTATATGCTTATATAAGAACACTTATACAAAAGTTTTGAATTTGTATTGCATTTACTTATTTGCTCAAGTATGTAGGTACTCACCACTTGTAGTAAAAACGGCTCCCAGACCACAGTACATCCTGTATTATTTAATCCGATGTACAGCATATTGTGCAAGCTGTCATTGGTCTTGAAGACTGTCATAGCTGAGAGGCACCAATTTCAAGTTGCACTTGGATAATGCCTATTCCTCAGTAACTGAATTATTTAGACAGACCTACACACTTGACCATACACCCACTGCTCTGCCACCACTGGTTACCTCCATTCTTGTCTGCCATGGTGTGGAGCTAGGCAGCACAAGACAGGCTGCTCAGAGGCCAGTGCGTGACGTGGAATGAGCAACAGTTTTGGCAAGGCAGCACCGGGATCAGAGATGGGAATGCTTTTCTGCTCAGGCTGCTAGCAGAGGGTGCGAAGCCCCTCCACCTGCTGAGCACCAACAGCTACCACCAACTCCTCCACAGCCTGGTCCAGAAGTGGCACCATCCCTGCCATATGCCCTAATGCAGATGTGAGGGGGAATTCAGGTTGGATGGGTGGCAATTGATGGGCTGCAGGTGGAACAGGCTTGTTAAGTGAGTAGCAAGGCCTGTCACAGAAAGTATGCCGCCTGCACAGCTACTATTCCCTATTTCTATCCAAGTGCAAGACCCAGACCCTTTGCCAGTGGATACAACCAGCAGTTACAACTGGATCCATCACAAAAGAGGCATTGACTATGATTGAAGCTTGTTCTTGTCACCAAATAACACCACTTTGAGTCAACACTGAAATTCCTTAGGAACAGTTTCCAGACAAGGTGGCTTTAATTAAACACAACTGTAAAATAGAGGTAGGTATGGAATTACGAATTTTGAACTGAGCCAAACTATTGCTCTGAGAAAAAGCCCCATTCCTAGTTTCACTGGAAAGGGAAACCTAAAATATCACACAGGTCAGCACATACCAAATGTTGCAAGAACCAGATGGCCTAGTATTATAAAGAGGCCCAGCTCTCTGTTCTGTGTCATTGCGTCCTGAACTAGATAAGAGGAAGTACAAGGTAACAACCAGAGACTGTCCTCCCTTGGAGTGAAAATGTGACAACATTGTTGTGTAAAATCATGTGTAACCAAAGAACTGTTTGTGAACTGCTCATTAGAACAAGATCTTCCTCTCAGAAGGAAGTAAATTACAAACTGAATGTATATTTTGATGTAACAATTTAGAAATAGCAACCTCTCTCTGCTGTTCACAGTATATAATCTGGTCAGAGGGGGCGAGCCCCTTCAGACCCCTTTCCTGTCTGTAAGCTGTCTAGGTCTTTTGGGTCTCAGTCATTTCGCGAGTGGCTGATCTCCCAACAGAATACAGTTATTCTGCTTTAGCACCACTCCCTGTGTTTGGAGATTTGTGTCTCCAAACACAGGGAGAAAGCTAATAGCTTTGGCACACGGGACCCAACATATGGCATGTCTTGTACTTTAAGGAGCAGATTCTGCCAAGTGACTTGATACCTGATGTCAAGAGGGATCGTGTTGGGCTGGAAAGCATCAACACCAACTTGGTTGGTCTCTTAGTGCTTGTTTTAGATGTATGAAAGGCGGAGAAATTGTGATGTGTATGCATGGACAACCCTACGGGGCAGGTAGGGGTGATCTGGAAGGGTTTGTATGGGGAGGGATTAGCCATGTGTTGGGGAGTACATACAAGGGAAGAAGGTTCAGAGATGGGTGATGTGTTTTCAGGGACAAAGTCTGGGGGGAAGCAAGGGATGGGGGATAAGTGTTTTTGTATGCGCTTTCAGTTGAGATGGGGACAATGGGATATTCAAGTACTGGTGGGGGGGGGGGATATATTGAGTAACAAGGTTGATGGGTACGGGGTGCGTACTGGCAGACAAGAGTGAGTTGCCAGGGGTGGGGAACAGTGTGTGTATGGCCAATGGGAACTCAGAGGCTAGGTGGGTGTGTATCAGGGGACAAAGCTCAGATTCTGTCAGGGGTGGGCACCACTGTGCTTACATTTTTTAGTTGCCCTCTCATGCCCATGGCATCTTGGGGTGGCTTACAACAAATAAAATACAACAATAAAATTCAATTTAAAACATAACACCACCACATCTTAAAAATTGTAAAACCCAAAATCCTTCCCCAAAGAAAACTATCCCACCCCCCTGAAGACCTGGGCGAACAGCCAGGTTTTACAGGCTCAGCGGAAAGCCAATAGACTTGGGGCTAGGCGGACTTCCTCCAGAAGAGAGTTCCAAAGTCGCAGCCCGGCCACCGAGAATGCTCTCTCCATTGTGGACCCGTTTTACCCGGGTGACCTCCAAAAAGGCACTCCCGGCAGACCGAAGGGGTTGCTCTGAGACACGGAGGGCGAGGCGGCCCCTGAGATATGAAGGACCAAGACCGTGTAGGGCTTTATAGGCCAAAACCAACACCTTGAATCTGGCCCAGTACGCGATAGGCAGCCAGTGCAGAACACCGAGCACCGGAGTTATATATTCCCGCCGACCCGTCCCCGTCAGGAGACGGGCTGCCGTGTTCTGCGTTAGCTGAAGCCTCCGGACCAGTGTCATGGGAAGCCCCACGTAGAGCACGTTACAGTAATCTAGCCTCGAGGTGATGAAGGCATGAATGAGGGTGACCAGGTCGGGTCTGAAAATGAATGGACGCAGCCTCCACACCAACTACAGCTGGCGGAAGGAGGCTTTAGCCACCACCTCCACCTGTTGATCCAGGCGGAGGTCTGAGTCCAACAACACTCCCAGACCCCGAACCTGCTGGGCTATGGGAGGGCGGACCCCCTCTACGAGGGGAACCGACACCTCCTTCGCCCTTCCCACCACCATTACTTCCATCATATCGGGATTGAGCTTCAGTCTGCTCTGCCGCATTCAATCGCCACGGCCTCCAAACACTGGGACAGCACTGAGCCGGCAGGACCTGGGTCAGTTGAAAAAGAGAGGTACAGCTGAGTATCAGCAGCTTATTGGTGACAGTGCACCCCGAGCCCTCTCACGATCTCCCCCAAGGGCTGTATATACATGTTAAACAATAATGGAGACAAGATCGAACCTTGCGGAATGCCACAGGTTAAGGCCCGGGGGCTAGATGTTTTTGCCCCCAGTACCACCCGCTGGCTTCTTCCCGTGAGGAATGAGCGGAACCATCCAAGGACAGTCCCGCCCAGAACCCCTAGGACTCGCAATCGTCTCAACAGCAGCCCATGGTCCACTGCATCAAAAGCGGCCGAGAGATCTAGCAGGATCAGAAATATTGAACGTCCTGCATCCATCTCCCAGCAGAGATCATCCACCAACGCTGTCTCTGTGCCCTAGCCGGGGCGGAACCCAGACTGAAAAGGGTCAAGGAAACCAACACTGTCCAGATGCGCCTGAAGCTGCAGTGCCACTGCCCGTTCAGTAACCTTCCCTAAAAAGGGAAGATTAGAGACCGATTGGTAACTGGCGAGTGCGTCCACATCCAAAGATGGTTTCTTCAGCAGGGGGCACATCATGGCCTCCTTGAGAGCGGGTGACAACCTCCCCTGCCAGAGGGACGCGCTGATTACCCTCGCCAGCACCATCCCCAGGGTCTCCCTGGAGGCTTTCACCAACCAGGACGGGCATGGATCTAGTTCACAACTAGTGGACAGACCCCAGGACATCCACAGCATCGGCTGGCGTCACTTCCTGAAACTCGTCCCATAAAGATGGACCAGATGGAGCCTCCATAATCTCGCGCTCCTCCCCTACTGCCCCTAATCCGGTGTCAAAGTTACTCTGGATTCGAGCGATCTTGTCTGCAAAGTAGATGGGGGAGAATGCTGAAAGATGGGTGATGTGTATTCAGGGATAAGGTTCTGGGGACAGCCAGAGTGAAGCTAATTGTACGCACGTTTTTCATGTGTTTTTAGTTGGGATGGGGACAGCGGGGATATCCAACTACTGGGGGAGGGGGCGGTATCAGGGGAACAAGGTTGATGTGTATGGGATGGGTAACTTGATCCCCTTATTTATTTATTTAAACAATTTTCTATCCTGCCCCTCCTGCTCCAGGCAGCCTGGAGCAGCTCACATAATAACACCCCCCCCCCCCACATAAAATCCATAATACAATAAAAGGGAAGGAAAACAGAACAAAACCCCACCCCCAACTCTAACCCCCACACCCCCACCCTATCTCCCTCACCAAAAGCGAGGCGGAACAGCCAGGTTTTACAAATACAGCGGAAGGAAGGGAGATCTGGCGCCAACCAGGCCAGGAGGAAGTTCCACAGCCCAGATGCGGCCACGGAGAACACCCTCTCCATAGTGGCCCCCCAGGCCACATGAGGGACCTCGAGAAGGCTGTACCTGAGGGGAAATCAGATGTCAACCCAATCATCAGTGGGGAGCCACAGCCCACAGACAGCCAAATCCCTTTCCAATACAGTATTGTATTCCAATGCACTAAGACAATATTTGCTTGCCCGCAATCACCTGTGTAGCAAGCAGATGCAGCTGAGGTACTGTCAGAGGGGAGCTATAAACAAAGAAGAAATTGTGGCTTAAGTGGAGACAGGGATCAAGTCCTTAATAATGATCAAGTTGGGGCGGGGAAGAGTTTGGGGTGGGGAAGAGTTTGCTGTCCCCAGCTTCAGTGTTGCCCCCAACCTGCAGAGGAAAAGGATTGGAGCTGAAAGATCAAAACAAAGTGTGGGTGAATGGAGCCTATGAGACAGTACAAAGTCTTACTGCTTACATGGTGTGCATGTTAAGGCGAGAACTGTTACTTACGATTTTCATGCTTTCTGGAGCACAAGTGAATTTGAAAGAACCTTATCTCCTCTCTTAAACTGTGTAGATTTTAATCCTAGACATTCCCTATTTTTCGAAAGGGGAATACACTAAATTCCCCCTCCTACAACACTACAAGCTCCTCTAACCCGTTAGCCCCACTCCCTTCCCAGAGAACTCAGGAGTCCTGGCTCCCAGCCCCCTCCCTCCCTTTCTAAGTCAGTACCTCTACCCTTTCATAGAGAAGAGAATGGGTATTCTTATGTGTAACAACCTCTCTACATATATCCTACCACGGATACCCATTCTCTTCTATATAATAGCATAAAGGGAGATGTACATAAAACGTATGTACATAAAATAACTTAAAAATCTGAGTCTCTCCATTGGATAACATGGGAAATTCAAAACATTGTAACTTACAAACTACATGATGGACTTTCAAAATCTAAACTCAGGCATGCACTAGAATGCACACACTAATTTTCTGACACCTTTACACCTCCAGACAGATAACTTTAAACAGACTTTTGCCCAGCAAGAGAAAGCCGCAAAAGGAAGAACACATACTTCTGTCTCCAAAATTTAAATGTCTGTAGCTTCCTTGTTTTTCATCTGATTTGCCTGAAATTTTGCCATGTTGTATCCCTCATCCAAGTGTTCCACCCTATAAATTTCACACTGACAGGATAACTCGGAAGTAGAATGTTTTTGATTTTCACAAAGTGCACAAGCTACCTGAACTATAGAGCCACTCTTGCAGCTCTATAATGACATAATTTACTGATAGACCAAAGATTTCAACGACAATTTCTAAGCCTGCCAATCAGAAAAATGGAGTGAGTGAAGCTGGTGTTTTACTTCTTAGTGATTATAATTGCACTCTAAGACACTTTAAAATATATAATTTGTAGAAATTTGTAAATAATAAATACACACACAAACACACACACAGAAGTGACTGACAAAACAGAGGTAAATGAAACCTTTTAGTTAAACGTTTCCGCTTCCGCCTTCTTCAGTAACAGTTGGATTTAAACTGTAGATGCTGGGAGTCAAGAACTCCTTGACACCCAGCAGCTACACTTTAAATCCACAAGATTTAGTACCCAACTGCTGTATGAGCTCCTGTCAACATTCTGCAAATGTATCTAGTAAAAATAATTTTGCTACACTTGTATGCTGTTGGAATTTTAGCAAGCCATAGCTATATCATTCAAAATATCAAAATAGCTTTCAGATCATGCTATGCTAATATTTCTAGTCTTGGCACCAGAAGAAATTCTAGCAGATTCAAACCTCAGGCTCTTATAGGTTCTTCTACAAATAAAATGGCCTGGCTCAAATAAAAAGGAAAAATATATGAATGTGAGATAGAAAAAGCATACAGATTCAACCTTGAGTATTGGAATGCCCTCAACACTTACTGAAATCCTGTTTCAGGAAATGAATTTGGGGGACAGATCTATTTTAACTCAGTGGCAGCTGTACACGTTTAAGGGTCTCCTATATTTCTCAAAGTTCATGTGACAAATTTTCAGAAATTAAAAGCCTTACAATGCTTCATTACCTAGAAATCAAAAGTCTGAATGAGACATAATCAGCAAAATTCTGCCACAGGGTCAGAAATCAAAACAGCCAGCAGTATTTTGGTGTAAACTTCATAAAAACATTAATTTTGGGACACCACTTAAATCTATTTCTTAAAATAGTAATTCAGCTCCATTCCCATAAGCATGTACTTTAAGACATTGCCATTTGAATGAACTATAAAACAGAGAACTTCCTAATGCAATCAAAACCAAATGCTACTGCAGCATAGAATATGACAAACAAAAGTAATTCTAGATTAATGCACTAAGCAAAAGATGGTTTGTGCCTGCTCCATTTTCAGAAATCCAAAACAGTCAGCAGGGCTAACACTGATATAAGAGTGCATGCAGAAAAAGTGTATTCTGTTATGAATGCTTTCACTAGTCTCCATAAGTGGAACAGAAAAGACCTAAAAAGTTCATGATAAAATACAGTATATGCTGAGATTTGCTATAACAAAATGTACAAAAGAAAGTAAAAGCATTTAACGAGTAGGGTTTTGAGAAGTAACCTTTTCTAAATAAACTATACAGGCAGGTCTCTTAGCAAAAGCTGGGTTTCTCCAAATATCTTGGCTTTTCCAATCTGAGTCATGAAAGTGGCATACATTGGCTTGCAATGCCACAAAATGTTCCAAAGGAATAAGTGAAATATGCACAGATTCAGGATTCATTTAGAGCTACAGAACGGACAATTGGGTCCCTTACCTTGGGAACTGTCCTTCTGTGGACTTGATGGGAGGTTATTCGAACTCTGGGAGCAATCTACCGCATGGCCAGTAGGAGGCAGCACCAAGCTTTCAGCTGGGCATGTGTAGGGATGTTGCTCCCTCACTTCCCCAGGTGTGTAAATCCGACGGACAAGGAAGACCTGAAAGATAAGCAAAGAACAACCCAACACCCGCAAGAGTGGGAAAAACATAGGAACAACCCCGAAGGGGTAAAAACGAAAGTTAGTTGGGAAAACAAAATAGTATGATCTCCAGGTGGGCCGAATAACCTCCCATCAACCTGGAGGGGTTCGAAGGGTGGACCAGTTAGGGCCTTAAGCACCACATTCAGGTTCCAAGAGGGGAAATTGTGGACGACTGGGGGAGAGATCTTGCAAGCCACCCTCAAAAACTGTCTGATGTGAGGGTGAGCAGAGAGCTGGATTCCACTACAGGAACCCAGGGTGCTATTGATGGCAGCAAACTGCCAAGCTCAAGTGTTAGGTCTGAGGCCCTTCTCTAGACCCTCTTGCAGGAATTGCAGAACGTGTGCAATAGAGGGGGACTGGGAGGGAACCCTGTGTGAATGACACCACTTCACAAACACCCTTCAGGTGTACTGGTAGATACGTCGTGTGGACTTGCATTTCGAAGTCAGCAGTGTAGTAATGACAGTATCAGAGTACCCCAGGCGCCAATGGGCTAGGGTCTCAAGAGCCAAGCCGTCAGCTTAAGGAACTGAGGCTGTTGGTAAAGCAGAGGGCCCTGGGACAACAGATCCGTCGAGGTGGGGAGGCTCACATGCTCCCCTGCTGAGAGGTGGAGAAGATCCAGAAACCAAGGCCTGCGAGGCCAGTAAGGGGCCACCAGGATGATCATGGCTCTCTGTTGTTTGCACCTGTGTAATACCCTGCTGAGAAGGCGTATAGTGTCCCTGGGGGGCCATTGCTGGTGGAGTGCATCGTAAGCTTCAGCTCGGGGATGAGGGTCCTGGCAGAAGAAACAGGCAGCTTTGGCGTTGGAGGGGGATGTAAAGAGGTCAAGAATGGGCTGTCCGTATCAGGAGACAATGAGTCGGAAGGCCAAGGGACTGCGGGACCATTCTCCCGGGTCCAGTTATTTGCGACTGAGCCAGTCCACTTCTACATTGTCCACACCCCTTATGTGTAACGCCGACAGCGACAGAAGATGAATTTCCACCCAGCGCAGAAGGTGCGCGGCTTCCGCACGTACCGAGGGAGAGCGGGATCCCCCCTGGTTGTTGACATACGCCTTGGCAGTCGTGTTGTCGGTGAAGACTATCACGTGGAGTCCCATTACTTGCTGGGAAAAGTGCCGCAGGGCTACACAGATGGCTTTTAGCTCCAGCCAGTTCATGCTGTAAGAGCAGTCCCTGGCTGACCAGGTGCCCTGGGAAGCCTCCATGTTCAGGTGGGCCCTCCAGCCAAGGAGACTGGCATCCGTAGTGAGTCTCACTCAGTCGGGGTCCATAAGCGGGACTCCCTGCCGGAAGCGAAGAGGGTGTTCCCACCAATTCTGCGAGAGTAGGACATCCGGGCTGACTGCAAGGGAGGCCGGCGTACCTGATATAAAAGCGTCTGCCACGGTCGGAGGCACTGCTGTAGAGGTTGGGAATGAAAATCTCCCACTGAAGATGACAAGTGCAGGATATCATGAGGCCCATGAAAGATGCCAGTGTTATCAGGGGCGTGCAGGGTTGAGATTGAACCAGTGTGATTAGGCTCTAGATCTTGTGTTGACGCTGCGGTGGGATGAACACCCTGTTCATGACTGTGTCGAAAATCACTCCCAGATGTTCCAGTCGCTGAGTGGGAGTGAGGTGGCTCTTGTCTGTGTTGACGAGGAAGCCGTAGTATGACAGGTACTCGATAGAGTGCTGGAGGTGACGGAGCGCGAGATCCCTTGTTGGAGCCTTGATGAGGAGGTCGTCCAGGTACGGGAGAACAGTGATGCCCTTGAGGCGAAGGTTCGCTATGAGCGGTACACACACTTTGGTGAACGTTCGAGGAGACAAGGTGAGGCCGAAGGGCAGGGTGCGATACTGCCAGTGCTGGTTCTGGTAGCAAAAGCGAGCCACCGTCTGTGTGCTGAAAGAATGGGCATGTATAGATAGGCATCCCGGCGGTCCAGGGACGTAAGCCAATCTCCCACCGTCAGGGCTAGGGTGATGGAAGAGAGGGTCTCCATCTTGAATCGCTGTGCTTTGACCGCTTTGTTGAGGCGTTCTAGGTCGAGAACTCCCCTCCAGTCCATTCCTTTTCTCAACGAGGAAAACTATGGAGTAAAGACCCCTTCCCCTTTCCGGCGTTGGCACGGGCTCTATCGCTCCGATGTGTAGGAGCCTGGAGATCTCGCGACCCATGGCATCCTGTTTGGCTAGGTCACGAGAGGAAGGGGAGACGCAAAAGAACTCTCTGGGTGTGTACCTGAGTTCGATTGCGTATCCCCTCCGCACTGTTTGCAAGACCCAGGCATCCGTGGTTGCGCCCTCCCATCTGTTTGAAAATAGTTGGGGGCGGGCGACGAGGAGGGTAGAGGTTGGAAAACAGGGCTCTGAGCAGTCAGGAGTCCTGTTTGTGATTGGGAGACCCGGATCGTCTGGGGTAGTGTGTCTGGGTCGGGAATCAGAGACCTGGCTCCACGTCCTCGTTGGTTTGTGCCGCAGGATCGGGAAGACCAGGTGGTGGCAGGAGCGTAGCTTCGCCTTGGGCCCTATGGGGCGAAAAAAGCTTTTAGCAGACTGAACCTGGTGAAGCAAGTGCTTTTTCTCCTTGTTCGAGGCCTCCGCTAGTGCTTTATCTATTGCGGAGCCGAATACCTTGCCACCCTTAAACATGCTATTCACCAGCAGATTTTTAGCATGTGGGTTCGCATGCCAGGAGCATAGCCAAAGTCTGCGTCTGGTGGCTACGTTCGTTGCCATCCCTTTGGCTGCCCCACGTGACCATGTCCATAGACGAGTCTACTAGAAAGACGTGCGCCAGGGTCACATTATTAGCTAGCCTCCGTGAAAAGGCCTCTGAAATATCAGGGTTCTTACCATGTTGGAACCATTTCATAATGGCCCTGGAAACATAGGAGGCTGTAGTAGCCATTTGTAAGATGCTGGCGACAGCCTCATAGGTCTTTCTGAGCCCAGTCTCCACTCCCTTGTCGGTGGGGTCCTTGGGCAAAAGGTCCCCTTCAGAAGGAATGACAGATTGGCGAGCTAAGGAGGCCGCTGCGGCGTCCACCTGCGGGGTCCTAAAAATCGAGTCACTGTGCTTGGAAAAGGAGTATAGGGACTGCTGCATCCTGGAAAGCTTTAGGCTTTTAGTGGAGTGCTTCCATTGGGCCCGTATGATTTTTTCAAAGGCCCTGTCTAGGGTGACGCCTTTGGATGTTGAGACGAGCTTGGGGATGTAGTCCCTATCGGATTTCTCCTCCTCAGAGGAAGAGTCTGATTCCCTCTTTTTCAGGGACCTAGGGGTAATTCTAAGGACCCGTTCTGCTCGTCTTAGGAGATTTGGCCCTTTGGACAGGACCTCGCTCCACTCAGAAGGGTCCTTGGACAGGGGGGAGTGGGTGCCGGCAGACTGATCCAAATCCTCCTCGGAGGTCTGGATAGTGACCAGTGGGGTTCCGGTCTGGCTGCTCCTTTTATTGCGTTTGGGAGGAGGGGGAGAGTCCACTTCTGAAAGGATTTCACCCTCTTCTCTATGGGGGGAACCCCCTATGTCCTCCTCTAAGGACGAGCCTATAAGGTCTCTTTTGTGGGGGCTTGCGGGAGCTCCTATGCTTCCCTTTGCCCAAGGCTCTCGAAGATCCCTTAAATGATAATTTGGGGGGAGGGGGGAGTGCGTTTGCGCTTCCGCCTCTCCCTGATCTGGTTCTTCTCTATCTGGGATAGCACCCCCATCATGGACTTAAAGGTGTCCTGGAGTTGTAGGAACGCCTGAGCGGGAAACCCTCTTACTTGGCTGGAGGCAGAGGAGGCTGCCTCCATGTGATCCTCTTCAGCTAAGCTGGAACTCCGGCGCTGGGGGCAGGGCACTGAAGCCGTGGCTGGGATGGCTGCGGTTTCGGTTTCAATTTCCCCGCCACGGCTCTCCTGCTCCGCTGAAACTCGGTGGGCGGTGTTTTCCCGTGTCTTGGCCATGCTAGCGGGTACCCCGAGGCGGGGGGGCCGTACCACGTGGGTTGATACCCCACACCCGCTCTGCCCCGGTCCGGATCCGGGGGGGGCGGATCCGGGGGTGTTGACCAGAGGCAAAGGCTTCTCCCTTGAACTTTTAAAGGCAAAAAACCAATAAAACAGGAATTTAAGGCCTGTACGGGTGCATAGCACCCCGCTGCAGCTCCTACTTGGCCAGAGGCAGAGTTTCAACTGGGGAAGTAAGGGAGCAACGTCCCTACGCATACCCAGCTGAAAGCTTGGTGCTGCCTCCTGCTGGCCATGCGGTAGATTGCTCCCAGAGTCCGAATAACCGGACTGAGAGTCCATAGAATGGACTCCTTTTTCATAGCTCTCCACCTCATCTAAATCAATGGTTCTCACAATTTTTAAACCACACTACTCCTCCCTCTTGTCAAGGGTAGTTGAGGCCCCCGTCCCCTATGACACACACATATTGTTTCCTCTTCCCCCTTCCCACCATCAAATTGCTTCAACTCTCTTTTTCCCATTGTTCTTTGACTCTCTTCCCCCCCCCCCCAATTTTATCCCATAATTTTGGAAATTTCCTGTAGCCCAAAGTGTAGGTAGTGGTGCAACATCTATGCTGTTCCTCATATGCCCCCCGAATAACATTAAAATGAACTCTGACCAGAATTGCCTGGCAAGACAGTTATTTAGTTGTCTTCCAGGCCTTTGTTTGAGCTCACAGCAGGAAGGACAGATAGCATTATAGCTGCACAATTATGCCAGAAAGAGAGGGAAAGGGAAGGGTGAAAGGGATCTCCCACCGTTTTCAGTATAGCAACAGCCCTTTCCAAATGTGATATTGCAGTTTTCAGGAAAGGGCAGGGCAAAACTCCCCACAACTTGGGCAGCAAATTACCTGAGGCCACCGCCTGGGCAGGGTAGATTCCTGTCCAGGTAAGTCTAGCCTCCCCTGTACTACAATGTGTGCATCTTTAGTTCTTTGCTACTACATTGCTATGTATATTTCTGGTACTGTAAAAACTAATATTTAATTATCTACATGAAGGCAAGAGTTCTTGTATCAACACAGTGTAGTAGCAGCAGTCAGTGAGAGAGCAGTCTACTGTCAGTCTAGTACTGTCTACCTTTCACCTTTAATGAAAATTGTAGCTGTTGAAATGACTCACACTCTCTAAATTGTAGCATGTCTGGTAGGAAACTTAACAGTTTATAGGTTGTGAATAATTAAATATTCATCATCCTTGTACCTCCATGTCAAAGATGTCACTTACAAGTTGCTCCACTGGAAGAAATCTGATACATTTCTATCACAGAAATAGATACTGTATGTCCAAATTTGCATGTGGGAAAGTTTGGAAAGTTAGCAATCCTTCTTTAAATTCAAGGCATCCTTAATCAGTAAAGCCAGCTAGGAAGATAAAATAGCAATTGGGTAAATGTAAGCTAAACTTTCAACATAATAAATTGCCTACCGAGTTATTTCATATTGCACTTGTCCTACCATTGCCATTACTTTGTCTCATTGTGTCATAGGGTATGTCGAAGGCTGTTTGCCCATGTTACCTGGCCCGGAGAATCTCATGCTGAGCTCTGCACATGGGCGTGGGGGTAAAAGCGTCATCAGCCAGGCCCTGCTGCTTTTTTTCCTTATGAATGACAGGGCTGGATTTCAAGCCTTGTCATTCATAAGAAAAAACCCACAGGACCTGGTTGATGACACTTTTACCCTCGTACCCACGTGCAGAACTCAGTGTAAGATTCCCAGCTGGGAGATTCGCCAGGCCAGGTAACATGGGTAAGCGACCTAAGAAAAACCATTGCTGGGATATTCTAGTAGTTTTAGATTTTGAATACAATCGGAGGAGACACATTTGTTATGATACTGGGTGGTGGTTTAAAAATCAAAATAGTATCCACTCTACAATTTTGTTAGATAGCAAAAAGAAGAAATTCAGCTTTAAGCAACTTTTCATGGTTATTTAACTGAGGATGTTAACAAATGAGACGATAGCCTGCTGGAGTCCACCTTCAGTCCATGCAGCCTCCATTCATGTCTTAGCATGTCAAGCTAATAAATGGGTAGCGCCCTGCATGTATTCATTGCATACAGGTAGCTCCCACTCACAGATTTAGCGCAACAAATCTAATAGATGAGCAGGCGTTGTGGTCTACACACGTCCCATCCTTCCCGGTATCCCGCCACCTGTCATAATGTGCTCATGTGCGCCCAGGAGAAGAACTGGGTGCACGCTCGGGTCAGGTCCATGCTAGTGGCAGTCAGAGGAGCTCGAGCTTTACACTCAATACATCGGGTTCTCTATTGGTTCACTCCCCATGCCAGGCTGAGGCATCACCTGCTGCTGTCTTGGGCCTGGCTGTAAATGAGGAGGGGGAATGGCTCCCCAGGCTGGAGAAGCACTGGCCTCCTTCCCTCCTGGGGCACACTGCATCCCACGCTTCTCACCCCACTCTACAGGCAGGAAGCAGACGTCATGAATCTGGCATGCACTTTAAGGCACAAGTGAGAGCGAGAGTGGAGAGAGAGGGGTAGGAAGAGGTCAGGGCTCTAGGTTTTTCGTCCACCACTCTATGGTGCTGGTGGACCTGGACACAAAGAGGCTGCACCCAACCTAATAGACAAAATGCGGCCACATGGGCACACGTTAGCCTGGATTCGCCTGCACAGTGGGTCCACTGGGCTATGCTGTGAGTGGGTGGCAAGTGGTGGCCATGTGGCAGATGGGGGTTAACTTCTGGCCGAGACCTAATAAACAGGCGGCAAGCATCTACTGGGCACTTACCTTGTGTAGACTATTGTCTCGTTTATTTTTACCCTGAGTGATACTTAAGATTTGTGGGCAAGACGTTGGAGACTTCTTAGTATTGTTTTAGGTTCCAAGTTATTTTAAACCACTGCAGAACCAGCTGCAGCATAGAATCAATTATAATTTTCTTCCTTAATGAGCCCAGAATGTGTGTGGGGAGTCTTCTATTTTAACAAGCATTAAAAAAGCCCATCTTCTTACCAGATCAATCAGACTCTCCTGTATTCTGTTCAGTGTAGTGCGCAGCCGGCTACTACTGAGTCCCAGTCCAGTTGACTCAAACTGGAATAAAAAAAGTATTCTAATTAAGAGACGAAAGGGGGAAAAATATGCTTTAGCTATGTGTGTGTCTAACCAAAAATAGAAACAAGAGAAGGAAGATTACAAACTGTTCACACTTGTGTTTTTTTTTTTTTTTTATTTTTTTTTCACAACTGTACACACACACCAAAATGGAGAAAGACAAAACAAAGAAGGAAAGATCACTGCATTAAATGTAAAGAATGAACTATATTGATTTCACTAAGATGACCATCTACAATTCATACTGACAGATAATCATTATCCACTTTATTAGGGGATAATTGCCAGAATCTTCCATATATTGTTTTAATACAATTCCCCTCTGGGCGCAGGAAACCATTGTTTCTGTTTTGTTCCTCTTGGCAGCACATAAAATGGCACCCCACCTCATACTGGCTGAGAAGCTTGTTTAATGCAAATCACCATAAAGCAAACACTTGGGTTTGTTACGTAGGGGTGTGCACAAGGGGGCCCGTGTCATTTTTCGTTTTCAAAACTGTCGGGTTTTGATTTTCATTATAGTTCTGTTTTAGTTTTTACATTGGATTCCAAGGGGAATCACTTTAGGGTTTCCTAAGGCTTAGGACGCACTTGTATTTTGCCTCCAAAGCACTAAATATGAAGCAATAATGAATAGCAGAGCAGCTGATCAAGAAGAAGAAAAACAATTTACTCTTAAGAAAAATTTGCTGCCCATATTCTAAACACAAATCCCAAGGATATTCCATCTGCCAAAGAGAACAGCTCAGAACTGCTTGGAAACAGATGGTGTGAATTTATGGATCTGTTGAATATTTGCCAGCAAATAAGTGGCTAATTTAGAACCCGGCACTGCTATTACTTATGTTATCATTACTCTCATTTACTTTCTTTTACAGGTTTTAGAAAGGCTGTTATATGGCAATTATGCAGAGAATTAAACAATGTTATTTTACAGACACCACCACCTTGAATTCACATTTCAAATTTTGAAGTCCCAAAGAAATTATGTATCAGATGGAAATGGCCTATTGGTCTAGGTTTGTTAGAAAAACACAAGGGCTGAAAAAAAATGGACTGGAAAGCGATGAAAAGCTATGCTCTTCATGCCTCTGGCACAAACTTTAACAGAGATTCGCTTCTACATCCCAGAGTCCAGCCAGTCTTTTTCCTTTGGTTTTCAGAGTGGCTTCATATCTTTCTATGCCGCCTCCTATATAGATTCACCATCCTTGCCTCCTGCACTAGACTCATTTATTTTGGGTTCCTTTCGGTCACTAATCTCGGCTATGATTAGTTCTCTTCCCTATCGTGTGCAACGTTACTAAAAGAAACATTAAGCAGAAAATGTTATCCAAAGCCCTTGAAATAATGCTAACTTCCAAAAGCTATAATCCTTTTTTAGGGTGTTAACAAAGGAGACTGTAGCCCCCTCCATGCAACCCCTACTCACTTGTTTAGTGCATAGAGGCTAATAAATGGGCAGCACCTTGAGTGTATTTTGTGTGTGTTCAGGCAGTCCCCACTCGCAGGTTTAGTGTGACAAGCCTAACACATGGGCAGGGGTACTTCCTGGCTACGCTCAGCCCCAAAGCCCGCCACCTTCTCAGTATCCCACCCCATCACAACTCAGCCACAGTGAACCATGGGAACAAGAACCCACACCAGCGGTTTCTTTCTTCCAGGCTATAACTCCAGAAGGCGGTCTGTTATCTCTGCCCAGCCACAGACGTTCATACCTGGGTTTAGTTCTGCGAGCACGTGGTGGCTGGAAGGAAGTAACCTTTTGCTATGCACATAATGCTGAGTTTATTGAGCAAATCACTTGCTTTTTTAAGCGCCTATAGTGAAAATTAAAAGCGAAAGTAAAAATTTAAATCAAAAGCAATCAATGGGGCTGATTCTATGCCCTGTTTGCACCAAGGTACATGCATGTGGTATGTGCGCACATGTCCATTGCGCCACATGCAAGCCACGCAGATCCCGTGCGCAGGAGGTTTGGGATCGCAGTCACCCTTGGCATCTTGTCACCACCCAGTTTCTTGCATCCATGGCTGACAGCAATGTACTGGCAGGTAGCAGCACAGTTTTATTGGGCTCCCCCGCCCCCCACTGTAGGAAATCGCTCAGTTCACGTAAAACCCCCAGTCAAACAGGTGCCTCTTGTACCCTCTCTCTATCATCATCTACGTTACCATACAGTGGGGGGGGCGACAAACCTTCCCACTTGCAAAGGCACTTTGCACTTCTTTCCAGACCTCATATACAGGGTCTATATAGGCACAGGGGAAGGGACTACGAGTGTCATGGCCCCCCTGCGAGAGGAGGGGGTACGGACACTGGGGAAGAGGGTGGGAGGGAATGTCATACCCCCCTGTGAGGGGGGGCGGGGTATGAGAACAGGGGAAGGAGGAAGTGCCATGGCCCCCCTAAGAGAGGAGAGGGTATGGACACAAAGGAAGAGGTTGGGAAGAAGTGCCATGGCCATGGCTACAGGGAAAGAAGGGAGGAAAGAAGTGCCTTGGCCCACCTTCTGGGCATGGGGGAAGAGGATGAGAAGCGGGGGGGCGGGGGGGAGGGGGGAAAATCCCCAACTGCTGCTTTTGCCACTCTACCCTCTGGGGGAGCTGGGCTTGGGGGGTGGGGATAGGCCATCGGGGCTATCAAGAAAGACACTTGGTTCTGTCACTGTACCCCACTCCTCCCCAGCTTTGGGAGTTAAGGTCAGTATTAAGTAACTTAGACTGTAAGCCATGTCTTTTCAATTGTAAGCCTCTTAGGGGTACGGACCTGTCCTTAACTATTGATTGTACAGTGCCAGGTACATTGCTGATGCTATATAAACAACAACAACAACAACAACATCATCTGACACTGATGCTGCTCAATGCGAGGTCGGTGGCTAACAAAACACTGACCATCTGTGATCTTATTCAGAATGAGGCCGTCGACCTCATTTGCATTAGAGACTTGGCAGGCGGCTGGGCCAGTTTTGTCCCAGATGGTGTCAGCTGGGTACTCAGTGCAGCATAAGCTTAGGGTGGGGGGCTGAGGCCGGGGGTGGGGGGCAGAGTGGCTGTGATCTGTAACAATACTTTGTCCTTTCTGAGGTATCTGGTGCCTGACTCATCCAATATGGAGTGTGTTCACCTTGTGTTGGATTTAGCAGGGAACAGATTGGGGATTCTACTTGTGTACTGACCACCCGGCCACATGACCGACTCCCTAACTGTTCTAGCCAAGCCGGTCTTGGAGGTGATGCAGGGATCATCCAGACTTATTGTCTTGGGCAATTTCAAGATACATAATGAGGCCAGCCTTTGAGGGCCTACCGTTAACAATCATGGGCCTATCCCAGGTGATATCTGGTCTGACACACGAGGCTGGACACACATTGGATTTGATGTTTTTCACCTGCCCAGAAAAGGGAGTTCCATTTATTAAGAGTGTTTACACACCACCATTGGCATGGTCAGAACATAAACTGATGGCCCAGATCCCTGCCCTCCTATGCCCTCATCAGGGTTTATTTAGTCAATTAGTTTATTCATAATTTATAACCTGACAACTCCTGCCCAATGGCAGTTCAGGGCAGTGTACAATAAATAATAAAAACATAATATGAAATACAAAAATACAATGTAAAAACAATTAAATACCTTCAAACAAATGAGGCCCGAATAAGCAAATACACCCCCATTGCCCCAAAAGAACCCCTCATCCATCCACTACCTGTCTCCCTCACCAAATGCCTGGTGAAACAGTCAGGTCTTACATTGTCTGTGGAGGAAGAGGAGATCGGTGAATCTCCACCGGAGGAAGTTCCACAGCCGTGGTGCGGTCACCGAGAAAACCCATTCAAATGTCGCCACCCGAGATACTCAGGGGACCTCCAAGAGGGCACCCCCAGCTGACCACAGGGGCCAATCCAGGACATGAGGGATGAGGTGGTCCTGCAGGTAAGTGGGGCCCAGGCAGTATAGGGCTTTAAAGGTAATAACCAACACCTTAAATCAGAGCTGAAAGACTATAGGCAGTCAGTGCAGAGACCGGAGCTCAGATGTTATGTGCACATGGAGGCCCGTCCCTACCAAGAGGCGGGGTGCTGCATTCTTCACCAGCTGCAGTCTCCAGGTCGTCACCAGGGGTAGCCCCATGTAGTGCATTGCAGTAGTCCAATCTTGAGGTGATGAATGCATGGATGACTCTGGCAAAATCCGAGCCGGAGATAGTAGGCTGAAGACGACAAACCAGATGTAATTTACAAAATGCACTTTTCGCCACAGTTGCCACCGGACCATCCAGGCAGAATTGTGAGTCTAGGAGCACTCCCAGACTCCGAACCTGAGGGATCAAGGAGGGATGCATCACATCAATAATGGGGGCCTCCACTCCCTCACCCCTTCCCACCAACATCGTCTTTGTCTTATCGGGATTCAGCTTTGGACGGCTCGTCCTCATCCAATTCCCCACTGCAGCTAGACACCGAGTAAACACCAAGACTGCAGAACCTGGTTTAATTGAAAATGAGAGGTAGAACTGGGTGTCATCAGCATACTGATGACACCCAACCTCAAAGCCTCTTATGCAAAGGCTGCATGTACATGTTGAACAGGTGGGTGGACAGAATGGAAGCCTGTGGAACGCCCCACGTGAGATCCCGGGGGGAGATGTGAAATCCCCCAGTAGCACATGCTGAGTTCTTCCAGTCAGGAAAGAACAGAACCATTCAACAACAGTTCCGCCCACTCCAGCACAGTCCCGCAGTCAGGTCACCAGCATCTCATGGTCAACCGTGTCAAAAGCTCTACCTCTCTTTTTCCATTGACCCAGGTCACGTAGTCTCCCTATTTTCCCAGTGCCTGTCAGCTGTGGGGGCTTGGATGAGGTTGAGCCATCTGCAATTGAATCCTGACAAGACGGAGGTGGTGATGATGGGTGAGGGCTTGGGGGACCTGGGGGTGGTTGAATCTCCTCTTGTTGGGGGGGTTCGCCCTCCCATGGTCTCTCAAGGGCGGAGTCTGGTGTGTTCCTCGATTCACGGCTCAGCCTTGAATCTAAGGTTGTTGCTGTGGCGAGGAGTGCTTTTCGGCAGTTACATCTTGTCCGACGGCTTCGGTCGTATCTCTCAGACTCCGACCTCGCCACTGTCATCCATGCCTTCATCACCTCGATGTTGGATTACTGCAACATGCTCTACGTGGGGCTGCCCGAGAAGTTGGTTCGGAGGCTGCAGCTGGTGCAAAATGCCGCGGTCCGTCTCCTTATGGGGGCGGGTCGCAGGGAGCACATGACACCTGTGCTACAGGCTCTGTGCTGGCTGCCTATAAAGCACTGGGCCAGGTTCAAGGTGTTGGTTCTAACCTTTAAAGCCCTTCACGGCCTGGGCCCTGCTTATCTGCGGGACCGTCTCACTCCCCATGTGCCCGTGCGGCCCTTGAGATCATCTGGGGGAGCCTTTTTGGCAGTTCCCTGGGCGAGGTGGGTGGCCACCGATGTTAGATCTTTTTCGGTGGTCGCCCCTCTGCTGTGGAATTCACTCCCGGAGGAGGCTCGGTTGGCCCCTACTCTCCTGTCATTTTGATGTTTATGTAAGACCTGGCTGTTCCGGCAGGCCTTTGGCGAGGGGGAGAGTGGGGGGGGGGGG
>QEPC01001500.1:1953844-1978536 GCA_003113815.1 Sphenodon punctatus
ATATATATATATAAATATAAATATATATATATATATATAAATATAAATATATATATATAAATATAAATATATATATATATATATAAATATAAATATAAATAAATAAAAAGCAAGCCACTGATAGATCTAACCAAATCAAGAGAGTGGACCGGTCTCGGTCCAACTCCTGGCACAGATCAATCAAGCGCCACAAGCGCAGTTTCGGTGCCATAACCTGGATGAAAACCGGACTGCGAAGGATCAAGGAAACTGATACGGTCCAGATGCCCCTGAAGCTGCTTGGCCACAGCCTGTTCAATAACCTTCCCTAAAAAGGGAAGGTTAGAGACTAGCTGATAACTGGCAAGGGAGTCAATGTCAAGAGATGGCTTCTTGAGCAAAGGTCGCACCACAGCCTTTTTCAGGCACCCTACAACCTTGCCCTCCACAAGGGAGTCACTGACAACCCCCAACAGCAATGGCCCCACTGTCTTCTTGTTGGCCTTTACCAGTCACGACAGGCAAGGATAAAGCTCTCAAGTTGTGGCTCTCACAACCCCCAGCATTTCTACCGCATGGTGCATACGAACAATTTCACCCACAAAATAGTCAATGAACATGTCACAGCGAGCACTGGAAGATTCCAGTTCCAGGCGGAGGCCAAACTGACCAGCCCCTTCACCACCTGGAAAAGCTCAGTTGGACGAGACTTTGCGGATGGTATGATGGTAGCAAAGAACCTCCTCATTGCTACCCGTATAGCCACAACATAGGCCTTTAATGCAGCTCTATGCCACAATTGATCTGCTTCAGTACAAGTACGGCACCACCTTCGCTCTAACCATCTCCCCTCCTGCTTCAGCTGATGCATGTCTTCTGCGAACCACGGGGCACACCTATGCACGGGGAGTGGACGTCTGGCCTCGGCTAACAAGGTGTTCCAGAGTAGTAGACCCATGTGGTAGTAGACCATTAAGATGGTCTACCCTCACAGACTCATGGATCCGATTGGTTTTCAGAACACTCTGGGGGATTTACCTACTGACCTTGAAGGCTACACCGTCGATGACTTGGTCACTTTATAGCATGACATCTTGACTATGGCCATTGGCACGATTGCCCCCTGACATCTGCTCCCACTGTTACGTGGTATGAGGAGGATCAGAGGCGGTTGAAGCGGAAGGGTAGGTGATTAGAGCTCAGGTAGCGCTCAACTCATACTGAAGTTGACCGATTGTGGCATAGACTGTTTTTGAGGAATTATGCATGCCGTGGCTGTGATGGCAGTGAAGGTGGTTTTCTTCTCTGCTATCATAGAGTCTGCCAAGTCTCATCCGGCACAGCTGTTCCAGATGATGAGGGGCCTGGTTAACTTTGTCTGTCTTCGCCAGTAACCAGAATCATCTATTGCCCGCTGTAACATTTTTATCAATTACTTCGCAAACAAAGTTGCTTGTATTCACCACAACTTGGACAATGCCATTTCTACTGCAGAGTCAAAGTTTGGGGTTATGGAAGCTCAGTCTTGTATGGCTTGTTTGGAAACCAATCAGTTTCAATTAGTATCACTGGTGTGGAGGATGCGCGGGTAACCAGTAGTGAATTAGATCCTGGTCTGTCTTGGTTTGTGAAAGCCAGCCGAGAGACGTTGGGGCCATTGCTGTCCACAGACTTGCCTACTTCAGGCAACAACGGACCACACTGGGGAGGATCAAATCCATGTAAGGGAAGCTAATGTGCACATAGCGGTACTTGTCAGGAGACATTTTCAATCACCAATACCATGCACAGGGCTGTACCCACCAAGAGGCGGTCTGGGTGAAGGAGAAAGCACAGACTGGTGGGAGAACATGCTGTCCTCATAGGGAGACAGTGGGTCACAAACTTCAGGATGTCTCGTCTTGCAGATAATCAAGATCCTTAGGCCACAACTGGAGAAACAGAGCACAATTATGCAGTCGCCCATCCCTGCGGAGAAGTGTGTTGCCATCACCATCTGGAGGTTCGCCACTCCAAACTCCTGCTGCTCTGTTGCCCAGCTATTTGGTGTCAGTGCCAGCAAAGGTTGGAGGTAGATCTGTTTCCATTTTAATGTTTGCAGACAATATGGTCCTCCTGTCACCCCCAGTTTTGGGGATGAATAGGATGCTCTCTGAGGTGAGCCGATTCTGTAAGCATTCTCAGCTGACCAAAATTACAATAAATCCCAGGTTGTGGTAGTGGGCCACCGCTTTACATCTTGCAAGTGGTTACTTGATAGAGCAAGGCTGGAGCAGGTGCAATCATACAGGCACCTGGGCCTGCTCTTTAGTAAGTCTGCATCTTGGCAAATTCATCTCGAGGCAGCCAGGCTTAAATTGAAGCAGGCGGTATTGGGCCTTCTGAGGTTTTGGCGGCGCTTTGGAGGAAGGTCTATATCTCCAGCCTTGAAGCTGTTTGATCTCAAATTCAAAGTGGGCACCTTGTTTGGAGCTGAAGTATGGGCCCCCTTTGCATCTGGTGCGCTAGAAACTTCTCAAAACTATTTGTTGAGATCACTTTTGGGGGTTCCGCAAAGTACCCCAGCCTCTCTACTCCGCTTGGAGACAGGATCTCTTCCCCTGGGAATCAAACTGCGTTTCCACCCTCTGTGCTATTGACTTAAGAACAAGGCCATGGCCGAGGATCGTTTACCCAGATTATGTCTTGAGGAGGCATCCTCTTGGTCTACTCCGGGGGTATGGCTCGATAGGGTTTTAAAGAACTTGAGTAGCCTGAACCTATCGCCGGAGATGCTCGAGGTGATGCCAATCCTGGAAAGACGAAGGATAATGCGAAGGCGGCTCACAGACCAAGCTATTCAGTTTGACTTGCGGGCCACCCAGATAGTTAAAAGTACCCCCTTTTTTGGATTATTCAAGCAGGACTCTAATCGTGAACCGTATCTAGATCTCATTGTCAATCCCAAATTGTGCAGGGCTTTGACCCTCTTGTGCTTCTATCTCCTCCCTACAAAAGTACTTCTTGGCAGGAGGAATGGTATTCCCTTTGAGAAGAGGATTTGTACCTGCAATTTAGGGCAGGTTGAGGACCTTCCCCATGCGTTTTTTTTTTGCCCTTTTACTGTTCATTGGAGAGAGCTATATTTGGTCCCTTGGATCACTAGCCGAATATCCTTATCCCCAGTGCAATTGTTACAATTTTGCCTGGGTACAAATTCCCCGGACACGTTGCTTAGCCTTGCTGGCTGGGCGTCCCAATACAGCAAGCACTGAATTTCCCTAGGCTTATTCCATCTGCCTTTAAGCTGTCCACATTTTTTTGGCCATTAGTGCATTTTGGCAATTTTGTGGGGCCTGAGCTATATTTTTACCACCCCATGGGTTTTCTTTTTTTTTATAAAATGTATAATGTTTAATTGTTTTGTCTTTCTATCCTATTTTTGTACCATGTTTTATGTGTTTTTATTTCTTTTCTTGTTATGTCTGTCTGCTAAACAAAATTAAATAAATTCATACATTCATATTTGGTGTCAGAACCTCCATGGTGGGCACCATACTAGTAGAGGTTTGCAGAGCCATTGTGGAAGTGCTGCTGGACCAGGTGGTGCAGATGGTTGACCCTGCGGAGGTGATGTGGGGTTTTTGGTGTAAGGGGTTTCCAAATTGTAAAGGAGCGATTGCTGGGAGCCATATCGTACATAGCAAGGATGACCACTTGAACCTGAAGGGATTTTTCTCTGTGGTTCTCCAGGCAGTCGTGGATGACCATGCCGGATGTGCTGGCCAGGTGGTCTGGGAAGTACCAGAACGTTATGTGTACACCAGAGACTTTGGACCCTCCGCCGAAATATGCATTGAAGGGGTGCTAATAAGGCCTGTTTTTCTTGGGGACCCTGCCTACACCCTGAAGCACTGGCTCATGAATGACAATAGGAAGCACACTGGCACAGGTGTGCAGCTAGCTATGCCCCCACCCTCACTCCCCCTACCCGTTTTCAGTGTACATGCCACTCCTCCTTCCCTTCACAACCCAAGCTCCCAAGGAGGCATACCACTATGCCACACTGCCATTTTCCAAGTGCCCCCACTTCCCCAAATTTTACTCATTTCCCAGAACACAAAAACCATGGATTATGGAAAATCAAAGAATTTTATTTAAAAAATAAATACAAGAAGAAAAATTAAAGAACTTTATTTACAAAAAATTAAGACTGCCTTCTTGTGCCTGCTCCTTCTGGGGACCTTCTGGGTACACTTACTTGGGTGGCAGGAGCGAATTTTCCTGATCCACCTCCTGCGGATCCAACTATGGAGGAGTGTTCAAGGGAAGCATGCAGGAATGATTGTCAGAGGAAGGTGTACCTGGCCCAGGAACTGTTCCCTGGCATGAGCACAGTGGAAAGAGGGCTTGGGTGTGAACTGCTGGGGAAACCTTTCCATGTAGCCTGGGCTGAACGTCCAATGGGGATTAGGAAATGGCATCTGCCCCTTAGCAACAACGCTCATGGTAATGGCAGAAACATGCTTGAGCAGGGAGGTTGGGAGCCGAAGGGACTGGGCCAGTCTGATTTGTGTCTGTGCCTACATCTCGCTCATCTCTTTGCTTGCCTTTTTCAAGCATGCCATCTGACCACTCAAACTGCTACCACAGGTGGTCCCAGTGTCTGTCCTACCGTGAGCAGTCCAGGTGAACCTCAGTAGCATTGTGTTCTGTAGCGTTCTGCCACACCAGCTACCAATGCTCCCTTGCCATGCCATTAATGGTGTCCTGGATCTCATCTGCCCACTGCATGGTCTCCCTAAGCAGCTCCCTTGCCAAATTCTCCCTGCACTGCTCGTTGCAAAATTGTTGCCCGAGATCTCTTTGTATCTGCCCCTCAAGCCCTTGGCCCGTTGCTGGCTCTGGTTCATATCCTGGGTGTAGCTCTGCTTTGCCATTTGGACCCAAGATCTCTTGGAACACCACCTTGTTCCAGTAGCACTTCACCAGGGCATATTGGACCTTCTGATCCCCTCCTAGAGCGATGAAGGCCTTGGTGTCAACTTTGGTCCAGGGAATGTAGCATTGGCAGGCAGATCTGTAGGCAGCAACTGGCTGCGAATTAACAGTGGAGGTACAGTTGCTGGTTGTTGCCTGACTGTTGGTATTAGCCATGATTTCGGTGATGGTAATCCTCCACAAGTTGTTCTGGAGAAGGCAGCAGCTGGGAAATGGCAAGTGTCGGGAATGTACTGCCAATCAGGATGAGCTGGGAGAATTTATGTTTGAAAATGGTGCAATGAGCTTTTAAAGGCAGACGTTATGCGTGTGCCAGTGAGATTGAGAGAGGGGCCAGAAGCAGTCGCTTCTTAGAATGCTCTAGGCTTTTCACCTGTGACTCTATGGTGCTGGTGGACTTGTATGCGCAGACATGTGGGTGCCCACATTAGCCCACATTTGCCTGCATGGAAGCTCTGGGTCCGGTGGGTGGTGGCTAACACCTAACAGACAGGCAGGTGGACACCCACCTGGTGTGGGCTACCATCTCGTTTGTTAACACCCTTAGTTCTTACTGGCCTGCACCTAATCTGTTGCCTGATCCCAACATGTTATAATCCTCTCCATAAAATATTATACACTAACCTCCTCAGGATATTTATTGCCTGTTAGCATTATGTACACCCCAATACTCAGCAAAAATAAATAAAATTAAATAAAATCTACCTACCGTATCATTTCGGCCAAAAAATGTATATACCGCATACAAATAGTAATCAAATAGCTGGGACATGAAGTGGATCACGTCAAAGGAAATTGGTTTCAGAATGTTCATCATCTGCATGTATTTACCTTGAAGATAAGATACAAAAGTTCAAGTTGTCCCAGTAGAATGTGTATACAGACATTGGCATGCCTGGTGAATTCAAACTAGCTTATAAAAGTCTATCTGTTTAACTTTGAAAATGAGAAAGTCAACTCTTTCTTTGAAAATGCAAAAGTAAACTCTGTGGAACTTCAGCAATTTAGATAAAGTTAATACACAATGGTTAAATGCACCAAAAAATAATGGAGACAAAGTGGTTTGAATAATATCTTTTATTGGACCAACTGTCCAATATCTTTTATTGGATCAATAAAAGGTATCATTTGAACCACTTTGTTTCTATGGCACTTGGGACCAACAGAGCAACCACACTCTATCTCTGGATTCCAAAAAATAATGAAAACCTGATATCGTTCCATGTGCTTTGAGTAAAATACTAGTAGTGATATGCACCGTAATCATTTGCCTATCATCTTATGCAATGCTAGTTACCAAATTCCTTGAATGCAGCCATTATGTTTTCAGACAGATGTAAAACAATTGCTAACAAAATTATATCAATTAACGAATGTATAAAATCTCAAAACTAAAACCCATCTTCCTGTAGCATTCATTCCCCTGTGCAGGATGAAAGCTGACACATTCAATCTCAATTCCAGCACATGCGTATCATCAATCCTCAGCCTCCAGGCAGTCTGTCCCTCTAAAACGGACAGGAAATACACCATTGTTTTAAGGGGCAGTAAACTGGAACAACACTGATAATCTGGGATTCAGGAACAGAGCAGAAGTGTTCCTGATATTGTGGAAAGTGAAGAGAAAAAGGAAGAGGGCAATTTGGAAAAACATCAGTAGGGAATCACGTGGAAAGCAGGGAAGTAACATCTTGAAAATGTCACTTTACTGCTTTGCTGTCCATTTTAAATCCCAAGAGGTAATACCAACACAATACCGAATTTCTTGTGCTGCTTGTCATCCCTTATACTTTATTGTTACTTAATGGCTGGTACACTGGTTCCTTTACTAATCTGCAATCCAGTCAAAGCAAAGGGAACAATATAGAACAACCTTTAAGACATTGGAGTGGAGGTTCCTGGGAGAAGGTTAAGGGGTGGGCTATTCACATAGCGATTGGCACAGAAATGCAGAAACAAACCCGGAAGTAAAATGGTACCCTCACCAATGCGGTAAGCAGTAAATGAACAGTATGCAGTGAACAGTAAGCAGAAAGTTGGTAAATCGAGACGGTATCTTGCAGTATTGCAAGAATCAAGAAATCGCACTGGTATCAGGAAACAGTAAGGAAATCAAATCCTGGTTCCTGATATGGTGAAGTTTCTCCAGAACAGCAATTTAGATGTTCATTTCAGCCCTAGGAAATAGCTAATGCAACAAACCCTTTCACACCACCACCAAGCCCACGTGGAAAGGCAGCACAGGCTGTACTCCATGTGTTTTTCCCTGGGCTCTGAGTGTTGCGCAAGTGAGCCTGTAGTTAAGCTGTTGTAACACTGAAGTAGCTTAGCAACAAATCAGAAATATATTTCCTACCTTACTTGCAAAAACTAGAAATGTAGCCGTGTCAGTCTATAGTTATAACAAGAACGGAGAGCCCAGTGGCACTTTAAAAACTAACAAATTTTAGCGCATGAGCTGACGAAAGCTCATGCACTAATAAATATTTGTTAAAGTGCCACTGGACACTCTGTTCTTCCTACCTTAGTGTAGGTTATTATTTGCTTGTATTATTGTTCTTATTGTTTAGGACATAGTTATTAGAAGTGCCCTCTTTCTACTTAATACTTTCTATTTTAGTCTGGAATGAGGAGAGATTTAATCGTGTATCAATATATACACAACGTGAATATACCAATACATACAACGTGAAAAGAGACTATATCATATAACACTTATTTGTCTTCAGTGATAGGAAAAAAACAGGGCAAACATCATCCATCCTTGTGATTGGGAACTTAATATAAGTTCCAAGACTCGCTGTATTAGTTTAACATGCTACTGGAAAGGGATGACACTCTACTAAGGAAATAGATGCTTCTCCTGTGTGTTCTCTGACTTCAGATCTGACTCTTTTATACTTCTAAACGATTAATTTCCCCAAATGTTGAAAAGCCATAAGTAGCCTACATGGGATAGAAGATCATGTATCAATCTGGAAAGACTAATTTTTCAAAACTTCTCTGTAGTTGGCACAAAAATAAAACAGCCAATGTATAGGAGAGCACTTAAGAGAATAGGGACAATACAATGCACATTCTTCTTAAGCCCTGTCCCTATAAAAAAAAAACTTCTTTAGATGCCAAGAACATTTCTTTATCACTACATCATTCAACATCTTGACACCATTAATGTTCCAAGAACATTTCCTACTCGTTCCTTCCCCTAAAATAGTGCCAGCGCTTTTCTATACAAATACTGTGCTACCTACATGCGCTAAAGCCAATACCTCTGGTTATTTTATTTTGTTTAAAACAAAACACCCCACCGCCAACATCACAAAAAAAACAAAACAAAAAATACCAAGATTTTTATAACAGTAGAAGTAGTATTAGTCTGGGATATTCAGAAGAGATAGATTCTACAGCTATGAACATTATGGAAAACACTTGGAAAGATATACCAATTGTAAATTTATCAGTTTCTTAGTGAAATCTGTAATTTGTCATTTCCTCTAATTCTCAGCCCAGTAGTAAATGTACAGCATTTAAGGACGACTAAAAGGAATACTGCATATATTAGCTGTTGGAAGAAATGTCCGTTTTCACGTAGCTGAGTTTATTAGTAAAACCATTTCCTTTTTAACGATAAACTCAAAATATCTCACTTCCTATCAAACTCTCTGACAAGTACTTCAGAACAACATGGCATTATGATGGGAGCGAAAAATAAAGATTTTCTAATTGCTTCAACCTGTGGCAGCTTATACATAGAGGTTAATGGGACACAACCAAACCTGCAAATCCCATCCCCTAAGGATGGGTTGCTGGGGCAAACACTCTCCTAACCCACAGCATTGGTGCAGGGAGCAGGTGCGCTACTTGGAGGGGCTGGATTGAAGCTAGCCCAGCACAGTAGTATGCAAGCTCCATATTGCGCATGCTCACAGCTACTGTAGTGTGGGGAGAGTGCCAAGAGAAGCTATTATTATTATTATTATTATTAAACATTTATAAAGCGCCAGTAACAACCTGGCGCTGTACAGAACATATAATCAGCTGCGGTCCCTACCTGTGGCTTACAATCTAAAAGACAAGGAGGGGGAGACAAGGAGAGGGGACAGCGGGAGAGACATGGGAGAAGACAAACAAACATTCAGGCGGATGCGAAGTCTCAGGCGCGTGTACTTGGCTTGGTTACAAGGTGGTCGGTAGCAGCAGTCAGCAGAGGAGGGCTGACAGTAAGAGCAAGGGGAAAGACTAGAGGGCATTGGGAAAGGCAGCATGGAAAAGGTGGGTCTTGAGGAGGGATTTGAAGGAGCGGAGGGAGGAGGCGAGGCGGACGTCGGCAGGGAGGGAGTTCCAGGCATGCGGGGCAGCGAGGGAGAAGGGACGAAGGCGGTTGGGCGAGCAGGAGAAGCGAGGGAGAGCGAGGGAGGGGACAGCGGAAGAGCGGAGAGCGCGCGCAGGAGCGCGTAGGGCGATTAGGTCCGAGAGGTAAGGGGGAGCTTGGTCATGGAGCGATTTGAACGTGAAAACCAGGAGTTTGAACAGGATACGTTCCGGAAGGGGGAGCCAGTGAAGGGAGAGGAGGAGAGGCGTTACATGGTCGAAGCGACGGGCAGAGTGAATGACCTTGGCTGCAGATTTTTGGATCGCCACAAGGGGGGACAGGTGGGAGCGAGGGAGGCCAGCAAGGAGGAGGTTGCAGTAGTCGAGGCGAGAGATCAAGCTAGAGATCAAGCTGTTCCCGTGCGAGAGCCCGTGCCTGGGAGCTGTGAGCATGCAGCTTGCTCATAACTGTGAGAGGCTGATCTGGACTTTACTAATTGGCCCGGCAGTGGCAACAACGTGCCTGCTTCCAGGCAGAAGGGGATGGTTTCCTTTTTGGGAGAAGGGAAAAACTGAATTGTGTGAAAGTGAAGGGGCTCGAAAGTATGTCTTTGGGAACTGGTTTAATTTGGCATATATTGAGATACATTGGGATCCTCCTGCTCTCCCTGATCCTACTCACCCAACTCCTCCAAAACGTTTAAGCATGGGCCACTACTGGCTCCAACAGCAACGCTTTTCCTGTTGGCTTTTGCCTCCAGCCGTCTAATGGATGCTGTGACTCAAGTATTAAAACATTTCCATTTGTTTCAAAGTCCCATTGATCATATCAGCAGATTATCAATCCAATCAACAGCTGAAAGAGCCTCTCCCATGCGTTCCTGCAATTTTCTGACATACTTTCCCACCATTACCGCCACCACCAAGCAACCAGAAACTTCTTCATTTCATCTATCCATCAAAGAGTTAATCTCTTTATTGATCATTTTATAGTTTTTGGGATCCAATCCAGGATTCTTTTGGTACACCACTGATCCATCATTATTGCTGTAATTACAACAGATCACATACTGTGGTTTGAGATCCAATCCATTAATTCCTTTTCTTTTCCTTAATTGTTACTCCGTGCACACATTCTCATGTTTCTTTGTGCCATTTAAAGCTTGGATAATTTTTGCATTGAATCACCAGGCTTCACACACACATCAAATACTTTCATTTTCAAAAGGAGCATTGTGCTGTTGAATATGTGATTAAAATGTCCAAAGGTGTCTTATCCCACCTTTTCTCTTCTCTTGATTTAACTCAACCAATTTTCAGTAGTTGACAATAGCTGTCCTAAATATGTCATTTGGGAAATCATAAATAAGTTGTTTAATATGTAAATTTGCCATTACACTGCTAGGTTATGGAGACATGTGGAAGCAATTTCATAGTTTGCTCTACCTTCTGCTTGACTCTAAATGTAGGTGGCCAATCTGTTGGAAATTTCACAGTGACACGAATAGCGTTTGAATTTGGGCTCTAGCTGATACTTTTCCTTAGTAATTATACTTTCTACATTTCACAGATATTTCTTAAAACATTGTCTATTTACACAAAACATGGTAGGAAGATATATTCTGGGTAAATTTGGTGCAACTTGATTTTCAGTCTTTTTTTTAAGGTTTAAAAATAAAAATTATTTAAAACATTTAAAAAAAACCTTTTTATTGAACTTTAAATTTAACTTTACAGTATATAACAATTATATCTTATTCATCTATTATCCTTCTCCCCCTCTTTCCCTCCCCCCCCCGGCCAGGGTCACTTCATATCTTCATCTTTATATATAGAAGTCAAACAGGTATGTGTGTTCGTCTTTTTCCACTGTTTCTCTTTGCATTATGTCCATGCATGGGTACCACATTGCTTCAAAGTCCTTCCTTTTGTACCGCAGTCGATATGAGATCTTTTCCACTGAGAACATGTACCATAAGTGGTTCATCCAAGGTTGGTCCTGTTGGATCTTTCCACTTTCATGCGATCAAGCTTATTGCCACCAAAGAAAGTTTTCTACATGAGTCTTCACGTTTCTGTATTATTTTTGAGTCTGGGTATTGCCCCAGGAGTCCTATTTCTGGAGTGAAGGGTACTAATGTGCCTGCTACTTTATTAACGCACTTCCAAACTTGTCCCCCAAATGGTTTAATTATGCTACATTCCCACCAACAGTGCATATACGTCCCCCTTTCCCCTCCAACATAACCCATCTGCTCCTTGTTTCATCTTCTCCACCCTTGCTGGTGTTAAGTAATACCTCATTGTTAATTTTATTTGTATCTCCCTAAATTGCATTGACCTCGAACATCTGTGCATGTGTTCCCATATTTCTGCCTTTTGTTGTTTTTTGATCTGTTTATTTAGGTCTTTCATCCATTTATCCATATATTTATCTTCTTTCTGAAACCATATATCTTTGAGTTGTCCGTATAGTCTAGATATTCTGCCTCTGTTTGCTGTATACTCAAAACAATGTCTTTTCCATGTTTTGGGGTTGTCTACTATAGTGTTCCTTTCCCCCCTTTACTGTGAATCTACTTTTCAACTGTAGGTATTGAAGTCTATCTACTTCCCCCTGTATTAGCTCTTTACATTTTTGTACTGTTATGAACTTGCCTTCTTCGAATAATTGTCCTGCTCTCTTAATTTTTTTTTCTTTTAATTTCTGCAGTAGGTTTAATGTCCTTGCCCTACCGTCCCCTTGGGGGCTACTTATGTCTGTGTACGGTGTGTATTCTTTCTTTACTTTCATCTTTTTTTACTAAGAGTTCCCATTTTTTCATTGTCGTCCCTGTGAATGGGTGTGTTCTCCATGTGGCTCTATTTATTTTTCCCTTACCTGTTAAGTATTCTCTGAAATTTTTTATGTTTAGGATGCCTGTTTCTATTTTGGTCCATTGTGGGGCTCTCTCCTCATTATACCAGTTAGGGAGTGCATTTAAGACTGCTGCAGTGTGGTATAATTCCAGGTCTGGGAGGTTGAGTCCTCCCATTTCCTCGTGCCCATGAAGTTATTTTTTCCTTATTCTTGGTTTTTTATTTCCCCAAACATGTTCCATTACTATTTTGTTACACTGCTTGAAAAATATTTTGGTATTGTTATTGGCAGTGCCATAAATGTATATAATAGGGATGGAAAGTTTTCCTTATATAGATCTGTTATTCTCCATGTTATTTGTACTCCCAAGTATTTAATACTAACTTCTTTTTCCGGGAAGGGTATTTTTTGTTTTATTTGTGCTCTTCTTTGCCCCTCTGTACCTAGAATTAATGTATTAGATTTCCTATAATTTATTTTATATCCCGATATCTCTCCAAACTCTTCTATTAGCCTGATTAATGGGGGCACCGATTTGTCTGGTTCTGTGATAAATAAGATCATATCATCTGCGTATAATGCTAATTTGTGATGTACTTTCTCTATATTTACCCCTTGTATCTCCTGTGCTTGTCTAATTATTATTATTATTATTATAAACATTTATATAGCGCCGGTCATGTACCTGGCGCTGTACAGAACATAGGAATAGACGCAGTCCCTGCCTGTGGCTTACAATCTAAAAGACAAGGAGGGGAAGACAGGGAGAGGGGGCAGTGGGAGAGACATGGGAGAAGACAAACAAACATTCAGGCGGATGCGAAGTCTCAGGTGCGTGTGCTTGGCTTGGTTACAATCAGGTTGGTTGCAGCAGTCTGCAGAGGAGGGCAGACAGTAAGTATATGGGGAACGACTAGCAGGCATTGGGAAAGGCGGTGAGGAAAAAGTGGGTCTTGAGGAGGGATTTGAAGGAGCGGAGGGAGAGGGCAAGGCGGATGTGGTAGGGAGGGAATTCCAGGCATGGGGGGCAGCGAGGGAGAAGGGTCGAAGGCTGTTAGGTGAGCAGGAGAAATGAGGGAGAGTGAGGGAGGGGACAGAGGAGGAGCGGAGAGCGCGTGCAGGAGTGCGTAGGGAGATTAGATCCGAGAGGTAAGGGGGAGCTTGGTTGTGGAGTGTTTTGGATAATACCTCTAAAGTAATATCAAATAAGAGTGGGGACAGGGGGCATCCCTGTCTTATTCCTCTTTCCAAAGCGAATGGCTTGGTCAATTCTCTATTGATTAATAATTGTGCTTTTGGTTTTAGGTAAATTGCTCTCAACCATTTGATGAAATTTCCCCTAAATTCCATTTTTATTAATGTCGCTATCAGACATTCTCTTTCTATAGAGTCAAAGGCCTTGTGTGCATTCGCTGAAACTATTATTGCCGGTATCCTATTTTCCTGTATGTGATGTACCATATTTACCACCCTTGTGATGTTATCCGTTTCTACTCTATTTGGTATAAACCCTACCTGGTCCTGGTGAATGAGCTTGGTTATTATTGCTGTTAACCTGGTCACCAGGATCTTTGTAAAAATCTTGCAATCCACATTTATGAGTGATATAGGCCTGTAATTTTCACGCTGCTCTTTTGGTCTATCTTGTTTGTGTATTAATACTACTGTGGCCTCATAGAATGATTCTGGCATGATCTCCTTATTGAGTATCTCATTGTATGTGCCTGTGAGGTAGGGTATTAGGGTCCCTGCAAAGGCCTGGTAAAATTCTGCTGGGTATCCATCTAGCCCATTAGTCTTATTTTTCGTTAATGATTTTATTGTTGCTTTTACTTGTTCTGGGTTTATTGGTGCATTTAAGAACGCTTTTTGTGTTGCATTCAATTTGGGTATATCATACTTATCTAAGAAATTTTTTATCTTTTCAGCTTCGGGGTGTTTGGTGGAGTACAACTTTGTATAGAAATCCAGGAAAGCCCCTCCTGAATATCTTCTGTTTTTGTGTATTTTTGTGTATCCTGGAGTATTTCTGTGATGAGTGTCTTGTTTTTTTGTTTTTTAACCATGTTTGCCAGTGCTTTTCCCTTTTTATTTCCATTTTCAAAGTAAAATCCTTTTATATGTTTCAATTGCCTCATTGTTTTTTCTGTTTCATAAGTATTAATTAATGCTTTTAATTTTATAATTTCCCTATGGGTTTCTAGTGTGGGGTTATTTTTGTTAAGGTCTTCCCATTTTCTTAATTGGTTATACAAATCTGTTATATATTCTCTTTCTTGTTTTTTCTTGTGGGCATTCATGGCTATGCATGTTCCCCGTATTGTAGCTTTAGCCACTTCCCATAGTACTTGGACTGACTTGACTGAATTTTTAGTTATCTCAAAATATTCTTTTATTTGTTCCTCTAGATCCTTCCTATTATCTTTATTTTTAATTAAAACTTTGTTCATCCTCCATGCTTTTGTTCCTCCAGATTTTTGTGTGCCCAATACCAATGTAGTTACTATAGCGTAGTGGTCCGAGACCACTGTCTGGCAGATTTGACTATTTATACATTTACTTATTATGCTCTTATCGATCCACATGTGATCTATTCTTCTATATGTTTTGTGTACATGCGAGTAGAAGGTGTATTCCCTCACTATAGGATTCCAGTGTCTCCATGCATCCACCAGTTGTGGTCTTTCAATGTTTTGTGTATTTCTGCCTGCCATTCCTTCACTTTTATCCTATTTGAGTGGTCTGTGCTCGTTAGGATTGTGTTAAAATCCCCCTGCAATATCACTGCTCCTTGTACATTATGCATTATTTTCTGACATGCTGCCTGCAAGAACTCCCCTTTTGCTTCATTTGGTGCATACAAATGTATTAATGATACTTTTCCCCCTTCCAATATATCTATCACCATAAGAAATCTTCCCTCTTTATTAGCTATAGTCTTTATATGATCAAAGTTCCTATTCTCCCCTATACTTATCATGATCCCTGCTTTTTTTTTTGTTGGCACAGGCTGCATACAGATGTTGGAATTACTCATATTGAAATCTAAACAGGTCTTTCTGTTTCAAATGCGTCTCTTGGAAAAACACCACATCTGCCCCTTTGTCCCTTATTACATTTTTAACTCTCCGTCTCTTAATTGGCGCATTCAAACCCTTCACATTCCACGTCATCAATCTTATGCTATCCATCACCCCTCCTTTCTATTTTGATTCCTGTGTTTTCCCCACACCTGTGCCCTTTTTCCCTCTTCCCATTTCCCTTGTTCTTTGGCCAGCTCCCCCCACCCTCCCCTCCCCCAAATTTTCTGTCAACTGGACAGATTTGCTTTCCAACTTGCATTTGTTGAACATTTTTTTCTTCTTTCATCCATTACCTTGTTTTTCCCTTTTGCTCTACGCGGGGGAACCACTCTGCGGTGTTTTATCATCTCACACTGGTTTTCCATTTTTATCCCTTTCCTTTTGCTCTCCCGCTCCCTCTCCCTTTCCTTCGTTAGGGTACCACTTCCCCTTGCTTGCCCCCCCCTCCATTTGTCTTATCTTTATCCTTCATTGTTATGTGGCGGCGCTTTAAAGTTTCTTCTTCCTTGAAGCTCCTTCCGCACTCTGATCTTTGCTTTTTCTCTCTCAGTCCTCTTCCTCTTTCTCTTTTCACTGTGGTCTGTGGCTGCACAGGAAAGTTTCCAACTCCTCCGGTTCGGTGAAGATCTTTCTTTTTCCTCCGTGTGTCACTACTAACTTTGCTGGTGGCCATAGCTGTGGTTGTAATCCCTCCTCTGTTAACTTGCCCATGTATTTGATCCAATTTTTTCTCTTTCGCATTGTCTCCTGTGCATAATCTGGGAATATCTTTATCTTCATATTTTTATATTCCAGGTCTTTTCTGTCTGGCCTCACTTAGGTTGTCCATTTTATCCTGATAATAAGTTAAATATAATCATTCATGGGGGATCTTCCCCATTTCTAGGACAACGGCCAGTTCTATGAGCTCTGTCTATTTTGGGGTTTTGCAACCTGGGTTCTTCAGGGAATCTCTCTGAGAGTATGTCCCATATTAGCTTTATCGTGCCCTCTGTTTCCAGTCCCTCTTTTACACCTGCTATTCGCAAGTTTGAACTGCGTGACCTGTTTTCCAGGTATTCAACTTTATCTGTGAGCCAAGTCACTTGTTTATTTAGTGTTTCAGTGTTGTCTGTTGTTTTGACTAACTGGTCTTCTGCCACAGAGAGTCTGCTTTCCACCGAGTCCACCCTTTTTGCTATGGCCTCAGTTTTTTTTCTTCGTGCTTCTATATCCTTCTGCATTTTTTTTAGTTTCTCAAACATTTTTTCTCTGTCTTTCTGATTTTTTCAGATCCTTTTGCATTTCTTTTAGCAGGGCCATCACCTCTCCTAACGAGGTTTCCTGTTCTAGGCTCTCTGTCTGCGTGGCACCCATCGCCATTTTCTCTCCCCGTTGTCGGGGCACTTCCTGTACGGGGTCTGAGGCCGCGGAGAACAGTACTTCGTGATTGCGCCTTTTTTTTTCTTTGTGGGGTCCCCTCGCCTTCACCCTGGCATCAGGCTTCCCCGCTCACCACTTTTTAAAGCTTTTAGCTGCCACTTCTCACCGTTTTGGGGGGGCTTTGTCGCTTTCAACCGGAGCTCGAGTGCGCCGCGTCTAGCCTGATTGGCGCAGGCGCAGTTCCCCCCGATTTTCGGTCCTTTAACGGGTTTAGTTATATATTTGTTCACCACAGACTTGATACAGTTCAAAGCATAAAACAAAGGCACTCTTTCCCAAATTAGATTCCAAGCTGATAACCAGGAGATAATGGAATGACTAGAGGAAGAAATTCTGTAATTTTTAAAATTCTAACCATATAACTGTAAAAACAAAAAAGGGATTTCTAAAATAAATACCATAGATTAGCCTATGAGCAATATCATTGACGCGTATATATTAGGTCACAAAATATATCCAGAAAGGATCAATTTGCTGTAAATTTATGGGACACCTTCAATGTTTAATATATCGGCATTCCATATCCTAATCCTAGCTGCATTCAGGGACCCATGTTCACTGCGTTTTCTCCAATGGCACCAATAGGGTAAACACAGTGAGCATGGGTCCCTGGCTGTATTCAATGAATTTTAAAGTCTCTTTGGGATGTTTTTATTTTTCAAGATTCACATTCTCATTCCATTTCTTTTTCTTTAGAACTGTTGCTCAGGATGGCCCATGACTAGTTTTTATTTGGCCCCTTCCTAGTTCGTCCTTCTCAAGCATTGACAGGCTGAACTGAGGGTAAGAGATCAGAGATGAGAGCTTGCACCCAAAGAAAAGGGAACATATCCTAGGCATGAATCTATCCTGGATCCTCCTCTTTCTGAGTGCACCCTTAAGCATCACCATCCTGAACTTCTATGCAACACAGGACCTTTTACTAATTTTCCAAGTTACCCATGGGAGGGAAAAGTTCCCCCCAGACAGTGTATACAGTCATACACTGTTAACATTAGGATTAACTTGTTAAACTCATTTTCCTTCATGTCAAATCCAAAATTGAGTAGATAGCTGCATGAGCTCAGACACTGAATAGCAGGAATAGGGCTGTAGCAGAATAATTCCACCAGAAACAGTGTTTCCGCAATTAGTGGTACGGCGTGGCAGAGGCTTTCATTCCGCAGTTCCGCTAATTTCATTCCGCTATTTCCACAGGCTTTGCAAAATAGTGGAAACATGACATTTTTGCTACTTCCGCCATTCCACCAGCACCACAAAATAGCGGAACAGCGGTTTTCCGACAGTTTCCGCAATTTTGCTGAAACAGTGGTTATTCCTTACTTTGAAATTTAACTCCTATTTCCTATCCCACACCTATCCTTGGGATCTGTTTTTCTGTGTTTGCTAGAACACCGTTTCAGTGGTTTGATATTAAAATATATTTAGACTTCAAATAAAGTTTACTCTTTGTACAAAATTCTGAATAGAATTCTTCAGTTCCTAGTTTTTGGGTCATCCGTTTATGATGTCCTTAACATAATCCATATATGGTATCCAGTTTTCCAAAATCTATTCACACAAATCCTTTTTTAATTCCATAGCTGGCCCCAATAGATACCCTGTATCAGTTTTAGAACTCACCCCCTCCTTTGTAGGTTCCCTTCTACGACCACTATTCTTCCAGTGAAGCTTTGATTGGGAGTCACTTTTCAACTAAAAACCATCCATTTTATATGCAAGAGGAAGTGTGGTTAAAAGGTTTAATGACTTCTTCCCAGCGTTCTTGACTAGGAGCGAGAACCCAGGAATCTGGTCTGAAGCATGGATTTTCTGCACAGTACACTAGTATGGAACTGCCAAGCAAGTGATATATTTGATGGAGGTATTTCAGGAAAAGAAAATTCAGGAAACATCGGTATAAACTAAAGGACCAGAGCTTTTGGCAGAGCAATTCTTTCCTGTATTATTAGGTTCTATATTTGTAACCGTTCAACAACATCCTCAGTCAAGCTCATGTAAAACTCCTAAAGGGCTGTAGATTAAGACCAGAGTGCCCTGATTTGTAGATCTAATTCTGTGTATTCTTCAAATAAAAGGTATACTTAAGTGACTAACAATTTGTCCAGAGAAAATTGTGTATGTTTGACCAAGACCTATTCAGAGTTATTTATGAATTGTACACCAGTGCCCCTCAAGACTTGAGTTATAGCAATACAACATAAATCAAGATGCCAACAAGTTTTCCAAGTCTACATGACAGAAATCCTAATGAAATTTCACAGGGAAAAAAACAAAACTGGCAAGCATGTGTTAAAATGGATTTCTGCAAAAAGCAATTCAATCAAGGTCCCCATCTTCATCATAGCAAAAACAATTTGAACTACGTTTATGCAATAATCCCCCTTAACTTTATAACCATTTATTATTTTAATTAAAAAAACTCCAACAAATAAATCTTGCAGCATAACCTTGCTAGCAAACAACACTTTACCAATCAATACTCTACATAACATGTGCATACAAAAATTGTTTCCCCTGGTTTCTCAGCTAAGATATAGTGGACTCATGATACTAAAGGTGATTTCAGACATTACGAGATCACAGTGAACCACGGTGAATACCCACCTATGGTCACTGTGCCTCGAACGTCTGTTTGGCGGCCGCCAGATGTTCGCCACGCTCAATCGGCAAATGGGGTCAATTTCAACCACGCTCCCCGGGCTCCCCGGGGGTATTTCCCGGGAAGCATGGTGAAAGTGATCCCCGGCGGGGACCAAAAAAAAAAATCACGTCTGGTCGGGCGCCACGGCCCGAGATCACCGGCGGGATCCCGGGCCGTGGCAAATTCGGCAAGACGCTGCAGCTGCATTGGCCCCGCCACCCGCCCGCCTCCCCAGAGGGCGGGCAGCGGGGAGCGTGGAGGGGGCGAGGCCGTGCGGCCGCACGTTGCGCCGCGCGGCCCCGTCCCCTCCCAGATTCCCCGCCAGGATCCCCCGGCACGTCTGATACGGCGTCATCCCGGCGGGGGATGAATTGGTTGTTTTCGGTACGGGGCCAACTGGCCCCATAATGTCTGAAAACACCCTAAGATGTTAGTATTTTGACACAGAATACCAATAATCGTCATTTGATATTAACAACAACATCTAAATCCTAGAGTTAAATTTGCACATATATTTTCATTTCTCTCATGTTTTCTGTGTCTCATTACTTCCTCAAATTCTCAGGCTTGGTTGTTGCCCAAAGCTGACCTACTTTGGGATGGAATCAACATGAATAACTCTACTGGTTTTATGCACAAGAACAACAACAACAAAAAAGCACTTTTCCGATTTATAAAATATCCGTAAAAACTTGTGTGGTCAGCTGTAAGCACTAGGAGAAGTGATGAGCTTATTTATCATTATATTCATTATGTATGAAATGTGAAGTCATGAAATTGTTTTACTTACCAACAAGCCTTATTACATTCAATGTAGTGTTTGTTAAAATGGGCGCATTCCCTTTATTAAGGCTATAATCTGATCGCTTTCTGCTCCTCAGAGTTTCTCGAGAAACACTAGTTTTAAAAAAGCAAACACAAACAGCAGCTGTGAATACCCATATACATAGAACAGCACAAAATTAAAATGGGGGGAGGTGGAATTATGGACCAATATTATATTCTCCAGGTACAACCATGTATTTTATTTATGCCAGCACAGAACAAGGTTAGAGCACTCCAACATTACAGGTTAACGGATTGGTATCCACATACTGCAGTGGTTAACTGCAATACAGAGACATTGAATAATACCGTCACTGGGTATCAGCAATACTGAAGTATTTGTTACTGGGTAACAAACAGGATAAAAAAAAACACAAGTAGTCAGAAAAAGGAAAAATGTCGTAAGATGACAATGTAGGGGCCACAGTATGGAGAAGGAAACATGAGATCTGCAAATGGTGCCTCCAAACCAGGAATACCCACAAAATAACACTGTACTCTCACCATGTACCAACACCAAAGTCCCCAGCAGTAAGGAGGAAAAATATCACTGCGTATCTTAAATTTTTGGCTGGGAAGCCAGCCCCTATCCATCCTATGGGCCAGCTATCTCCAACCTTCCCTTTTTAGGTAGTGGCTGGGCAGCTTCAGGGGCATCTTCACCACACTGGGTTTCTGGATCCCTCGCAATCCAGCTTTCACTTGAGTTATGACACAAACTGCGCTTGTGGCTTTGGTCGAAGACCTCTGCTTTGAATTGGATCAGGGTCGCTTGACCCTGTTAACTCTGTTAGATTTGTTGGCTGCTTTTGATATCGTTGACCATGAGATGTTGGTGACTCACTTGCGGGACAGAGCTGGAGTGGGCGGGATTGTTCTCAAATGGTTCTGCTCCTTCCTGGCCAGAAAAACTCAGCGAGTGGTGTTTGGGGATTATTTTACATCACCCCATGACCTCTCATGTGGAGTCCCACAACGTTCTATTCTGTCCCCTCTCCTGTTCAACATGTATATGCAGCTGCTGGGCAAGTCATGAGATGGTTTGGTGTTCGGTGACATCAATACACTGATGACACCGAACTCTACCTCTCTTCTTCATCTGAACCAGACCCAGCAGTCTTGATGCTTATCCAGTGTCTGACGGCTGTGTGGGACTGGATGAGGGCAAGCCGACTGAGGCTGAATCCCAACAAGACAGAAGTGATGCTAGTGGGGAAGGAGGTGGGGTTGGCGTCTCCACATTATTGATGGGGTTCGCCCCCCACTAGTTCCCCAGGTTCGTAATCTGGGAGTGCGCCTCGATTCCCAGCTCTGCCTGGATGTGCAGATGGGGGCTGTGACGAGGAGCTCATCCCGCCAATTACATCTGGTGCAGCAGCTTTGGCTGTTTGTCTCTTAACTCCGACCTGGCCACTATCATTCATGTTTTCATCGCCTCAAGATTTAACTATTGTAACGTGCTCTACATGGGGCTACCCATGGTGACAGTTCAGAGACTGCAGCTGGTGCAGAATGTGGCAGCCTGTCTCCTGATGGGGACTGGCCACCGGGAGCACATTACACCGGTGCTCTGTTTTCTGCACTGGCTGCCTATAGTTTTCAAGGTGTTGGTGCTTACCTTTAAAGCCGTATATGACCTAGGCCCCACCTACCTATGAGACTGCCTCACTTCCTGGACCCTGGATCAACTCCTGCAGTCGGCCAGAGGTGCCCGGGTTTTTCGGGGGGCTACTATGGAGAGGGCGTTCTCGGTGGCCACACCAAGGCTATGGAACTCCCTCCCGACAGATCTCTCTTCTTCCAGATGACATTGCAAAACCTGGCTGTTCTGTCAGGTCTTTGGCGAGGGAGACGGGTAGGGTGGAAGGATTTGGTTGCTTTTTATATTTTGTTTTTTTTATATCTTTCTGACATTTTCTTGTATAGTTTTAAGATATTTTTATTTTTATATGCCACCAGTAGTCCCAAACAGGGGACTCCAGCTACTTTCTGGCAAATCCCCTTTGCAAAGTCCTTAGTGCCCAATGGGTTACACATAATCATGATCACACCTTCATATCCAGCACTGTGGGAATCCTCCTAGGGGGTGCCTCTTCGTTGCAGCTTGCCCTTGCCAGCATGGCCCTGGCCCAGCCTCTGAAGCCAAAGAGCTCTGTCTGTGTTGGTCTTGGGTGAGAAGCTCAGGAGCCTCCTCGGCTAGACTGAACCCTTTTATTAAACTCTCAAATTTGAGGTGACAGGGTAAAAATGGACGTGCAGGCTGTGCTGCAGGTCCCCAGCCCAGCCAGGAGGGAAGGGGGGACAGCAGCCACCCCTCCCCAGGCCAGGTCATGGCACTGAACAAACGTGCCTGTGGCCAGAGAGCCATCCTGCTGCTCACCAGACCCAGGGGGGGCAGGGGCAACTGGCCATGGCAGCCCCCAAGCCATGGCAGGGCAGAACAGACATGTTGGCCCACTGTGGCCCACAGTGGTCCGTGTGGGCGGCCCTTAGCCTGGGCTGTGTCCTCCAAGATTTTCTGAAGATGCAGTCCCTGCTAGTCACCTACACGTCCTGGGGAAGTCCCAGGCTAACATCTGGCAGTGCATGTACAAATGTGCCGGTGGCTTGCGAGTCATAGAAAGCCACCATTACGTCTGTTTTTAACCCATCACCTGCTATGCCTCTTTTTTCACAAAACTACATAGAAATCCCAGTAATTTAGAGCAGGTGGGTAACCTCAGGCCTGAGGGACAAATGCAGCCTGTGGGTAGTTTTTATTTGGCTCCTTTCCAGTTTAAAGATCTGGCCCTTGGATCTTCCTACTGCCATGCACAGAGACTGAGCTAAGGGTAAGGCAGCAGATATAGAGGTATGCCCACAAGGATAGGAGCTAGATCATATGACACAGATCCATGATCTGGACCCTCCTCTTTTTGAAGGCACTCTTAATACCCCTTTGAGTTTGTACTAATTTTCAGTGTGGTCCCCGAGAGGGAAAGATTTTCCCACGGCTGATTTAAATGTTATGGAATAGTTTCTTTAATTGCCCCTTAGTACCTGTGCCACCGTTCTTCAGACACCGTCCTGGAAACTAAGCATGTTATGTGGTGTTTATCTAAACTGCACTGAGAATATTTTAATTTTTAAAGAATCATTTTCTCAAAAGACTATTTTCTATTTTTATCTGACTGACAGCCTTCTAGTTACCATGTAAGCCTCCACAATGTCATTCTGCTTTTTTCTTTCAGAGAAAATGAATTAATTCCCTTACTCCTACATTACCAGAGGGGGGAAATTAACATTTTCCTTCAGTTTATGAAATTATGGGTTTGAAATTATAAATGGAGACATCTGATGAGTTATGGCAGCATTTTACATATGTAAGAATTTCTGGTTAGTTCTGTGCAACATTAAAACTGGAATTCTATGAACCGGCGATTGCCAATTTGCAGTAGAACCACCATCAATTTCAGCAGGAGTTACATGCATAGAAAAGCTATAGTACAAAAGCCCCCCACTGTTACCTAATGTTTAGTTAATGAGTATTACACTTCCTTTATTATGACGTTTAGCATCCTTCAAGCCTATTTATTCACAAGTTTAAGGTTAATGCCATATGCAAAACATTGACCAGTTTGCAGTTTCCCTTGAACTCAGAGGATATGCCATACCCTTCTGGATCTATCTATTTGTTGTTTACAAATAATATTTACTTCTATACATGGAATCAAACGAGATGACCGCCCACATTAGCCATCACCAGGCATGTTCCCGCGTGCCCATCTATTAGGTGTCCGTCACATAGCATGCATGTGGTCACCAAAGAGCCACCCCTCACAGCGAACCCTGGGACATCGCAAACCCACTGGGTGGGCCAATCAGGGTTAAGGGGTGCACTCATGTCTGCGTCTACTCAATTAGGTTTGCCCGCAGCCTCGCCGACATCCAGGTCTATCAGCACATAGAAAGGAAAAATGGGCACTTACCTCCTGAATTCTCCTGGACAGCCAGCTAGTACAGTAGGGTAGATCCCGCCATCAACCAGGAGGAGGCAGACATAACGATTTTTGCACACAGTGTCCCAGGGATCTTCCTTACTCCAGCATATTCCAGCCTTCTAAACTATCGTATAACATCCTACTAATGATAAAAACTAAACAGAGTCAACTTGAGCTCTGTTAGAACAACAACAATAGCGCCTTCCTCCTTTGCACTTCCTATTATTTATTTTTTTAAACAGTCTAGGCAACCGTCAACCCAGCGTCATCTAACTTTAAGGTAAATGACTTCAGATTCTGTCCCCCCAGAATTTCTCTTCATTCCGGGTGGGTCTGGCCATCCAGGAGGACCCCCAGTAGAAGGAAAATTCAGGAGGTAAGTGCCCAATTTTCCTTTCTCCCTGGGGGTCCTCCTGGACGGCCAGCTAGTACAGTAGGGACTTTCCCAAGTGGTGTCCCTCAAATTTTATCTGATCTCCAAAAGAAGGGGTAGAGCTACATGAAGAGACCCCTAAGCTGCTACCAGCTATGTTTACAGAACGGCCTGTAACACCCTTCTCCCAAAGGCTGCTTCAGCTGATTCATGTAAAGGAATTTTATAATGCCTC
>QEPC01001500.1:1983843-2020727 GCA_003113815.1 Sphenodon punctatus
CTTTTAGATTGTAAGCCACAGGTAGGGACCGCAGCTGATTATATGTTCTGTACAGCGCCAGGTTGTTACTGGCGCTTTATAAATGTTTAATAATAATAATAATAATAATCTGACGAAACGGATAATGTGAGGGTGCCTAGAAATCTTTTCATCCCTCATTTTGCCTATAATGCTACCTATAGTCGCAACTTGCCTCTGCAAGGTGTTGGGTTTTAAACCCCTACCCAGACCTGCCTGCAAGAAGTCCAGAATTACCTTAACCGAGGCTTTGTCTGGTCTGACCCCCCCTTTCTTGGCACCACCCCGCAAAATAAGCCCATGTACTTTGATAAATGCGCTTGGTTGCCGGGCGCCTAGACTGGAGCATGGTGTGGAGGACCTGTTGGGAATAAGCTAGCTTCCTAAAGGCCTCCCTCTCAATCTCCAGACTGTTAGTTTGAGGGCTATTGAATCCTTGTGAAGGATTGGCCCCTGAGAGAGAATGTCCTGTCTGAACACTAGTCTGAGTGGCAGTTTCAGTGTTAATTCTAGAAGATCTGCGAACCACGGTCGCCGAGGCCAGTATGGAGTCACTAATATCAATTCAGCTCCTTCCCTCTTGGCCTTCACCACTGTCCTGTGAATCAGAGGGAAAGGTGGAAAGGCATATAGGAGGCCTTGTGGCCATGCCCGGTTCAGGGCATCGAAATCTTCTGCTTGAGGGTCTGGGAACCTGGTCATGAATCTCTTTGTCTTTGTATTGGTTGGCGAGGCGAAGAGATCTATCTCTGGATTTCCGAAGGTCTTGACTATGGATCTGAACGTCGTTGGATGGAGCGACCACTCCCCCGGGTCCAGTGTCTCCCGGCTCAACCAGTCAGCTTGTGTGTTCTTGATGCCTGGTATGTGTACTACTCTGATGGATTTTAGGTTTGTTTCTGCCCACTTGATCAGAAGTGAGGCCTGCTGATGAAGCACTGCCGACCTCGATCCCCCTTGGTGATTTATATATGCTTTTGCCACCGTGTTGTCTGTGTAGATGTCCATATGTTTTCCTCGGATCGAGGGGGCGAGCTCCCGAAGAGCTAGGTACGATGCTCTCAATTCCAGCCAGTTTATGTGGTGACTCTTCTCCCACATCAACCATTTTCCTTGTACCACTCTGTCCCGTGCGTGTGCTCCCCATCTGCGAAGACTCGCATCTGTGGTTATTGTTACTCTGTTTGGGTCCATCAGAGGGATCCCCGCTCTGAGTCTCTCCTTGTGAGACCACCAGTGAAAGGAGTTTTTGACTGTCTCCGGTACTATTACCCAAGGGTTCTCCCCTTGTGTGAGACAGTCCTGCCACGGTCTCAGGAGACGCTGTAGAGGCCTGGTGTGGAATCTGGCCCATCTTATGATTCCCATGCAAGAGATCATACTGCACAGGAGACTTGCTAGTTCCCTCAGCCTGGATCTGCGCTTCTTGTCTACCTGATTGACTAAGCAGAGTAAGCTCTGACGTCTCTGTTGGTTGAGGAAGAGTTCGTATTTTCGAGTGTCTATGATTACTCCCAGATGTTCGAGAGATTGGGATGGGTTCAGGTGGCTTTTCTTAAAGTTTATGATAAACCCGTGGTTTTGCAGGTATTGTATGACCCTGGAGGTGTCCCTCAACACCTGGTCGTAGGACGGTGATCGTATGAGTATATCGTCCAGGTAGGGATGGATCTTGATCCCCTCTATACGCAGATTCGCTATGAGGGGTAATCAAGACCTTGGTGAACGTCCTGGAAGCCGTTGCTAGACCGAAAGGGAGGGCCTTGTACTGCCAGTGTAGGTGTTCGTACTTGAATCTCAGCCATTGCCTGTGATTCGGCAGTATTGGCACATGTAAATAGGCCTCCTTGAGATCTAGTGATGTTAACCACTCCTCCCTGTTTATTGCCACCCGGATGGATTGCAGAGTCTCCATCTTGAATTTTCTCGTTCTGATGGACTTGTTTAGGCGTTTCAAATCGAGAACCGCTCTCCACTTGTCCGACTTTTTCGGTACCAGGAACAGGGTCGAGTATAGCCCTGATCCCTGTTCGCTCAGAAGTACCCTCTTGATGGCTCCGACTGATAGGAGTCTCTTGATTTCTGTGGACATTGCCACGTGTTTTTGTGGGTTTTGGGACCTTGGTGAGGCAGTAAAGAAGCTCTGGGGGCATCGGCTGAATTCTATTGAGTATCCCCTCTGGACCGTTTGTGTGACCCAGGAATCTGGTGTGGTTTCTAGGGGTGGGACCCCGGGCCCATTACCGGCTACCGGATTTACCGGTTACCGGTTTCACAAAAACCGGATTCCCGGATTAAATCCGGTATACCGGTGCCGGATTTATTGCATTGGTTTCAATGGGGCGCTGTGTCCCCATTGAAACCAATGCAATAAATTAAAATAAATTCCCTCCCCCTCCCAGGCTGCGCGGGTGGAAGGGGGGACACCCCCCACCCACCCTGCCCAGCCTGGCTTTTTGTTGTAAAAAAGATAGAACAGCAACAGAGTGAGACCCCGAGGCGAGCCCCCCCCCCACCACCAGCGGCCGCGGCGTCCCCGCAGCCGCAGGTAAGTATGACCCGATCCCTGGGGGGGGTGGGGGTGTTTAACACCCCCACCCCCCCCAGGGATCACCCCTACAGCGCGCTTGCCGCTTACCTTGGGGAGCTCCGGCGGCGGCGGGCGGCCCGGCGGCTTCAGCGCCGGCTGTGGCTGCCGGCTTCAGGACGTTCTAGGCCTTCCGGTGAAACCCGGAAGTGCACCGGAAGGCCTACAGCGTCCTGACGCCGGCAGCCACAGCCGGCGCTGAAGCCGCCGGGCCGCCCGCCGCCGCCGGAGCTCCCCAAGGTAAGCGGCAAGCGCGCTGTAGGGGTGATCCCTGGGGGGGGTGGGGGTGTTAAACACCCCCACCCCCCCCAGGGATCGGGTCATACTTACCTGCGGCTGCGGGGACGCCGCGGCCGCTGGTGCTGGGGGGGGGGCTCGCCTCGGGGTCTCACTCTGTTGCTGTTCTATCTTTTACAACAAAAAGCCAGGCTGGGCAGGGTGGGTGGGGGGTGTCCCCCCTTCCACCCGCGCAGCCTGGACTCGGGGAGGGTTTTTTTTTTTTAAAACAGTTTGGCTGGGGCTTTAAATTTTTTTACATTGCAGCCATTTTTAAATGGCTGCAATGTAAAAAACCGGCACACTGAAATCCGGTACCGGGGGCCGGATTACCGGGCCGAATCCGATAATGCCGGTACGCCCGATACCGGCATTATCGGATACCGGTAGATCCGGAATTCCCATCCCTAGTGGTTTCTATCCAAGTTTCTGCGAACTCCTGGAGTCTGCCCCCTAGCTTGGGTTGGTCCCCTGTAAATACTTGGTAGTCATGCCTCTGTTTTGCTACGTCCCTGCCCTTGGTATTGCTTGGCTCTGGGGCCTGACCCCTTCTGCTTGTTCCACCTTGGTCTGTATCTGTTCTGATGACCTCTGTTTGGGAAGAATGGTCGCCTCAAGTTCCCTGATGCTTGGCATGAGCTGTAAGGACGAAAAAAAAATTTCAGGATGCCTACACTTTGAAAAGTCTGTTTTTTTTACTTGTCTGCAGCATCTGTGAGCACTTTGTCCAGGCAAACTCCGAAGAGCTTTGCCCCCTGGAATGGGCCCCCCACCAGGGTATTCTTAGCTGTGGGGTCTCCTTTCCACGACCGGAGTCAGAGACGCCGCCGTGCAGAGACGTTAGAGGCCACCGCTCTTGCCGCCCATCGCAGCATGTCTGTAGAGGAATCTGCGATGACCGCGTAGGCCAGTTGGATTCTCGTGGATAGAATTCTTGTCATTTTCATTGACACTTTTGGGTCTCTGGCCCTTTTGATCCAGGTCATGAGTGCCCTGGAGAAATAAGATGTTAATGTTGCCATTTTTATGACTGCTGCAACCTCAAAATTCCTTCTGAGGTTGCATTCTATCCCTTTATCTGTGGGATCTCGGGGGAAGCATTCTCCCTCTGTAGGGAACACCGAATTTCTTGCCAACAAGGCAGCTGCAGTGTCCACCTTTGGGATTGCCAAGAGTGCCTCCTTATGTTTTGATAGGGAGTATAGGGAGTGTTGTGTTTTGTTCATTTTGATCAACTTATTTGGCTGTTGTCACTCCTTCTTTATGATCTTTTCATATGTTTTGTCAAGCACCATCCCCCTGTCTCTGGCTCTAGGGATGTACTCCCTAGCTCCTTCCTCCTCTTCCGAGGACTCTGAGGAAGCTTGCTTCTCCTTTTTTTGTTGCAGGTGTAGCGCTCTAACCACTTGTTCAAAAATCTAGTCCCTATATTTTATGGGGAATTGTCTATCGGGGTCCACTGATGCCTCAATTTCTGTGTCCTCTAATTCCCCTTCTTCCGGGGAAGAGGGTTCAGGTTCATCACCTGACTCCAGCTCCTCATTCCCCTCCTCTAGCTCTTGGGTGTCGTCCTCCTCCTCCCCCTCCGTATTTATGGGAGGAGACTTCTCCCTGCTTCTTCTGAGGGGCTGCTTTCTCCCCTTGCGTCTCCCATCATCTGAAGAGGAGGCTGACATGACCTCTTCTGATTTTTTCCTCATCCGAGGTAGGGGAGTCCAGGGGTCTCGCGGCCCTGCGAGGACGTTTGAGTCTGGGGTTCTTTCCCTTTCCAGCCCCCTTAGAACAGCCCTTGTATGCTGTTTTTTCCTGCCTCTGGGGAGATCGCTTTCTCTTTAACTCCGCCAGGATTTGCTTCATGACCTCCATGTGCATGTCCTGGTGGGAGGGGGGGGGGGGCAGGACGAGATTGGCTTACTGCTCTCTCCTCGCCTATTTCTGATGCTGTCACTGCCGTCTTCTTTTTTGAAGACATGGTCTTCTGAAACTTTGAGGCTTTTTTCCCCTTAGGGCCTACCACCGCGGAGAAGATTCCCCTGCTGCTTTCTCTCTCACCAGCGGGGGAACAATGGGCGTGTCTGCATTTTCACGCACCCAGCCTTTCGCACATACGCGAAGGCGCGTTCCATCGGGGGATGAGGGAGAGGAAATGCGGCCTTGATGCTCCCCAGCCCCGCCCCCGTCCGTGGCTCCTAGGCGATTTCCTTCTCCCACTAGCGGGAGGGGGAGTGGCGGCAACACGGGACGGCCTGACTCCATCCAAGCTGATGGCCATTTTGTCCTCTCTGTCGGGAGGGGGGCGAAGGGAGATAGGGGCCCCGAGACATCCCCCCTGACGATCCCCTTCTCTCGGGGCGCTGTTCTCCCTACCGGAGTCTCCCCGTCTCCTTCATGGGGGAGGGGATCCTGGATGCGGGCGCCCCGGGTCCAGCTTTGCCAGGCTCTCTGCCGCGGAAAAGGCTGTGCTTTATGCCCGACTTCCAGTGGGTTGGGCAATCCCGATTCCGGTAGTGCCCCCCTCAGGTAAGGCGCTACCCCCGCTCTTCGGGGCCCTCCTGCCCGTAGGAAAGGGAGGGATCCCGGCATTCCGCTCCATACCTCCTCATCAGGAGGGGGAGGTGAAAAGAGGGGGATTTCCTCCTCCCCTGGCACCTGGAGCCCGATTGAAAAATTCTCTCTCGCTGGCATGTACTTCTTTAATCTTGATGGAGGCAGCTTGCCTGCTTCCTACTCGTTTGAAGGCAGACAAACAACTGGAGTAAGGAAGATCCCTGGGACACTGTGTGCAAAAATCGTTATGTCTGCCTCCTACTGCTTGATGGCGGGATCTACCCTACTGTACTAGCTGGCCGTCCAGGAGGACCCCCAGGGAGAATCCTGCATAGCGCACCTGGCCAGCTGGGAGGCAGGAACAGCCGCAATCTTCCTTCTTCTCACCTGATAAGTGAGTTAAGATATCTTCCTCCCTGCAGTCTCCCAGCTGAGAAGCAGGGAGGGGGACTGCAGGGGAGGGAGATCTCCAGTGCACCTCTCAGCTGAGAGGTGGCCGCAAGGAGGGAGATCGCGAGTGCCACTGGTGGAAGCTGCCGCAAGCACATGAAATATGAGCAGGGGGCTGCCCGTTTATTAAGCTAGACATTGAAAACATGTGAGTGGGGGCTGTACCGACTGAACATGGACTCCAGCAGGCTATCGTCTTATTTGATTCCACCCTATGAAAACCTGAAGAAAAGGCTTAAAAACACAAATCAAGAAATATTAAATGGTAAGCATTCGCTCAATGCCTTACCTTTTTACAGGGGCATCTCCAGTCTGCTCATCTACATAATCTCTTTTCAGTTCTTCCGGGACATCACTATCACTGTCATACTCTTGATAAGCACTCTTCTCTTGTTCATCAGATTCATACTATAAAATGAATCAAGGTAACAGCCTTCAGTTTCCTTAAATATCTCCAAACATCCATTTATAAAAATCTCAATCGTTTTTAGCTTTTAATTCTGCCTTTTTCACTGGCGTCATTTGTATTGTGGTTGAGTTTTTGCTACTATAACCATGATTGATAGATAGGGTTTTTTTGTTGTAATATGTTATGACTTTGTTAAACATTAATAAATATCTATCACACACAAAAAACACAGAAAACAAAGAAAGAAAGAAACCTAATCAGAGCCTTACATCCACCAACATATATATCCCCAGGATCAGGGAGCGCCGATTTCAGCATGAGGTGCCAAATTATCCACCCTCCCATCCTTAAGGGTATCAAAGAAAAAGGAAGCCACACTTTTAGTTAGAGTTGCATTATACCCTTCGAAACAAACAAGCAGTAAGGGAGCCGGTGAACTCAAATTCCGTTGCTCAAGGTTCACTACCAACCATCTATCATGACTGGACTGAAAGAGCTCACAAAAGAATAAAAGGTGGTCCAGTGGCGCCACTGCCCGTGAAGAGCAGTTACAAAAACAGAGAGCCAGCGGCACCCCCTGAAAACGACCTTGTGTCATAGGCGCAGGGAACACATTCATCCTGACAATACTGAAAAATATAACCATGATAAATGATTTGTTTACCCAGCTCACAAGATGAGTCTTAAAAAAATATAATTTAGCTAGGACTATTCTGGTTTTAAGTCATCAAGGAACAGTTTTGAATATCACTGTGAACCAGCTTTTTCAATAATAAATAAAATAATAATAATAATAGAGTAATTTGGGCCTTCAAAGTGCTTCACATTACAGTCCTTATCTAGTTCACCCTCACAACCACCATGAGAATTAATTATTCCCCATTTTACAGATGAGGAACTACAGCTGGGAGAGACTGATTTGCCCAATGCCACCTATTCAGTCCATGGCTAAGATAGGGTTTGAACCCTGGTCTCCGAGATCCAATACCAACAACAGGCTACTCTGGCTTTCTTATTAGTTTTGAGATGCATACTCTAGATTGAAAATTTCAAAATAGTAATGACTATCATGTCATGAATTCCAAACGGGATTTTAATGTGTGTATTTTCTGTCTTGTTATACTTGTAAATACAAATGTTGCACGGAAGCACTCTGACCACATAGAATTGGTACAACTGCATGAAAAATGTCTAGACTTCTTCCAGTACTGTATGCTGCTCAAAAAGATCTCCCTTCTCATCTGCACTGAAGAATGAAGCTGGAGAAAGGCTGGAGCTTAAAGCTTCCACTTCCTTTTCACCAACTTGGTTGGGTGTCCCAAGCCTCTCCTGGCCAACTCAATTTCGTGCAGTGACTGTGGAGCAGCAGAGCACTCTGCAGCACCCATCAGAAGCCTGTGAGGAGAGGGTTTTACTGTATGTGGGCAGGAAAGGTGCTTTTGCTTCCAGCTATGAAGCGTTCAGTGGAGCTGCTGAACAGCTGATGAGTAGGAGCAGTGAACCCAGCCCTGCAGGGTGTGAACAAATGTCCATGGTCAAAAATCCTTTCCCCTATGACTTTGTTTCAGAGAAGGGCGGGGGGGGGGGGGGGACATTTTTAAATTGGGCACCAAAGAACCAGCAGCGAGGAGATAAATGTTACTGAGAATACAATTAATCTGGCCACACCAAGTGTTCTAGAATTGTGAGCCAGCTCCCACTCAACGAACAAATCATGTGACTATCTTAAAACTGTGAAATTAAAAAAAACCACAACATGCTGGCATTTGATGTTATTCTCTTAGTTACACATCACAGAATTTTTAGTCTTTCCTTTAAAAATTCTGCCCGACTGTACAACACTTCCTGACTTAAAGTCTAAATAGTATTTTAACGATTCTGCGTTTGTAACTGTATTGTGTTACTTGAAAAGTATAATGCAATTAGGTGTGGTAGCTTCAGATGAAGGGAGAACTAGGAAATACAGTCAAGAAATAGCAATCCGCCACTTTTCAAAGAGAACCAGTTATGCTGAATTTTCAGATTCCCTGAACCCAGTGAACCCAGAGATCAGTGAAACTGGTTCTAGAAAAAAATATTAATTGGATTATTCAGGTATAAAAAGGGAATGTTTATGATAATTTGTAAGATTTATTAACACTGAAAAGTGCTGCAATTACTTAAATCTGAAATAATCTGCTCTGGTAAAATCTAGTGACGTGACAATCTCATGATGAATCTCTTAAATATATTGTATATATTCTATGTATTAATCATATTAATATTGAAAGGAAAAAGAGGGGCTGGCTTCCTTTGCCCTTCATTTTGTGATACGAAAACTGTATACCGCAATACCATTTTAGAGGTGGAGAACCTTTTCCTTCCCACAGGCCACCTTGAAAATTAGTACAAGCTCCACGAGCTGGACAGGAGTTGGGGATAGGAGAGTTTAAGGGAAGGATCCAGATAATGGCTCTAACACATGCTCTCATCTCTATTCCCTTCCCTTGAGCTCACTCTTTCAGTACTTGAGGACAAAGACTAGATCCATGGGCCAGAACCAATATTTGGAAAGGGGGGGAAATGAAAAACAGCTGCAGGTCTGATTTGGTCAGGCCACAGATTCCCCACTCCTGTGTCAAGTAGTTAGTGTTCTTCATGTCAGAAAGCGTTCAACTATATTTTTTGCTAGGTGTGAAAAAACTTGTTTGTTAAAGAAAACGGACCATTATGAATATTAAATTTGTTAAGACCAGTCTCTGGCCAGTTCTTTTGAAAATAATTGTGGACTAGGATGCAAGATGCAGATAATAAAAAGGAGTATGCGGACTGTAAGGGCTTCAGACACCCTGATGCGATCAATAATTTAAATTCCACAAGTCTCTCGCACCTAATTCTAGTAACTTTGAAAAAGTTGGCAGTTCTATAAAATTACTCTAGCACTCCACTAGTTTTATTTCTAAAATGTAACATTACTAAAATATATCTTATCTTTAATGATAATAATAATAAGTTAGGATGGGTCTTCTCTGGTTTTCAAGAGCTACTTCTATAAGTTCCAAACACAGAGATGGAATTCAATTACTATGTACTATTTTCAAAACTTGGATACAGAGCCTAAAAACAATGCACAAACATCTGTTTTTCCAATGGCACTTATCACTTTCAGATTTTACTAATTCCGGTGGCAGCTGTATGAATTTAGAACTCTGAAATTCAGGCTCTTTAATCTAGCCTCTGACTATGATTGTATATGCTTAAATTTCAGAGACCCAGGTTTGTAAATGTTGAACAAGGTTCCCACCAGCTATGCAGCTGAACAGAATGAATATTCTTCCTTCCTGAAAAAAATATCCTCAGATTTCCCACTCTGCAGATAATTTGACATCTTTATAGAGTTATTACACTCTACTACCATGTCACTTTCAGAAATCAGTAAACAAAGTTGTGCAACCAATACCAAACTTCCTGGAATGATTATAAGTTTAAGTAGTGCTAAAACAATGTGTACCCTAAAATAGACAAATTTAGAAAACTTAAACAGAAAAAAACCCCGAATGGATGCTTCCATCCTGACAGCTTCCCATTTGTCTGGGCCAGTCTGTTTCACTTCCTTTTAAAAGAGCATTACACAATTCCATTTTTAGAGAACACCTTGATCTTTAAATGTTAACTATGTCAACTCTCAGAAGATCTTTATGGAGAGTGAAGGGGAAAAAAACCTATGTAAGAAGAAAAGATTAAGGCAGCAGATACAAAGGTTCAAAAATGGTTCCCTCTGCGCGCACGCGTGTGTGTGTGGTTTCACTTAATCTTTCCTGCATTTCAGCTCCCTACCTCACACAGGAGTCAAGATGATAAAATCCATTAACAACATTCATAAGCAATGCTGTTAATGGCTGCATCTGTATAAGATACACTGACATATTGTCCAGGGTAACTGAAACACTGATACAGCTTGTTTGCTATAATTCAGATTCTTTACAGTACTAAAAGCAACCAGCTGCCTGGACTCCAAGGTGTTAAAGCTTGAACACCGAATGGGGTAATACACAGCTAATATAGCAAATTGCCAATAATGGTATGTTGAGTTACAGACATTGGAGGCCCTTACCACTTCCAGCCAGAGGATTCTGCAAGTGTAAGAAAACAAAATTTGATGTAACTTTGATTTAAATAAACTTTAATGATATTAATTTGAAAACCATGTTAGTTCTAAAGTTTCTAGAACAAATTCCACATTTAAGATTAATGAAACTGTTCACAGTAAGAATTAGTAGGTCTAACCTATGATCAACACAAGTTTAAGAAAAAAAAAAATCATATAATTCATATTGTACTGTATTCCTTTCACACAGAACATTCTGTCCTCCTAGTGTCAAAGAAAAGCCAAAATCAATCACAGTTTCCACCAGGCACAAGTTCATTACTATCAATTTATGACATATTGTGGTTTTACTATAACGCAGAACACTCTAAACTGGCAATGAACCATTGAAAAGGATGGTACAGCCATGCTAGCTAGGCCACAGAAGCTTGTCACTACTAAATAGAAAACCGCTCAACATGAAAATAGGGGAACTACAACAGAGACACTACAGAAAAGCTGTGTGTGTAATGGTTTAGTGCTAGTGGACAGGGTCATGGCTCCCTCTAGTGTCTAGTCCTAGCAACACTTCCACACATTAGCAACCTACTTCTCTCTGGAATTCAAAGGAAAACTCATTTATGTGATGATGTTAAGTCTAACGTTATTAGGCACCGAGGTTCCTAGAGTTCAATTCCTGATGATGACAACATGTGGCCATAGTCTGTTAGACAAACAACAGGCAAGGCATTCATTTGGTCGAGAGAGCTTGACTTTTTAGCGACTATGAACTTTGGACGGAAATTACTATATATTTGTCTAGAGCAGAAGGGTTCGGAATGGTTTTCCTCCCAAGGACCACTTTGAAAATGTGTATAACCTCTGCAGGCTGGATAGGAGACTGGCAAGGATTTAGGATGGGAAAGGGAAAGTTCAGATCGTGAATCTGTCTCATGGTCCATCCCCTATTCATCCTCAGTGCATGTCCTAGCATCTGCTTCCACCCTTTAAGTTCACACTTTCTGTGCTTGAGGATCCATTAGCCATATCCAGGAATTGGAAAGGGACCAAATAAAACCACCAGTGTGTGCTGGATTTGATCCAGAGGTTCCCCATCTCTGGCCTAGATGACAGTACTGCAAGAAGGCAGTCAAAGATAATTAAGAATAGATGAAATGCTGTTGTCCAGAAAGTCTAGTTAACCAAACATTTGAGAGGAAGAAAACCGAGAATGTTGTACAGTTGTGTGTGGAATAAAGATCTCCCACCTCCTATGGTAGGATTCCTGTCACTCAGACAATATTAATTACTCTCTAACCTTTATTTTATGTCTAGGTATTTTAACCACTACTGGTCACCAGTCACTTTGTCACGTAAAAAACAGAATCCTCAAAAATGCTTGTGACTCATTACTAGCAAATTTTTCACCAAACAGCTATCTATCTATCTATCTAGCAGTTTATATATATATATATATATATATATATATATATATATATATAAATTCATTCCATCCTGTCCACTCAAATCAAAAACCACCTTCTTTTAGCCAAATCCAATGGCCTCTACTCCATTCTTGTCCTGCTTGATATCTGCTGCCTTTAACACTGTTGACAACGCACACACCCTGCCTTGACTCCCTTCACTCCCTTGGTGTCCGGGGTTCTCTTCCTACCCCTCTAACAGCTCGTTCAATATATCTCTTGCCGATAACTCCTCCATGTCACTTCCCCTCTTGGTATGAGTTCCCCAAGGATCTGCCCTGAGCTCGTTTCTCCCCTCTCTCTACACTCTGTCCCTAGGCAAACTCACTGAATCTCATGGTTTCCAATATCACCTGTACACTGATGACACTCAATTCTCTCTATCCAATCTCACATCTAAATAAATAAAGTGCCTCTCTGACATATCTGAATGTCTCACCATCAACTCCAACTTAATATGACCAAAACTGAACTCCTCATCTTCCCCCCGAAACCTTCCTTTCTCTCTTCCTTCTCAATTTCCGTTGATGGTGTCACCATCCAGCCTGTCCTTCAAACATGTTAGCCTAGGGTTCATCTTTGATAACTCCTCCTCCTTTAGCAATCCAATCTGTTGCTAAGTCCTGTTATTCCTCCATGTACATCATCATAGAGATCAGGGCCCTGAGTGAAGTGTGGCTCCGCGATTCACGAATTTCCCACAGAAATCCCCCTCCCCTGTGGAATCTCCTGCCCTGATCCTCCCCCATTCAAAAATTTCCCTTCAGCTTGTGAGGGGGAGGATTGGGACAGGAGAGTTCCACCAGGAAGAGGGGATGGAGAGACTCTAAGGGCTCCTGCACGTTGCTTCCCCCACCCCTCCAGCTCAGCAGCTCACCCGGTGGTGATGGTGGTGGTGGCAGCTTTTGTGGCTGGGCCTCCTGCGCTCCTTGTGGCCACTTCTGGCCCCACCCAACGGGGCCTTCCAGGGCAGCGTGGCCTGATGACATCATCTGGCTGCACCGTTTTAGGAGGCCCTGTTGGGCAGTTAAATGGTTTAAAAAATCAAGGGCGGATGACTGAACTCAGGAGAAGGGAATGGAGATGAAGGCATGCACAGATCCATGATCTGGACCCTCCTCTTTCTGAGCACACCCCTTAAACACCCTCGCTCCCAGCTTCTGTGTGGATCTTGGAGCTCGTGCTAATTTTTGAAGTGGCCCCTGGTAGGGAAAAAGTTTCCTCACTCCAAATAGTAGGAGTGTGGAGAAGGAACCTGTACCATTTTAATTTAAATTTTTGTTTACAAAGCCCCCTTTGTTTTGGGGGGGGGTTGTAAACAATGACCCGTTTTAGGGGTTTCCCCCATTTTTTAAATTAAAAATTAATTTAAAAAGTCACTGCACATGCACAAATTGGCCACCGGGCTGTTCTGAGCAGGGGCAGCCCTTCCAAAATTCCTGTCAGGCAGGCATGTGTCAAGATGGGCAAGTGGTGCGGTGTGCAGGCACAGCAAGGGAAAACACTCAGGTATGTGACACTGTCTGCATGGCACAAAGAATGGGGCAGACCTCCATCAGCATGCGAACTCTGGGAGATGTAGCCTGGGCTTCTAGGCTGGCCCTGCTCTCTCTCCCCCCCCCCCCCCTTCCTCCCTCTTTACTGTATTGAGTGCTGCAGGGAAGCGCTCACAGGCAGCGCAGCAAAGCTAAAGTGGCAGGGATGAAGCAGACAGCCATGCTTACACAGCAGGACAGGACACAGGCACAGCTGATGCAGCTGTGTTGTGTCTGGGCCCCCATGCTTGGGGGCCCAGATGCAGCTGCACATGTGGCCCCTATTGGAGCTACACCTCTACCCTGTGCAGTGGCTGAATTACCTCACTGAGTCGCCTTCCTAGTTGGGGCTCACTTCCCTGGACCTTCACTGGCGCCAGGAGTGGGGCCAATAAGCGGGACTCTGCTCCCACTACATCCCTGAACTAGTCGCCATCCTCAGTTTTCTGGGTGCCAATGGCTCCCAGTGCTTGGGGGGCAGGAACTGAATCCAAGGGCCAGACCCAGGAACTGGAAAGGGGCTACATAAAAACCAGCTATAGGTCACATTTGACACCCCCAATGTCCTAAACCAATGTTATCACTACTAGAATTCCACTGCTGGTCATTGCAGCAGAAGAGCCCAGTTAACATGCTCACCTCAAAATCCAGATTCTAAAACACATGTATTTTCATTTCCCTGAATATACTATGGAATTTCCAGCACATTGTCCTAAAATCCAGGGTCTTACCTTCAAACTGCTGTGAACCTGAGGTTTTGCCCACCACATACAATACTGCATTACACAGCATGAGTAGGAGTAGCTGGGCAATCCTACTTGCCTTTTAAAAATACAAGTTTATTTAAGTCAAACTGAAGCAACAGTTTTGGACTCAAGCATGCAATAGGCATTTCACAATGATAGATAACTCTAAATTAAAATTCAGATCTGTCATGAATAAATTTCATAGCAGCCCCTCAAGCACGCAATTAATAACTTTCCAGGGAAGATTAATACTTTCTTTTCACAACTTCAGTTCTGAGAAAGTTAAAAATAAATTATTTAAGCCCTGAATCCAAGAACTTCAAAATGATCATTAAATAGCATGGAAAGTGAACAATTCATCAGCAGACAACAAAAAAACCCAAACAACAACATTCACAGTTAACACTCTAAAATACAGCCACCAATGCTCTGCTGGTGTTTGGGGGCTATGCAGCAATGTAGTCAGGGACAGGGAGTAGGAAACAGGGCCCAGACAGCCTTCCAACTGCTCTGCTGATACTACTCCCAGGTTCTCTTTTTCTAACCTTGGTGATAGTTCTGACAGCAAGAATGAAAAGTCCTCCCCTTTTTTCGCTAGCCCACACAGTAGGCCTTCCCTCCCCGGTTAATTTCAATGTCCAGAAGAAAAGGGTAGCGAGTTCAATAAGCAGATGAGTGAATACTAGAAAAGCCAATGACATGCCCAGGAGAAGCTCACACGATGACATCTGAAGTAACAAATTTCGATTTGGAGAGCCAATCAATTTGTTTTAAACTTAGAACTTGTCAAGCTCTTTTAGGCACTGGGAATATACATATGTAGATTGCCACTTTTGTTGGTAAGGGGAAAGATGGAATAGTTAACACAGAAGGAAACTTGGCAAAAATCTTTTAAACTAGAAATGTTAATCCAGTTTTTTGAAATAAATACAAACTACGTAAGAAAAATGTTGTCTTAAATACAGACCTCTGTACTTTTCAAAACGAAAACATTTAGAGCACGATCCAGCTCCATAAAAGTTTAGCCATTGACTTCAATGGGAGCTGGATCGTGCTCTTAATGTTTTTCTCGGCCTCTGCCGTGGAGGAATGCCTGAACGATAGTCAGCTGGACGTGTAGGAGCAATATCGTGCTTACTCCTGAGAAGACCCAGGTAATGCTGGTGGGGAAAGGCAGCCGATACAAGGATGCCTTCGCCTCCCTAAAGCCCCTAGATATTGAAGGGGTACGAGTGGTGGTGGTGAGCCAAGTAAAGAACTTGGGTGTCATTTTTTACATGGTATCGGACATGGTTCAAAGATGCTTTCTTCAGCTACGCAATTTGCATAAGCTAGGCACTTATTTATCCCAGACTGACCTTGCCACTGTGACCCACACCTTGGTGGCCACAAAGCTTGATTTTTGTAATTCCCTCTTCTGAGTTTCCAGCAGTGCTCCATCATTTGCAGCTTCTTCAGAATGCAGCAGGATGGTTGCTTACTCACTTGGGCAATCGGGATCATATTATGCCCATCCTGCATGCTTTGCTTTGGCTGCCTGCAGAGCAGTGGATTGAATTTAAGGTTGCACTGTTGATTTTTAGGGCCCTGAATGGAATAGGCCCTGGCTATTTTCAAGACCTGATCCTGGAGCCTCACCCTGATGGCTTTTTGCACTGAGAAACCACCTGCTGTTTGTGCATTGCGTATTAAGTTGGCGGGTGTTCAGGCCTTTGCTGTGTCAGGCTCCTCAGCGTGGAACTCGCTCTCTCAGATGTCTGTCTCAGTTCCTCCCTCCTCACCATTAAAAAGCACCCAAAGACCTATTTATTTTTCAGGTGCTTTTAGGGTCCCCCTGCTGGTTTCCCTTAATGTGTTTCCTCCTCCCTCTTTACCTTCCCCTTTTAAATGGAATTCTATTTTAAATGGATTTTATAATGTTTTATCTAACCACTAATACAGAATAGCAGCAATGTATTTTTTAAAGTATTATGGACTGTTTAAAAATCCGGGGGCAAGCTGAGTCAGCAAAAGCACAGGAGAAAAAGAACACATTTGGGGCTGTGGCGGCAGAACTGCGCAAGATCCAACCCACACACAGACTGATGGACTGACAACAGGCTACAAATCTAGAACAGAACAGGAGTGGGGAACCTCAGGCCCAGGGATCAAATGCGACCTGCAGTTAAGTTTTTACGTGGCCCCTGGATACAGTTCCTAGCCCTGAGCACTGAAAGACTGGGCTCAGAGTAAGGGAGCAGAGATGAGGGCATATATACAAGGATAGGGGACAGATCCATGATCTGGACCTCTCTCTTCAGAAGCATGCTCTTTTAATGCCCCCATCCCAATGTCTCTACAGCCCTCAGATCTTGTACTAATTTTCAAAGTGGCCCCCCTGGGAGGGAAAGGCTCCCCACCTCTGAACTAGAAGCTGAGAACAACTAACATGTCTAAGTATTCCACAAAAAATATTAAAATTCTATGAATATATTACCCTGATGGTCATTAGAGAGTATATGATATACTTTAACATGGAAAAAAAGAACAGAACAGAACGGTCTGGAAAGATCATTCTCTAAAGCACCACAAGAAGCTAACCCTTCTAATATTAAAACAAAGCCAAATTTACTGCCACAGGATGAGTTAACTAAGTTCGATCTAATTGCCTCATGATAAATTAGCACTTTTCTCTTTCTGTTCTAAGTGAAACATGGCTTGTTAGCTCTCAGGAACATTTGCCTTCAGTGTAAAAACATTGATCCACTGCAAAACAAACAGATCTGGTTTTCCACAGGAAGCCTGGCTTTTGAAGTAATAGCGTCCTAGTTTAAGGAGTAAAATGTTTAGACAAAACGTTTTCCAGACAGAGATTCAAAAGGTAACAGACTATTCAAAGATACTGTATGACATGTTTATTAAATAAGAGCGAACTTTGCTCAAGTATTTATAAAAAGCTCCATACCCCATTAGAAGCCAGGACATCTTCTGTCTCATCATCTTTGTTGTTGGCTTGAATTTCAAATGGATTTCCTCCATTACAGTACTGCTCAAACAAAGTTACCGTTCTTGAGATTTCTGAAGCAGGCTGCTTACTAGGTGACACAGAGGGGGAACGTGACTGCTCCATGAATTTAAACTCCTATTAATAAAAACAGGGACAACTATTACACTCAGCAGCATAGCTTAAATATTGGCATATAACTGTCAATTAGCATTCTGAACTGCATGAGTTAAAGACAAATTTCTGGACCATCTCTGTGATGAGAGTCTTAACTAAGATGATTAAAGCTATAAAAAGTATACCTTTCGGATTGCAAGCTTCATGGTTCTCAGAGACTCGTCTATTTAATATTAGGAAGTGAGTCCAATACTTGTCATACATCCTATTCCCTATTTTGGAATCCAATTTAAAAAAACAAAAACCTTTCCTAACAGAGATTGTGATTTATCAGAGTATTTTCATAAACAGTAGTCTAGGACCATAACCACAAATTGTACAAATACAAAAGTTATTTTTTTTAAATGTAATTAATCCCTTTTCAGAATTCCAGAAAATCATTTTAGGAATAATTCCCTTCCCCTGTGTAATAAGAAACATCTTGAGCAGCATTCACGCAAGCCTCTTCTCTCACCTGTTCTCTTAACAGAGCAGCCTTCAGTTCAGGTGACCCATTCCAAGACCACATAAATAAGATTCAGGAATGACAACACCACTTTTTGTGATCCTTATGAACCAGTAAGACAAAATATACTTGTTTTCAGCTTCTAACCAGTGGGGCCCCCTAAGTTACATTAGCTAATTTTGCCATCAGTCAGTCTATGGCTGTTTTTGCACAGACGTCCCTCCCCACCACTGGGTATGCGGGCAGGTGTGCAGTGGGCGTCCGTGCATACGCCGTGGGAATTGGGGCGGGGGATGTGTGTCCGCCTGTGGAAGCATTATGGGCGGTGGGTGGAGGTGGGTGTGCACTCCTGGCACACACCCATCTCCACCCATCACCTACCCACGGAGCCATTCGGCAAACTGGAGAAGGCTCTGTGGGTGGCAATGGGTGGAAATGGATGTGCGCCCATGGGAAAGGGAGAACATCCACCTCCACCTGCCTCCGGCACACACCCATCCCCTCACCCAGTGGCACGGTGTGAAAATGGCCTATGTTGAAGAAGTTTGCATTCACACATTTTAATTGTTCCCATGTCCCCGCCCCTCTTCGAATTTACTAGATGCTAATAGGTATCCTTTTATTGTACTTTTCTTCTTCTTCTTCTTCTTCTTGTCAACAATGGATTGTCCCCACCAGGCAGGCTGGGGGGGATGCATCCCCTGAGGGAATCACCTCTATTATATCCCCTCCTGCAACAATCAAGGCTGATTGACAGGCGGGGTTAGTCCCTTCACACATTATGAGAAATGGTACATGATGGATTTCAATGTTATGCCACGCGTTCTGACTCAACCTTTTAGGAGCTAATGCATAGTACACCCAGTGTACCCTTCAAGATAACTCTTTCACACACTAAAAGATAAAATGGTGGGAAGGGTTCGTGTACTAAGCATCTTGATCGAGCCTTACAATGAGATGTTCTCGGGCAGGGACCGTGTCTATCATATTCTCTGTAAAGCACCAGGTACATCGCTAGCGCTATATAAAAGCTAATAATAATAATAATAATAATGTAATTTCCAGCAATGCCAACTTTTTGTGCTTAATTTGGGCAATAATAATAAACCACTCACTTTTCTTTGTGACAATCTGCAGCACTGAAGCTGCTTAGTGCCAACACTATCCCTTAGTACTGACGTGAGTTCCACTGAAATGAATGGGACTCGCATGGGGCTACAGGATCGTTCCAACACTAAACAACTTGAGAGAGGCACTGACGATAACATTAAAGCTGTATTTAATCTCAAATTATTTTTAGAACAATAGTTTTAGAACTCTAAAAAAAAAAATCTTTGTTAGTAGAAGGTTCATAGATTGATATATAAAACCTAATTTATGGAACAAACCAACAGCTTTATTCAGAGAGGGTTACTGCTCATAATTTCAGTTTTGGACATGAACTAATAATGAAAATGCCCTTGCAAACAATATTAGTTAGTGCAGCATCCTGTAGTAAGAACTGTGGATATTTATTTATTTAATCAAAGTTGTATGCCACCTTTCTTATAGGCTCAGGGGGGCTCAAATAATAAAGAGTAAAATACAAAAACAACCCCCCAAAACCACCAAACCTTCCCACAACCCCCCACAAAACCCACCCAATACCATCTCCCCTTTCCCCACATCCAAACCCCTGCTCACACCCTACCCCAAACCCACCCACCAAACCCCCCATTCCCTATCCCTGCCTGCCAAATGCTTTTACGAACAGGAACGTCTTACGCTGCTTCCAGAAGACACTCGGGCTTGGGCTCAAACAAATCTCCGTGGGAAGGGAGTTCCATAGCCTTGGGGCAGCAACTGAGAACATCTCCCCACGAGCCCTCGTTGAACAAACAAAACTAACAAATAGTACCACAGGGATGTGCTCCCAGCCAATCGCAGGGGCTGCAATGGGGCATGGAAGGGCAGGTGGCCACTCATATGTGGGGCACAGACTGTGTAGGGCTTTAAAAGGTCAAAAACAGCACCTTGATTTGAATATAAGTTACAATACAAATTGTAGGATTACAAGTTTCTAATACTGGTCTGTGAAAGGGTAATGAGTTAATAATTGTTTCATTATTACTTTTCTTAAGGAAAAAAATTGCCCAAAATCAGATTTTAGGAGGTACCATCAAATTTAAAAATTGTTTGTTTTCTAAAAGTAACATTTAAAATCAGTAGCTTTGAATAAAAGTTAGAGAATAATAGGTATTTTTCTAGTTATGTAGTCAGTCACATTATTCCCCGATGCACTCATTCACACAATACAGTAGCAAGAGAAAGACAAACTGCAAAGACAGCAATAGAGGAAGCAAAAGTTGGTAAAAGTAAGGTAATAAATAGAGCTACAACCATTAATCAAACTGATTAATCAGTGTAAACCCAATTAAAATTTGTCCCCCAATTAATCGGTTAGTTGCCAGGACCTTCTGCTAATCCATAGTTCTGAGTGTGTAGCTCAAGGAGAAGCATTCCAGCCGAAGGCAAGTTTACCCAACACAAGCAAATTAGGGAAATCTATGCAAATGTATGCATATTTATGCACATGCTATCAATTAATCGATTAATCAACAAAAAGGCTTAATCAATTAATCAACTAAAATTTCAAATTGGGTTGCAGCCCTAGTAATAAAGGGATGTGGTGCTTTGTAAAGCTAAATTAATTCAGTGAAGACATGTATTAGTATTTTTGATACACTGAATCTGTGTTTTTGAGTATCTTGTGTAGAGAAAGTAGGGTTTGCTGTGTTGGCCCCAAATATAGGCAATAGAGAAAAAGTAATAAAGTGATATATTTTATCAAACCAACTACAGTTGGTGGAGGTATGCAAGCTTCCTCGGACCTCACAAGGTCCTTTGTCAGGCAGGTCAGGTCTAGGGTTACAAAATACTCTGGTTACCTTAGTTCAGAAAAATATCTAGCAGATGGTTAAATCTATTCCTATTCAGGGGCTTTTATTCTGTATACTTCACTGCACCCACGTGTTGAAGTCCTAGGGGCTGATCCAAGGTACGCGCGCACACCAAGCACATGCATGCAGTGCATGCGAGCATTAAGTGCACACCATGTGCACACCCTGTCCTGGGGGCGCATGTGTACCTTGGATTGGTCCCTAGTGTCTTCCATGGAGTTTACGTACATACTTTATTGCTTTATACATAGGTTCTGAACCTGCTCCAGTGACAGCAATGGGAGTTGTGCAATCTATTTTTCATTCGCTCAAAATCAAGTTCAAGATAAAATAGGGGGATGCTAGGTGCTCAGATATTTTTTTAGGGGGGGATCAGACTATTTAATGGTCTGTCCACCATTAGGCACACATTTTTTAAAAAAAAGAACTTGCCAATCGATAATTCAAGATCAGTCAACTCAAAAAGTCTTCAACAATAACAAGTTTACTCTTTTCTTGAATATCAAAGCTGTAATTATAAGCAGGTAATAAAGATGCTAAATACAAACTAATGTGAGAGTTCCTATAATTGCGACAATAATTCGTACCAGTGTTTTCATTTTTTTGCACTTTCCTTTAATCTAAGCTGTAGAGTTCACTGTTTGCTAAATCCAGTTTGACTATTTATTTCTAGTACTTACATGAAGCTGTACAATGCTAAAGCTTGATTTAACAGGGCAAAGTTCCCAAGTGTCATTTTCCAAAAACATTCGCAGTTCTTCAAGACGGGTTCTGAAACAGAAAAAATCCTCTATACATTCACCAAAAGCAAACAGCTTTATCACCAACATACAGAGGTATTTTCACATGAGAAAAATGTACTCAAATTAAAACTAAGAGCAATCACACATAGAAAATTCAAAATCATGATTTAGATTTTTGCAATTATTTTTTCCAGTAGTAAATGCAAGATCATCCTCTCAAACCAGTGAATGTCAGTGAAAAAGTAGGGGGTGGGGGAAGGCAATAAAACAATGGGTCTCCTTTTAAATGGGGTGGGGGGAGAGGGAATTAGTGCATTTACAGCATTCTCATTTCTTCCACATAATGAAGACCCCAAGCAGGGATTCTGAATCATTTGAAGAGAAAGAAGAAATGTTCCCTGATCTCTGTAGTATTTTACCATTATTACAGCAATCTAACCAAACTTTAGTTTGCCATATTTCTTTTCAGTACAACCTTATACTTAACTGAAACCCAACTATCTAAAAAACTCTTCTGAGCAATACAACCAGAAACTGATCAGAAAAAGAATTGGTATCGATGAAGTGTTCAGTGAGGGCACATCAAAACTTTAAAATAAACCACAAACCCTCTCTCTGAATAAGACAGAATAACGTAACAGTTGGTAAATTATGCACTGGCTTCCTAATTAGGCTATAAAGCATTCCAGAAGTATAATTACATAAATTTCACTAACAAACTGTAATTACTTATACAATGAAATGATTTTGGCTCACTCAGAGAAACACCATGCACTGAATTATTATTGAAATTACATTCATCCTGCTCAACATGAAAGAGGTTTAGGAGTATGATTGTCAGAAGCCACTAGCGGCTCCCACTAGCTTCTCTCAAAGAGACAATGACCAGTCACTATTTCTGAAAGTCAGAGCCTTACACAACACGACACTTCAACTCTTCAGCAGTGCTGCCAGTCTAATCCACTTCACTCAGACTCCTGCATGTTTAGTGACAGTCTTACCGTTGAGCATCAATGTGTGTTTGAAGTGATTGGGGAAACCACCAGCACTAAACTAACAGCAATGTTGTGGCTGTTTAGTGAAGTAACATAGGGCCAAATGTGTACTTAAGTATGCAGTAGCTATCAGCTATTTGGACTTGTTATCAATATATTCTTGATTTTCATTATTGAGAAATCAAAATGAAGAGTTGCCCCACTGGCTGTTTTACTTTAGCCCATATAAAAAGTCACTCCAAATCCACCCCTTATTACTGTTTTTCAAAATAAGCAGACTTCCCCTCCCGCCCCCGAACAAAATGCTTTATGTGCTCAGTACACTGAGGTTATACAATCCAATGCTCTGCATGTTCTGCCTGTGCTGCCAGTTCTCAGTAGTACCTATGCCTATTGCCCAGTTGGCCACATGTGTCAAGCTGCAGAACTCAAAGACTTGATGACTCACGCTCTCCTCTGAGCGGCTTCCATTTGTGCAGCTTCTGTGTGTTAATGCATCTTCAAAAGCCTCAGCTTTTCGTAAGTAAATGAACAAAGGAAGTGAGAACTTCATTTGCTTGAACTGGGAAGCCAAAACACTTAAAAAGCTTTACATGGGTCAGGCTGTAATATGGCCTCAGCATTATAAAGTGGCTTGCAGCTTCAGAGTTTTATACGCATTCCCTAATTAAACTTTACAACACCCCCATGAGGTCGCAGGTAATTATCCTCAAGACTTATCACTTGCTCAGTAAAGTTAGAACCCCCAAAAACAGTACTGAGAATACAGATTAGTAGTAGTCTTGAAAAGATTTGCTACTTCAAAAAAATCAGTAGAGTATCTCTCAGTAGGAAGAGCAAAACACACAATTTCTGACTCTCTCTTAGTCTCCTTTCCCTTATATTTTATTTAAACAAAATGCAGGTGATTTGAAGCTATAGTAGTTTTAGCAACTGTTAAACCTATTCCTGGCATGTATGCAGTTATTTTCTATTGCCAAAACTTCAAAATATACATACAGCTAAGAATTTCAAAAATAGGGACACCTTAAGTTAACAGGCATCAAAAGAGGTAACCAAATGTCACCTATACTCAGCGCTTTTGAAAATCTAGTGACAGGTATATAAATCTAAGTTTAAGCAACTAAATTAAAAGTAGTCTGATCTTCAGACACCTTGAGAGTTAGGAGTGTACAGTAGAGTCCAGGCTGAGACATTCAGTCTGAGTCCGATCAGAGCTTGACCACAACGGAAACAACCTGGACACAATGAAACCGGGTTATTCCAAGCCCCATTCCAAATGTAACCCCACCACTTTTATGATACAGGTCTGTCACCATGGAGCTCTGGGACATCGCAACACAAGGGGAAAGGGGGAAGAGAATATCAGGAAAAAAGTGGGATTAAGGCATTCCCCTTCCTCTGCCCCCAGGAAACATGGCCAGAGTCCAAGGGGTTTTGGCCGGGAAGGCCCAAATCAATGGGATTAATCAGGTTCCATTAGGCTGGGATAATTTTTTAGGGCTCTTATACACATATTTTCATTTAGATTTATAACTGTATGCAATGTATGAAATGTTTGTTCAATTTTAACTCTTCTATCTTAATATATGACCAAGTAGCAGGTTTTGGAAAATAAAAATTTTACTTTCATAACTTTTCTGAAAAACCATGTCTCAGTTAATCAAGCACGTTATCGTTGACTCTCTCATTTTGAAATCAGTTACTACACAGAAAAAAATGCACTTATGATATTCTTAAATACATATGAGATATGAATCAATAAAACAGAGTATGGAGTATTCATTTCAATACTCGTATATCTAGGTCATCTCACCTCGATGACTTTACCCTGGCCTCAGTGGTTTTGGGGCCGAAATTAAACAATCAACTGGGCCCTAGAAGGCCATTCAGGTCAAGCATTTCGGGTACCTGAAGGCAAGCACAAAAATAACCATACAAATTCATAGCCATTTAGTAATCTTACCTGTGATAATTCTTGAAATAATTAACACTCTGCTTTCTAATGGACTCTTGCAAAACTTCTGACTTGCTACCACAAAATTCTTCTCCAACTTGCATCAACCTTTAACAAAAGGTATTTGCCAGATGTTAGTGCTCAATTAGTTTTAAGCATATGGAAGAAGAAACTGTTACACAAACACTGTTGCTTCTGTTGGAATTCCCTATCTGCATATACAGCACATTCATTGCCACAGCATTCAAACAGCTTATTTTTAAGAAAAGGCAGCCTCATTAGTCAAGACCCACATAGGATCTAATTCCTTTTTTAATTATTGCATACCAGGACCATGTGCAGCCTGACCCCAGAATAATGTCAAGACTTTCCCACAACAAGGAGTAGAAATATCTGCTTGGTGCCTGGTAATCCAATGCAAGCTCTACAACTCTAGGCCTATCTTGTTGCCAGAGAAAGAAATTATGCACTAAGACTATCTGACCCCCGAATCTACAATTTGGAAGCAGAATAGAAAGGGAGATTATACCTGCTCCCCACACTTTTACTCCCTGGTTTTGAATGCTGGAGGAGGAAGGAAGGAGCTGGAGCAGCACCCCACCACCACCACCGAGACATATGCTACATTCTGGGGCTGGCTGGTTGGGATATTGTTTTATTCTGTTATTCGAGTGGCAAGAGTAACTAGTGTATCAACCTGTCACAAAAAATGAATAATTTGCAATAAACACGTTCTAATTTTAATGGCCAAAAACCACAAAGTTTGGAGATTTTAATCAGAGAATGTAGGTGTTTTTTTTTCAAAGAATTGCCAGATTTTTGGCAGAAAAAACTAGGAACCCTGTTGATAACTTGTCATACCTGCTTATCTAAAATCATCTTTGCAATTTAACCAGATGGAGCAACTGGCCTGAGAACTCAAAATACCTGCTGATGATATCTAGTACAAAGATGAAGTCGTCATATTTGAAATTAGACATGTCTGTTCCCAGCAGGTAAGTTTTCACTTTCAGCTGAACATCCTGTAAAAAACAAACACATCAAAGTATGCAGGGTTTTATCTATAATCAAAACACCTTTGGTTTAAGAAAGGAGTTAAGGCCCTTGCAAATTCAGTCCTGCTCCAAAAAGCATGGAAATTGTAAGTTAAAGCCATGGCCTTAACTTGCACACTACAGAAGCAGAGAAGGTGATGTACACCATCACATATTGTTCTCCCTTACAACTTAGGCGCCATACATTCACATTTAGCCTTGCTCTTTTAGTCTGAAACCTTTTCCCTTTGCAGGTTGGCAGCAACACTGAAGCTGGAAAACAGGAGAGGGTCAAGGGGCAGCTTTTATATGGGTTCCGCAAAACATGAAAGCCTTAACTTTCATTCCGTGCAATGAAAGCAGTAAGCTGTGGCCTTAACTTGCAATTTCCATGCTTTTTGGAGCAGGACTGAATTTGCAAGGGCCTTAACTCCTTTCTTAAACCAAAGGTTTTTTGATTATAGAAATTTCCTCCTTTTTTGAGAGGATTTGCAATACAGAAAATTTTTGTAATACAGAAAATTCCTCCTGCTGGCGCATTACAACATTAAGCAGTGTAACAGTAAAAATGTGCTGCCCCTAGGGTGAGAGCACGAATAAGAAATCCTCCACCTCCTGAAGTGCAGAGTACTCATCTGGCTTGCAAAGCAGTGCACAGTGAAGGACACAGTGAATCCTGGCTCTGTACTTTGTGCTCAGGTTTCTCCTCACACCCCAATTCCAAATGAAACACCCTCTGCCATCACTAACCTCCACCCCCGCCAATGTTCTCACACTGCAGGGGACTTCAAGTGCAAAAGGAGGCAGAGTATGACAGCATTTTTAAATTTATTTTTATTTATTTTTCAATTTAATACCCCACCCCTCCTGCTATCAGGCAGGCCGGGGCGGCTTACAATATAAAAACACAAATAAAATTCAATATAAAGCATTTTTAAAACTGCTGAAAGGAGGGCGACATTTAACACCACCACCCCATCCCCATCCCCCTCCACCCTTTCACCTCTCTTCCCCCACCAAACGCCTGGCAGAACAGCCAGGTCTTACAACTTTTCCGAAAAGAGGGGAGGTCCGGGGCCAGCTGCACCCTCACCGGGGGTGTGTGGGTATTTTTCCCAGAGAAGTAGCATTAGTTTTCTGGCACTGGTGAGACTGTGTGCCATTTTTGGTGCCCTGAGACGCTCTGACCCTCACACAGACCTTTGAGGGCTACTCCCACAAGGCTGGGCACCATCCCAGCGACTCCCCATTCATCAGTTAGGTTAGGGCAGGAATGGGGAACCTCATCAGGGGCCAAATGAAATCCACAGAAAGTTTTTATATGGCCCCTTCCCAGTTCCTACACCAAATCACTGAAACTGAGCTCACATTAAGTGAGCAGAGACAAAGGTACGCAAGGAGACAGATCCGTGATCTGGAGCCCTGCTTTCCTTGAGTGCACCCCTTACACACCTCATCCAAGCTTGTATTAATTTTAAGAGTGGCCCCCTAGAGGGAAAATGTTTCCCACCCCTGGGTTAGTGGGTGACAAATGCACTTATCCAGATTGTCAGAATAGCTGGAACTGACCCTGACCACCCCACTCGGGAGCTGGAGAAGAGCGTGCATGTGGCTCCTGCGAAACAAGGGTTAAGGAGCTCCTTGCTCCCACAGACCAGACGTTAGCAGTGCAAAAGAATTTTATTCACAAGAAAAGGATTAAAGGATTTCATTTACAGTAAAGTATTTATAATTAAAGAGTTTTATTTATAACAACGGATTTTTACAAGATTAGCAATTGTACTTGGACAAAATAAAGATGAAAACACATGCTCCATGTTGAGGCCACTCCCCTCCCAGAGAAGCCAGGACTGGAGTCCTGGCTCCCAGCACCCACCCACCCACCCACTAGCCCCCAATCCCCTTTGAGTCAGAAGTCCTGGCTCCCAGCCCCTCTGCTCTAACCCACTCCCCTCCCAGGGAAACCAGCCCCCGTGCTCTAACCCAGTAGCCCCACTGCCCTCTCAGAGAACCCAGGACTCCTGGCTCCCAGGGGCCCCTCTAACCCACCAGCCCTCCCAGGGAACCCAGGGGTCCTGGCTCCCAGCACCCCCTCTCTAACCCACTAGCCCTCACTTCCCTCCCAGAGAACCCAGGAGTCCTGGCTCCGTGTCCCCCCTTGCTCTAACCCACTAGCCCCCACTCCCCTCCCAGAAAACCCAGGAGTCCTGGCTCCCAGCACCCCCTCTCTAACCCACTAGCCCTTCCTCCCCTCCCAGGGAACCCAGGAGTCCTGACTCCCAGTACCCCCTCTCTAACCCACTAGCCCCTCTTCCCCCCTCCCAGGGAACCCAGGAGTCCTGACTCTCAACCCCACTCCCCACCCAGAAAACCCAGGAGTCCTGGCTCCCTGCCCCCCCTTGCTCTAACCCACTAGCCCCCACTCCCCTCCCAGAGAACCCCCCTTTGCCCCCCCACCTTGATTTTGAGGACTCCAGGCCTTTCCTTTAAATATCTCACCTTCCACAGGGGCTAGAGACTCTGTTCTTTCTGGTGCCATGTTTGGGGATCCTCCTGGATTAGACTGCACCATCAGTTCTTCCCCCAGTTGCCATTTTGAGGGTGTGATGTCATCAACAATAATTGCTAATAACGTTTTCTGGAAGAGAACTAGAGAGTCCCTGATTGCTGGTGCCATGTCAGGGAAGTCCCCTCTACCTATCCCAACCACTGGGATTTTTGTGGGTGATTTTTTTCTAGGTGCTGGGAAATTGAGGGGTTTCAACCCTAACTTGGCTTGGGGGGAGGTCCAGTTGCAGCAAATAAGCATATTTGGGGTCCGGGGAGTCTGTCACATGCTGATCTTGTCCCACCCCATCCCACCCCCAAGGGCCTGCTCCCCTGATTTTCAAAATGGTCACTGCTTCACTTCCTGGTTCTTTTTTAGTGTTTTCGGGGGAGGGGGGTGGAGAAAAAAATACAAAACTTGGGTTTTTGTGGAGCTCCAAGGGTGCTACTCTAAACTGTATTTCCAGATCTTCCTCATCTGCTTGCTTTTTGTCAGAATTTGATGCTGAATCTCTGCCTCTCAAAGTCTGCCTGTATATGTAGTTGCTGCTTTCGAACAGGGTGAATTTGTCTCCATTTCTTTCTAAAACTCCGCAACCAAAAAGTTACTTCCTAATGTGCCATAATCCTGATTGAGGGTCTTCTCCCCAGGGTTGTCACCTGTTCCGTAATATACGGAACTGTCCCATATTGAACTATAAAAGGTAGTGTTCCGTATCAAATTAATACAGAACGCTGTTTGTTCCTTATTTTGCGTTGGTGCTGCTGCTACCGCACTACTGACTGCACTGTGGCCCATCCGCCATTCTTGAAGCAGGGCCGTCTGACCTGTCTGCTCTGACTGGCTCCGGCTCAGTCCAGGAGCTAATTGGTGCTTGCAGCAAGACCCTGGGGGTCAGTGAGGAGGTCTCCAATCCCCGCGCACATGCTGCTGAGGCCAGGCAGGAGGGAACCATCTGGTGGCAGCTGGCTAGCTGCTGTGGCACTGGCAGCTGCCTGCCCCTTCTTCGAGTTCTGGGGTTCAAAGGAATTCAGATGTCTGTCCGCTTCTCTGGCTGTGACCTGCACCAAACAGCTCGGCGCTGGCTCACAGCCAGGAGCCGACAGGAGAGGGCTGTTAGAAGAGCCTGCACCGCAGGGACACTGGGGAACATCTCCAACTCCTCCCTCCCTCCTGGGGCTATCTCCCCCAGCTCCACCCCCACGGTGAGGCCAGGAGTGCCCGGCTGGGGAGCTGTCAGCTGGAGCCCCACCGCAGAGACTTTCCTCGGGCTGGGAGAGGTGTGTGGGGACTTAGCTTCAGGGTAGCCCCTTTCAACTGAAATCATGCAGGTGGGGAGTCTTGAGAGGCTGGGAGGGAGACCTGGAGTGTGGGACTAGCCCAAGGTTTCCTGCTTTGACGATGGGATTCCTGGCAGGTATGGGCTGTGAGTAGGGGCTAGCTCTCGGGCACTCTATCCCTAAGCTACGAGGGGAGCTGTTGTACTGGGCCCATGATGATGGGTCACAGAGTAAAGGGAAGATGCCTTGTGTAGCTGTGGACACTGAGGGAGAGGGGTCAGTATCTAGTCTTCTCCCTCTCTGACAGCTTCTCTGCAGACTGGCACAAAGCTCTTTAGGGCTCCCAGAAAAGAGGCTTTGGAGCAGCTGGGGTTGGACTCTGAGGAGCTGTTTTCCTGTCACTGCATGAAGGAGGAGAGAATTTCGGCACCAGGGCAGAAGGAGGTGGATATGGGAGACCACCCTCCCTTTTACCCCGTATAAGGGTGTATCCATGCTAAGGAGCGGCTCCACGAACTGAGGCTGCTGTGCGGGGGTCTTGGATCTGAGGCACCACTATTCTCTGGCGTGTGGGGGGAGGCTCTCTCTGTGAGCTTGTGGCAGACCCCCTGACACGGAACGCCACCCTGCGGAGGATACCTGGGACACAGGAGTGGCACACACAGGAGTGGCGCACACAGGAGCGGCGGCAGTAGCACTGGCGGGGACTGGGAGCTCCCCACTCCGGGCGATGCAACAGCGAGCAGGAGTGACGTCAGCGAGCGACTCTGCCCCCTTGGAGGGCCGGACACACCGCAGAAGGAGGAGGCAGCCGCTTTAAAGGCCGGAGGAAAACGGAGGAGAGGGGGTCAGGCTGGGGACAGCGGGCGCTGGTGAAGGGAAGTACCCGCTATCTCCTGACTGGGGGTGGGAGATGTAGGCCACTGTGCCACAACCAGGGGTGACTGGGGGGAGTGGAGGGGATCCAGGAAACCAAGGAGGGGGAGGGTAGGCACAGGCTTCTGCCTGCGGAGAGGATCCTACCAAGAGGGCCGGGTGCAGTCCCGGTTCCTCGCGGGGATCCGCCGGAGAACAAGGGGATCTCTCCACCCCACCGGCCCCGCATCTGGAAGCCGGTGGGGCACAAACCTAGGGAACCCGCCACAGAGCTCTTGCTGTTAGAGGATTTATTTTAAAAAAGGAAGATCTGCAAAGGCTAGCGCTGGGTTGAAGCCTTTCTTCTGATTCCACCCACATACTGGTAGGGTGGGACCTTGGAAAGTCCTGCATTGTTCAGCCAGTCAATTCTTTTGTGCTGGCAAAGCCAGAGAGAGCAGCCAATTCTACCTTAAGTCCAAGCCATCCCCCACGATGGAAACAACTGTAGCAAAGGATCCCACAAGTTTTCCCTGCCCGCCCCCCAATAATTCCAGGGTTATGGGCACAGGGCTTATGTGGGTCGGCATCCCCCACATATTTTAGCCCAAAGTTGAGCCTATGTCTCCCCCACCCCCAGAACCCTGAGCTGCTTGTCACACACCCCCACCACATTTCCAGTTGTACGAAGAGCACGGTCCTTGCTCAGAGGCAACAGACTCTCTCACTCCTCCATGTGCTTGGAGCCATAGCCACTTCTCACCCCAATTGGGGTCTGGGGACACACTAAAATTAATGCCATGGGATAGCCATTGAAAACAATGGAGGCAATAGGAATGCCAATTGGAAGAATGGGAGTAAGAAAATGACAACAGGCTTTGTATTCTAAAGCAATGCAATACAGCTGAGCAATACAACAGAGAAAGAAGGAATTATGCGGGATGTGATTACGCAGATTTTCAAGCAGGAGATTATGTAGAATAGGAGGAATGATAAGGATGTGGGGAAGTGGGTGCAATGATGATAGGCTTGGCGGAATGACAAGGAAGAGGTATGGTGAGGGGATGTAGTCAAGAGATTGAGTGGAATATCAAGGAATGAAGCACAGGTAGTATTTGGAATGGTATGTGATTCCAGTGCAAGCACATCGGGATAATAGGGGTGGGGCAATGGGGAATGAGTGGTATTACAAGGAAGAAGCAATAAGTTATATTATAGGTAGAATGGGAAATATGATGTAAGAGATTTGGACCTGGGAAGTCAGGGTTCGAATCCTGCCCTCTGGACTCTCCCCCCGCCTTGGATTAGGGCTCAGCAGGGCCTGGAGGGAGGGAACCCCTTCCCTTGAGTTAAAATTGATAGCCACCTTTAGACTCTCTCCCCTTGGATTAGGGCTCAGGGCCTGCGGCTGACTGGATAGAATCAGCAAAGGGAACAGGAGCCCCTTCCCTGCCTCCACTTCAGATTATAATTTATAGCAGCCTTCCTGCCTGAGTATGCCACGAGTCTGGACTCTGGACTCTCTTCCCTTGGATTAGGGCTCAACAGGGCCTGAAGGAAACCCCTTCCCTTGGATTATAATTCTTAGGGAAGGTTATTGAACAGGCAGTGGCCTTGCAGCTCCAGGCTCACCTAGACAGCATCGGTTTTCTCAACCCCTTTCAATCAGGGTTTCGGCCCGGCCATGGTACGGAGACGGCGCTGGTGGCCTTGGTGGACGATCTCCGCCGGGAGATGGATGCAGGANCCGGGAGATGGATACAGGACGTTCGACACTACTGGTCCTGTTAGAACTCTTGGCCGTGTTTGATACAGTGGACCATGGGCTGCTGTTGAGATGGTTGCATGACCTGGGGTGTCTGGATGGGACCACCCTTTATTGGTTCCAGTCATTCTTGTTGGGGAGGACCCAGCGGGTTGTCTTGAGAGCAGAAACATCTAGTCCCCGGGCTCTGGACTGTGGTGTTCCACAAGGTTAAATCCTGTCTACTTTACTGTTTAATATATATATGCAGCCCTTGGGGGAGATCATGAGAAGGTTTGGTGTGCGTTGCCACCAACATGCTGATGACACCCAACTCTACCTCTCTTTTTCAACCGACCCAGGCCCTGCTGTCTGTGTTGTGTTTGGAGGCCGTGGCAAGTTGGTTATGGCAGAGCAGACTGAAACTTAATCCCGATAAGATGGAGGTGATGGTGGTAGGCCGAGCGAGGGAGGTGTTGCCTCCTCTTGTGGAGGGGGTGTGCCCCTCCGTGGCCCAGCAGGTTCGGAGTCTGGGGGTGTTATTGGACACGGGTCTCCGTCTAGATCAGCAGGTGGATATGGTGGCGAAGGCAGCGTTCCGCCAGCTGTATCTGGTGCGGAGACTGCGCCTGTACATCTCCAGACCCGACCTGGCCACTTTGATCCATGCCTTCATCACCTCGAGGCTGGACTACTGTAATGCGCTCTACGTGGGGCTTCCCTTGACGCTGGCTCGGAGGTTGCAGCTAGTGCAGAATGCGGCGGCCTGTCTCCTAACAGGGATGGGCCGACGAGAGCACATAACACCAGTGCTCCGTGCACTGCACTGGCTGCCGGTAACGTACCGAGCAAGATTCAAGGTTTTGACTCTGATCTCTAAGGCCCTATACGGTCTTGGACCTGGATATCTCAGGGACGGCCTCACCTTTCGCGACTCAGGACGGACCCTTCGGTCTGCCGGGGGCGCCCTCTTGGGAGGTCCCCTGTGTAAAGCAGGGGGCTACAATGGAGAGGGCGTTCTTGGTGGTTGGGCCCCGGTTGTGGAACTCCCTCCCAGAGGAAGCACGGCTGGCTCCGAGTCTAATGGTCTTCCGTCGGGCCTGTAAGACATGGCTGTTCTCCCAGGCCTTTGGAGGTGGGGAGGGGAGGGTGGGTTGAATTTTTGTAGGGGGGTGTTTTAATGCATTTTAATGATGATATTGTGAATTTTTAAATATTGTAATAATTGTTTTATATTGTTGGAAGCCGCCCCGAGATGCCGTGGGCATGGGGGGGCGGCATACAAATATAGTAAAATTTTAAAATAAATAATAAATAAATAGCTGCCTTTCCACTGCATTATGATGGCACCTTCCTCCGCTCCAGCAAAGATCTGGGAGACCTGAACTAAGGAGAAGGGAATACAAGCAACCCCAGGTCTGCAGAACTGTGAGTGCCTGGAAGGGCTATCATTGTATAAAGTTCAGTGGCTCAGGATAGTCCGAGCCTGAGCTCTGGGAAGGACTTTGATGTTAATTTTGAAGACCTTTACGGGGGCCAAGTTGATTCAGACTTGGTGCTGAAAAAGGGCAAGGACATAGCCCTATAATTGGGACAGTATGTTACAGAAGGGCCTGTGTGCTCAAAATAACATAGGGCTGCACATCCAGATGATAGCAGGGCTGAGTCCAGGGGACTTGTGCGCCCAGAGTATTTGGAGGGCATACAAGCCCAAAAGTAAGTGAGGACCTGCGAGTCCTGATATAAGATAGTAAGGTTAAAGACAACTAAGGAATGGAAAATAAAGATACCTCTATTCTGGACTGAAGGAAAAACGGGAACAGGCAATGCATTGTGATTTGCTTGAAGATCCCAAGTGTTGGACACCTAGAGACTCCAAACATGATACCCGGGTGGAGGTAAAACTCCTACAACATAATATGTCAATTTCTTAAAGGGCTCACAAAGTAATTTCTTAAAGGGCTCACAAAGTGTTCCTTATTTTGCAGCTCTTCAGGTGGCAACCCTATCTCCCCCTGCTTCTTCCAGGGAGAACCTGCATTTAGAAAATCCTCCTCTGGTTGGAAGCCATCTTCCATCTTTCCACTCTCAGTCTCTCTGCTGCCTGCACACGTAGACCTGTGGTGGTTCTCTACTGTGTATGCCTTTGACTTTTCCAGATTTCCCTGAGACTGCAAGAGCCAAACAGCTGTGGAGAATTCCCATCCCACCAACCAGTTGTGTTCTAAAACCCCTCTCACGCTATTCATCACTGTGCATGACAGCATCCTATCCCTCACTTGGGCATGCACAAAGTTATGGAGACTCCCCCTGACTTCAATAATTTCCCTAAAATTAAAACCATGGGATGGATTTTAAAAATTAAAAAAACAGAACCTCCAAGGAAGCGCTCCTTAATTTCATAACAGTAAATGCCAATGCAATCTTTCAACATTGTACTGATGCCCCTCCCCCAAAAAATGTCAAACTGAAAGTAAATGCATCTTTTCTCCAACATTTCAACTGCTATAACTTTTTTGTTTATTGTCCGATTTGCATGGAATTAGAACAGGTTGTACCCCACTGTGTATACAGTTTTTTTTATAGCAAGACTATCTATGTGGGAATTTTAAAAATGGATGGGCTGAGTGCTTAGTTAAGCAGCATATTTTGCATCACTTCTGTAGGTGTTTCTCTTCTCCATGAAGACAGATTTAGAGTATCTTTGTTAGGGCTGTACCGAATAGTGCCTCTGAGTACTTGGGCCAAATACCAAAGTTCCGAATAGTCGGCCCGAGTACTCAGTGGCCCTTTGGCACGGATTCCAAAGTTTTGGAATTTGGATTCGAAATTCCGGACCTCAGAAAACTTAAGAAAGTGTTTGCAAAGTTCTTTAACCCACAGCCAAAGCACTACCCAGAAAAGCAGGCCAGCAAGAGTGGGACAATCGCTCCAGAAGACACACACACACCCAAAAGTGCAATTGCATGCAGAAATCCCCCCAAAAAAACCAGCAGTAGTGTACCCACAGTATGGCCCACCATCAGCAGTGAGCGCACCCTTATGCCAACCAAGCAGTGCACAAAAATGTAGGCTAGCAAGGAACATTCGCTAAAGAAGAATACAACAACCCCCGCAAAACAGCCTGCAACTGCATGGAGAAATAAATCCCGCCAAAAGAAGTCAGCAAGCACAGGCCCCAGAAGCAGTCACAAAATTAAGAAACCAGAAATTTACACCCCTCCCACCCCACCCCCACCCCCGGGACATCCTCTTCCTTGGCATGGTATTGTGGCAATGGTAACTTGAACTGACCAAGCAAACCTAGGAAGTGGAGCCAGGCAGAGAGATCCCTCCTCATGGTGCCAAGTGTCAACCAAGCAGCAGGCAGCAATGTGGCACCCAATTTTTTATTTCTTTTTTAAAAAAACTGAATGGCATGGTAAATCATAATGTAACCCCCATCCCCAGCATTGGCCCTATGGACAGGACAGGCCAAACCATACCAGGCTAGGTCAGGCACCCCTCTCCCCCTCCAGCCATTTACTTACAGATCCAACAGCACTGTAGCATGCAGTGCAGCCAAATTCACCAAAGAGAATGGACAAAATGGCTGCAGTGCAGACACTTTTATTTTGCTCTGTCAGCCAATTCAAAAGCTGACCATCTGACTTGGCCAGCCAATCAAAACTTGCCATCTGGCTTACCATCTCTCAATTGTCCCCTCCCATACCCCCCTCCTACCAAATGTGGCACTAAGTTTCATTTTCAGAAGAAGCTCAACTCCACCAGCCCTCCACGAATGAAGTGGTTTCCGAAGTTTTCCAAATGGCCTTGGTCCTCGAAACTTTGGAATTCGGCTTTTCCAAACTGACTACCTTAATATTCTGCAAAATCTGAAGTTTTCCAAGAGTTCATTTCAGCCCTAATTTAGTTAACCTGATCATTTTCTTTAGCATGCTGTGGTCTTTTCCATATTATACCCAATGACTTCCTAGTAAAAAAAAATCCCTTGCAACTTTCAGGAACGTAGGGTAAGTCCCAAACATCTAAGATGGTGCCAAAAACGCTGTTGCAAATGGTCAATCCAAGCTACAACTGAGTTGTGGTTTTATATGTACTCACTAAAGTTACACGTGCTGTTTGGGGGTTAGTAAAGGCCTCATTGGGGACCCAAAGGCCAGAGGAAGCCTCTTGGGCTTTGACCATGGGCACTTGTATAGCATGGTGGGTGTGTATGCCTTCTGGTGACACATGAAGACATGTCATTTCACCTACCCTAAATGAGGTAAAAGGAGGGGGAAAGCCAGCTTGAATTCTGGCTTCCTGGGCAGATATCATGGTACAAAGGAAGCATGATTTCCATGTTCCCCTTCAGGTTTAAAAGTTGGCAGTGAAATAATGAAATAACCCCACTGGTTAGTTTGGGCTGTTCATCCCAGTCAGTTATAAGTTTGCTGTCTCTAGACTTACCCATGTTAAGAGTGATGGTTTCAGTGTTTCGATGTTCACATCAAGAATGCTACAAGTTATGGCTATATTAAGCAACCCACAAACAATCCAGAATACTGGCATCTAATTTTTGTGTGTTAATCCAAACTGCTTTGGTCTACTAACTAAGGTAAGATTTCCAGCAAGACAGGGAGACTCAAGATTTTAGACTCTCCATAGCTCCAAGTGTATTAGAAATATAGGGTGTTTTCAGACATGACGCTAACCCGTTTAACCACACTTGAACATTTCTTATGCATGTTGCAGGGCTGTATTGGTGCCCTATGCACTCCTATAATATGCATAAGAAATATTCAAGTGTGGTTAAACTGAGGTTAGCATCATAACTGAAAACACCCATAGACTCCCATAGCCCTGTACATCAGCAACAGCAGAGTTTTAATGTACTGTGTCCAGCTGGATCATGAAAAGCTAAAAAAATGAATTTCTGATATATATATTTTTTTTTAAAAATCTGTTATTACCTCTGAATCTTTAAAGATCACTTCTCTTTACAGAAGCCTAACACAGTAGATGATTCTGAAGAGAAATATTAATTCTGAATTTATACTACTGAATTTCAGGGGGGGGGGGGG
>QEPC01001500.1:2021629-2063640 GCA_003113815.1 Sphenodon punctatus
ATTTTTCCGCAATTCCGCGATTTGCAGAATTCCGGCGGAATTAGCGGAATATCCGCAGAAAAGTCGCGGTGTGGCGTGGGCAGTTCCGAAATGGCGGAACGGAATCGCGGCGCGGTAAAAGCTGCTGCCGCATCAGCCCTAGTCTTGGTGTTTGCCTGGTGTCTGGCTGCAGTGGGGGATTGGATGAGGATGAACATCTGAAGCCCGACAAGACAGAGGTGATGTTGGTGAGTAAGGGCAAGCGAGTGGAGGGCCCCCATCATTGATGGGGTGCGTCCCTCCTTGGTCCCTCAGGTTTGGAGTCTAGGAGTCATTCTCAATTTGCAGCTTTGCCTAGATGCCCAGGTGGCAGCTGTGGTGAGGAGCGCGTTTGGCAAATTACATCTGGTCCGACGTCTCCAGCCGTACATCTCGGGCTCCTATCTTGCCACCATCATCCATGCAGTCATAACCTCGAGATTGAACTACTGCAACGCACTCTACGTGGGGCTACCCTTGGTGACGACTTGGAGGCTGCAGCTGGTGCAGAATGCAGCAGCAGGCCGCTGGGAGCACATAACACCAGTGCTCTGTTCTTCACACTGGCTGCCTATAGTCTTCCGTGTCCAATTCAAGTTGTTGGTTATTACCTTTAAAGCCCTATATGGCCTGGGCCCCACTTACCTGCGGGACCGTCTCATCCCTTGTGTCCTGGATCGGCCCCTGCAGTTGGCCGGGGGCGCCCTCTTGGAGTTCCCCTCCAAGCATTCTTGGTAGCTGCATTGCAGCTATAGAATTTTCTCCTGGTAGAGATTTGCCCCTCTCTGTATCTCCCCTCCTTCCGTAGACAATGTAAAACCCGGCTGTTTCGCCAGGCATTTGGTGATGGGGACGGGTGGGGGTGTGTTTCTTTTTTTGGCGTAAGGGGCTATTTATTTTCTCGGGCCTCTAGTATCTTACGGTTTTGACTGAGATTTTATATTATATCGTATTTTATTTTTGTATTATGTTTTTATGATGTTTGTTGTCCACCACCCTGGGCTATCTTTGGGCAGGAGGGGGCAGTATACAAGTGTTGCAATAAATAAATAAATATTTAAACTTATTCTGTTGATACTCAGCATGAAACTTTAGTTTACTAGGAAGTTTCTGTCTTTTGTCGGTTTTAGACAAACTGACAAAAACCCTTTTACATTATTACAAGTTATGCATATGTGAAATATCCTTCTATTAAGTTGGCTCGTTTCAGGAAAGTGAAGCTACACAAAAGAAATGAGTTGGCCTTGGTCTACTACCTATTTAAACAGTGTCTATTCGAAAAACTACTATTACTGTTGTTACTGTTGGTGGCATTCAAAGCGCAGAGAGAGGTGGAAACTAGGAATCATATATACAGTAGTTTGACTTTTACCAGAGACATTTTATTCATGTAAAAATTCTATTTTGGAAAAAATATTCAGCCAAAACAAACCTGCCATATTCGTGAAAGTCCATGCTCCAACTTCTTTTTTACATAACTGCGGTCAAAATTGGTCTCCTCTGTTCCCATAACATTGCTTCCATCTGAAACTAATTGGAAGATGGCATAAGAATTTTTCCTTTGTACTGCTGCTAAATTTGCACCATCTATAGCTTAGATGAGTAAGACAACTACCACCTCAAGTTACTCATTATCTATACCATCTTGGTTACTTTGCAAATGCAAAAGTTTCAAAGTTAAAAGACTTTCACACACTGATGAACACAAAAGTAAGTACTAGGACTGACTGGAAAAACAAGATATGCCATCCAATAAAACCATGTTAAAATGGCAGTCATTTTCAAAATGTACAAGGGATATGAACTGCATGACAATGTAAACTGAACATTAATCATTCCCTACTAGACTCTCTTTTCCAATGCATGCTTGTCAAGAAGAACAGAAACACTGTGTTGGGTTGCTGGGTGCGTGGATGTAGAGACAATGCTAATTGTAAATCAATAGAATTTTTCAGCTACTAAAGCATCTCCCATCCAGGTAAGCTTACTACAAAAATTTTGAGACTATTTATTTTAAAATCATCTATCCCTCTACCAAATTTGGGTGAAATTGGGCTGGTGAACTGCAAATTAAAGGAGAACATATACATACACTTCTGACAGACTAGTGACTGCATCATCCTTCTTTTATTATGAAACTAGGATAACATAGCATAGGGGATAGCATAGTGGTTGTGGGAGGAAGTGGAGACATGGGAAGGGAAGATAGAAAAAGTGTCCTCTAGTGCAAGCTCCCAAGAGCTCAAATTGTCTTAGTACTGCCTTCAACAACACCAAGCACATTTCTGGCACTTAAAATATAGAAATTTTAATTTGCAGTTCAAACAATTTACACTATGCTCTCCCTTCGTCTGTGGAGCAGCTCAGGCAAATTTCTCACCCAGTCCCTGAGAAATATTCAGTAATCCAGCAGGGCAAATCAGACCCATCAAAGTAACTGCAGATGTTCCATGGGGAAAAGCATCACTTTAGAAGCTCTGATGGGAGAGAAATGTCACTGATAGCCCAGTCAGCCTGATGAATGGCATGCCATCAGATAGTGTTCAATGTGAAACCTGTTGTGGGGCTGTTCTGAATAAGAAAGGCTTTGCTAACTGCCTCTCAAAATGGGAGATCACAGCTGAATTACTTTCACCATGGACTCAAACAGAGCCAAATCCCTGGTGTTTTCCTTCCCTTCCAGTTTCAGATGCCACTCCTTGCAGAATCTACAGGGGATTCATGGCCCCCCTTGCCCTTAGGCTCCACTGCCTTTGTCTCTCTCTCTGACTGTAAGCCCCCTAGGGTAGGGACCTGTCTATAACTATTGACTGTACAGTTCCAGGTACACCGCTGGCACTAAATAACAACAACAATTAAAAAAAAATATAGAGGTCATATAATGAAAAGTCTGTTTTTCCATTACTTCTATACACCCTGCCTTGACCATCCTTAAGATTATCATCATGACACTGCTTATTACTGATGGCTTTATAAAATTTATTGTGTTCCAAAACACCTTAATTGTCTTCATGTGACAGCAGCAAACAAACAGTACAAAGATATCTGCTTTTATCCTATAAGATTCAGCCAAGACATTAACATGAAGAACAGCTCACTCTGTTAGCAATAGCTTCACACTAAAGTGACTTATTTTTCTCCAGTTCATCTGGGTAACATAGATATTTTGATGCTATGTGATCGTTATAAGTTACCGTGACCTACTCCCGTTGCACAACTCTGTAAAGAGACGAGACAAACCTTAAATCATAGGTCGACATGTCCCTATCCTACTTATTTTAACACTCAATGCTTGGCCCAAAACACTTGGCTTCACAGCAATAACACTGTTCATTTCAGTTGCCAAATCTGAGGGAGGTTGCAGGGGATTTGATACAGAACAGATGTCCAATCCACCCCAATGACCACTGCAATACTTCATTTAAATGGTTCACAAAATTTATTATAATCTCACTCTTTGTGGCCAGGGTTGGATGGGTCTTATTTTCAGTCCTTTATTCAACAATATAGCAGCTGTTTTACAGATACAGTGACACAAATGTCAGATAGTCTTGTATAAAACAATTTAGTACAAAAGGAGACTAATGTACATTTTTAATTGGTTTCATATTATGTACAGTCTAGAGTAGATGGCAAAATACTGGGCAAAATTTTGGTGTCCATGACTTTGAGGAAAAAGAAAAGTCAGCGTACACTAGGCAATCCTATTCAGGCTGCACATGGTCAAAGCAACTGGCTAGGTGGATGACCATGGCAGCAGAGTTTTGAACAGAGATGAGGGAGGAAAGGTGACGGCAGGGAAGGCCAGTGAGGAGGAGGTTACAATAGTCGAGGCGTGAGATGACTAGGGCTTGGATGAGAGTTTTGGCAAAGGAGACAGACAGGAAAGGGCGGATCTTAGCAATGTTGTGGAGGGAGAAGCAGCAGGATTTGGCCATGGAGTCAATGTAGGGTTTGAAGGTGAGGTGCGAGTCGAAGATGAAGCCCAAGCTACAGGCTTGGGGGACAGGGAGGATGGACACCCCATCAATGGCAATTGACAGGGAAGAGGGAGAGGAAGGATTGGGAGGGAAGATAAAAAGTTCAGTTTTCACCATGTTCAGTTTGAGTTGGCGTTGAGACATCCAGGCGGAGATATCAGAGAGACAGTTGGTGAGATGAGCTTGGACAGAGGAGGAGAGGGAAGGAGTGGAGAGAGAGAGTTGAGTGTCGTCAGCGTATAGGTGGTATTGGAAACCATGGGAGGCAATGAGTTTGCCTAAGGATTGGGTGTAGATAGAGAAGAGGAGAGGGCCAAGGTCAGAGCCTTTGGAAACCCCGACCGAGACGGGTAGGGAGGAGGAGGGATAGAAGTTAGGAAGAGATACACTGAAGGAGCGGTCAGAAAGGTAGGAGGAGAACCAGTCGAGAACAGAGTCCCAGGGAGTGAAGCGATTCAAGCAAGAGCGAGTGGTCAACAGTGTCAAAGGCAGCAGAGAGATCAAGGAGGACAAGAATAGAGTAAAGGCGGTTGGATTTAGTCACAAGAAGATCATTGGTGATTTTAGCAAGAGCAGTTTCAGTGGAGTGGGCGGAAGCCAGACTGGAGGGGGTCAAGGGAGGAGTTGGCGGAGAGGAGGTTGAGTCAACGGGAGTAGGCAACCCGTTCAAGGAGCTGGAAGCAAAAGGGAGGAGGGAGACCAGATGGTAATTAGAGGGTTCAGAGGGATCCAGAGTGGACTTTTTGAGGATGGGGGAGACAGTGGCGTGTTTAAAGGCAGAGGGGATGGAACCGGTAGAGAGGGAGAGGTTGATGATATGCAGGAGGGGAGGGGTGATGGTGGAAGCAATGGAGATCAGGAGGCGGGAAGGAATAGGGTCCAGGCAGCACGTGGAGGAGTTGGAGGAGGAGAGCAGGGAGGAGATTTCCTCAAGGAGGGAAGGAGGACAGGAGGAGAGGACTTGGAAGCATTTCCAGGCGGATCTTAAGAGAGCAAGATCCTGAGCGGATTAGAGATGAATACTCTAATTCTCCCATCATACTTTTTAGACTTCTAGCATTTGCATAGAGACATTTAAATTTTATTTATTTATTTATTTTTACATTTTACCCCACCCGTCCGTCTCCAGAGACTCAGGGCGGCTCAAAGCATTGAAATTAAAATATCAAAATATAAAATGCAATACTACATTAAAATCACTTAAAACCCCATCATTCCACCCACCTGACCCTTTACTCCCACCTGCCACCCACCAATCCTTCCCCAAACCCCTCTACTCAATCCCACCAAACCCTATTCCTGCCGGCCAAATGCCTAGCCAAACAAAAAGGTTTTGTATCTCCTTCAGAAGATGAACAGGCTTGGCCTTGGGCAGACCTCCAAGGAGAGAGGGTTTCATAATTGTGGGACAGCAAGTGAAAATGCCCCCCTGAGCACCTTTGATGTAACAACTTTGCTGACAGTTGGCACTTGCAAGAGGACGCTCTTGGCAGACCTCCGAGACCGCAACAGGACATATGGAAGAGGCAGTCTTTCAGTTACCTGGGACCCAGGCAGTTTAGGGCTTTATAGGTTAAGACCAGCACCTTGAATTGTGCCCAGAAGCCTATTGACACTGGTGTAATGTGCTCCTGGTGACCCGTCTCCAACAAAAGGCTGCATTCTGCACCAACTGCAGCTTCCGAACAGTTTTCAAGGGGATCCCCACGTAAAGCGCATTGCAGTACTCTAGTCTCGGTTACGAAGTCATGGATGACAGTGGCCAGATCTGAATCTGATAAAAAAAGGTCGCACCACAAAAAGTTGGTAAAAAGTGCTCCTGGCCACCACTGCAACCTGACAATGCAGACACAGCAGTGGATCCAAGAACACCCCAAGGCTACGAACCTGAGTGACCAAGCAAGGCCACACCCCGTCAATGACAAGGGTTCCCATATCCCTCAGGTCACAAGATCGGCCAACCATCATTACCTCGGTCTTGTCTGGATTCAGCTTCAATCAGCTCGCCAGCATCCAGTCCCCAACGGCAGCCAGGCACTGGGTAAGCACCGAGACTGCAGGACCTGGGGCAGATGGAACGGAGAGATAGAGCTGGGTGTCATCCACATATTGATGGTACCTCACTCCAAATCTCCGAACCATCTCATCCAGGGGCCTCAGATACACAATGAACAGGAGTGGGGCAAGATGGAACCCTGCGGGACCCCACAAGGGAGTTCCCAAGTGGATGACGAAGCCACTGCCCATCACCACCCTATGGGTTCTTGCAACCAGGAATGAGCAAAACCATTCAAGAGCAGTCCCATGCACTCCAGCCAGGTCCCGCAGTCATGTCAACACCAACTCATGGTCAACAGTATCAAAGGCCGCCAAAAAGATCTAACAAAATCAGCAGGGTACAATCTCCCCTATCAGTTGTCAAATGGAGATCATCAACCAAGGCCACAAGCACAGTCTCAGTGCCATGCCCAAGGTGAAAACCTGACTGACATGGTCCAGGAAACAGATAGCATTGAGATGTGCCTGGAGCTGCAAGGCAACCACCCATCCAATAACCTTTCCTAAAAAGGGGAGGTTAGAGACAGGATAATAGCTGGCAAGGGAGTCAACATCACAAGATGGTTTCTTGAACAGGGGACAGATGACCACAGCCTTGAGGCCGTCAGGCACCTGGCCCTTTGGAAGGGAGACATTGACAACCCCAGCCAGCAATGCCCCCAGTGTCTCCCAACTGGCTTTCACCAGCCAGGATGGGTATGGATCTAGTTCACAACTGGTCACCCGCACCCCTCCAAGCACATCCTCTGCATTGGTGGGCGAGATTAATTGAAGCTGATCCAAGTAAGCCGGACAAGATTGTGCCTCCTCAACCACAAACTCTGACTCTGCACTCAATTGCCACCCAAGTCAAGCCAAATACAAGCTATTTTGCCTTCAAAGTAGGTGGAAAACTCATCACAGTGGGCAGCCAATGATTTTAACTCTAGGTGGAGACAGCCAGGATTTAGTAAGTTATTCACCACTCAGAAAAGCTCCACTAGATGGCAATTTGCAGACATTATGGTGGCAGTGAAGAAAGCTTTCTTTGCTGCTGCTGTAGTCACAACATAGTCTTTCAGAAACAGCTTATGCCACAGTCAGCCAGCTTTGGCACACTCTCACTTTAGCAGCCTCAGGTCCTCTGTATACCATGGAGACTTGTGATACCGCTGCGGAGGGAGCGCACAGCTGGGTGTCACCATGTCAACAGCCCGGATCAGAATGTTATACCATACAATAACCAGAGCATCAACAAGGAGGCCGTCAAGGTCAGTGTGTAAATCCTCCAGAGAGTTCTGGAATCCTATTGGATCCATTAGCCTCCAGGGGTGGACCATTCTAAGCAGTCCACCACCCCAAAAGGGGCAAAGGAGGGCAGGGATCTGGGCCTTCAAAGGTAATATTGACACCACCAATAACCAGACTCCCTGTTCCCAGGCCAGTGCAGAACATAAGGACCAACGTTTGTCCAGCCTCATGTGACAGGCCAGATATTATCTGGGATAGGCCGATGGTTTTCATGACAGCCATGAACTCCTGCTCCACCCCTGAAAGGCTAGTCTCAGCGTGTATGCTGAAATCGCCCAAGACAATAAGTCTGGGCGATTCCAACACCACCTCCAAGACCAGCTCATCTAGAGCAGTCAGGGAGTCAGCTGTGCAGTGGGGTGGTCAGTACACCAGCAGAACCCCCAAATCTATCCCGGTCCTCAAACACTAGGTTGACACACACTATGTGTATTCTTTTTATTCTTATTCTTAGACTGATTATAAGTAAGGTCCTTTTCACATGAGACACACATACCCATCTCCACTCACCCTGGCCCACGGCGGTGTCCATGTAAAAAGGGCCTAAGCATTTCAGGTAGTTTGGAATCATTTATATTTGTCTGTTCTGCACTGATTTCCACCTGAGCTCCCTCAGCTTCTTTCCCATCATCTATATTACCTTCTTTCCCATCTAATTTCCCTGAAACAACAGTCCATTTTGGAGATACAAATTGACAAAGGTGTAACAAGGTTGCCAAGGTGGTCACACCAACACCCTCCCCTCAGCACCAGTCAGCACCTTCAATCTGCCCCACAAGTCCCATTCCTCCTCTTGCATATAAACCTTTACCTAAATGGGGTTCTCACGTGGCTGCCCAAGCCAAGTGCATCCTCCTACACAGAATTTGTAAACTTCTGTGTTGTCACACACCTTGTTACTACTCCCTGCTGTTTCTTCTCCTCACCACCACCGTTCTCGTGCAGTTAGGGGGGTGGGGGAGAAGACTGCTACCTTTAACTGCAGGAGGGCAGAGTGCCAAGTTGCCTCAAAGAGGCGGTGGTGTGGCCTCTGCTCAATAAACCATCGCTTGACATTGACTCCCTCGCCAGCAATTGGCCTGTCTCTAACCGTCCCTTCTTAGGGAAGGTTATTGAATGGGTAGTGGTTCAGCAGCTTCAGGGGCATCTTGACCGCATTGGGTTTCTGGATTTCTCGCAGTTTGGCTTTCACCCAGGTTATGGCACTGAGACCGCATTTGTGGCTCTGGTGGACGACCTCCACCGTGAATTGAGGATCAGGGTTATTCAACCCTGTTGATTCTGTCAAGATCTGTCAGCTGCATTTGATACCACTGACCACGAGATGTTGGTGACTTGCCTGCGGGGACCGTGCCTGGGTGGGCAGGATTGTTCTCGATTGGTTCTGCTTTTTCCTGGCCAGAAGAACTCAGCGAGTGGAGCTTGGGGATTATTTTTCATCTCCCTGGGACCTCTTGTGTTGTGTCCTGCAAGGTTCCATCTTGTCCCCTTTCCTGTTCAACATGCTGCAGGGTAAGGGTGAGATCGTGAGATGGTTCAACATTTGGTGTCATCAGTATGTTGATGACACCCAACTCTACCTCTCTTTTTTATCCGACCCAGACCCAGCAGTCTCAGTACTTACCCAGTGTCTGGCAGCTGTGGGGGACTGAATGAGGGCAAGTCGACTGAGGCTGAATCCCGACAAAATGGAAGTGATGTTAGTGGGGAAGGCGGTGGGCGTGGCGTCTGCCATCATTGATGGGATTCGCCCCCCGCTGGTTCCCCTGCTTCACAGTCTAGGAGTGCTCCTCGATTCCCAGCTCCATCTGGATGTGCAGGTGGGGGCTGTGACGATGAGCATGTTTTGCCAATTACATCTGGTGCGACAGCTTCAGCCATACGTCTCAGGCTCCAACCTGGCCACTATCATCCATGCTTTCATCACCTCAAGACTTGACTATTGTAACACACTCTACGTGAGGCTACCCACGGTGACGGTTCAAAGACCGCAGCTAGTGCAGAATGCGGCGGCCCGCCTCTTTACAGGGACAGGCTGCCAGGAGCATATTACACCAGTGTTCCGTTCTCTGCACTGGCTGCCTATAGTCTTCCAGGCCCGATTCAAGGTGGTAGTACTTATCTTTAAAGCCCTACACGGCCTGGGCCCCATTTACCTGTGAGATTACCCCACCCCACCTGTGCTCTGAATCAGCCCCTGCGGTCAGCTGGGGGAGCCTTTTTCGAAGTCTTCCAGGTGTCCTGGGGGGCTACTATGGAGAGGGAGTTCTTGGTGGCCGCACCAACGCTGTGGAACTCCCTCCCAGCAGAGGCACGATTGGCCCCTCTTTTAGACGATCTTGTAAGACCTGGCTGTTCTGTCAGGCTTTCAGTGAGTGAGATGGGTTGGGTGGGATGCTTTTGAGGGCTAGGGTGGAAGGTTCTTTTTTAATGTTTATATTTTTATGGCTTCCCCCTTAAATAGGTTTTATATTTGTATTTTATATGTTTTATACTTTTGTTTTAAACTGTAAGCTGCCCCGAGCTGCTTTGCAAAAAGGACGAGGTATAAAACTGTGTAGTAAATATAAATAAATATTGCTGCTCCCACCACAAGTCTGAAAACATATCCCTGCTGCCCCTCCTTGTACACCTACTGTTACAAAACTTAGGAATCTACTTATCTGGAGGTCCTTTGCCAAATTTGATTGACATCAGCCAGTGGGAACAAAAGTTATTAAGGACAATGTTCAATTCAAGTCAACAGGAGTTTTTGGCTACAAGAAAGGCCATAGCTCCAAGTACACCTACAGTCATGAAATTTTGGGTCCCTAGCCACCTTTGAGCTCTCTTTTCCTCTACTAAATTTGACTGAAACTGGTCTGTGGGATCAAAAGTTATTAATGGGGGAGTGGAGAAATGGACACACAGGATGAGTTCTTAAATGCCTTCTTTCCATAGGAAACCAGGATACAAGTTAACAGAGATTAATGAACTAAGTGAAACTACAGAAGAAGAAATGATTTATAGAACAGGCATGAAATGTGATATAAGATATTGCAGTGGTTATAAATTTAATTCTGTAGATTTACTTCCACGAAGATTAAATGAACAGGATATAAAAAGTTAATCAATTATGAGGTTTCAAATATTACATTCCAGCAATCATTCAAATGTAATCACTAAAAATTCACTATCCGTATCATAAATTTATGGTGACTTGCTGCTATTTATTTGTGTGACAATTCAACAAGTTTTACTTCCTATCTTATTTGACATAATAAAACACACCATAAAAAGTATGCTTTAAGATTTGCATACCAAGAACTAACCATCTGCTTGAGATTTGTTTAGTTATTCTCATTTAAGGAATTTATTAATTAGCAATGGATAAGACTGAAACATTTCCAGCCACTATTAAGAATCCACATGTTTAGATATTAATACGGTCAGACTTATGAAAGCACTCTGGTGCCACAAAAGCAGGTACACCCAGAAGTCATTTGGTGTCAAGAAACTTGTACAACTTGTGGCTCTACAACAACAACTGGAGAGGTTACTAACACTAACTACATGCTAGGGAGGGAAAATAATCTAGATTGGAGGAACCTTTGGATGAAGGAGCATGGCTTTACAAGTGAAAAATGCACAGTTCTTACACTTCAAAGTCTCCTTCAATCCAGGACCAATTTGTGGAAAGTAACAAACAACATTTTATTTTATATATTTATTTTAGACATTTTTACCCTGCCCAACCTGCCACTGTCAGTTCTGGGCGGCTTACAATCAACAATAAAAACACTTACAATTCTCAAAACAAGGAGGAATTAAAACATCCCCAACCACCCACCACCCTAACCCATTCTCCCCTACCCTAACATGGGGGCGGGGGGAAAGCAAGTCAGGTAGGAGCAACACCCTTTCTCCAACAGCAGCATCTGCTGAAGAAGCAATGTCCTTTTTGTGGTAGGTAAAGATAGGAAGAGATTACTAGGTAACAACCTTGGAGTTCTCAGAGCAGGAAGTAGGACATATAAAATGTGGATAACAATCTGGCAGACTAACCAAAGAAGCTAAATTGAGGATCTTTCCCTGCCCTTCTGTAGACCTCCACCATCTGGAAATAGCCATCTTAGACCTTTTTGGTGCCACAAAGAAAACAAGTAGAGCAGTCAAATGAAGCTGTGTGGTTCAGACTTTATTTTAGCCACTGGGGAGTGACTTTATTCAGGACAAAGAGGATTTAGAGAGAGGCAGTGGACATGTCATTGTTACTCTTGAGGAAGTAATGCACTCTCTTGACCACAAGGCCTTTAGAACAGGCTGTGATGCCACTAAGATAATTCACTTGACCTCAAGCTTTGGAAATATGCATATCAAATTAGGCAGATTTACTCTAGTCTGGAACCCACGGAGCAATGCTGTGGCCCTACTTAGAATCTCAACCTCTAGTTTTAGAATCCTGCCCTTAGAGGAAACACCACATGCCCACTGGAACAGCTACCATCCAAACCAGGGGGAGGGGAATCTTAAGAGTCCACTTTGGGAAATTGTACTAGACTTTTACTCTTGGGCAACCAATAAATAGAGTAGAGGTGGGGAAAATCAGGCACGGGGTTCAAATACAACCTGTGGCTAATTTTAAATTGGCCCCTTTCCAGTGCTTGGATCTGGCCACTGGATCTAGTTCCTATCTCGAAGTACTAAAAGCCAGAGCTCAGGGGAAGGGAGCAGAGGAGAAGGACATGCACACAAGGACAGGGGACAGATCCGTGGCACAAATCTGGGTCATCCCTCTTCCTGAGCAAACCCCTTAAGAATCTCCCGCCCATAACTTCTATGGGCTCCTCAAAGCTTGTACTAATTTTTAAAGTGGCCCTTGGAAGAGAATAGTACCCCCATCTCTGAAATAGATGAACAGCCTTGTCTTTCTAAGGGAACTGCCTTTTTGGAGCCTGCTACTCCAAGTTTCTCATCTCCACCTTGGACAGGAGCTGAAGAAAGATGGCCTCTTCTAACCCTGCCTTCTCCTAGACCTATGGGGACAATCCACCAGGAAAAGGAATTTATTAATTCTGTGTACAACAGTCAAATCCTCAAAATCAAAACAGCCCAAGCCCTTCATTCAAATAAAAAATGTTTTTAAAAAAGGTGCAGAAGATTACAAAGCGTCAATGTTCAGACAGAAGGGAACATACTTCTAGGGCTAATTCTTCTACTCTTTCTAGCAGAGATTTTTAGGCTTCCTGGAACCTATCCCTGACTGGAGGGAAAATAAAAGCCACTGAGGAAGCCTGAGAATTCTAAGGTCCAAGAGAACACCAGTAAAAATGGAGAGGGAGGAGGGTGTATTAAGAAGGAAGAGCACAACAATTGAGACTAGCAGCACTATATACTATTCTTCGTAACTGGAAATCAGTTAAGAGTCCCTCAAAAGAATACAGGCGGAGATACATGGAACATTAGAGAGTTTCTATGCAGTCTGGAACAATATATGGGAGCTTATACAAGTATATACTAAGTCTCAGGGGAAAAAATTAACAATATGTCTTGACAAAATTTAAACAGGATTAAGCGTGGAAATAAATGGATTTTTCCCTGAATACTATAGCAACTTACTACCCTAAAATACGTCTTTATAATGATAATTAAATAGTTAAGATTACCTGGCCGGGCAAAACAGCATCAATTTTTTATTTCATTTTCTAATTTATGCAATTTTGTGTGTGTTTGTTTCTTTAAGTTAGATATAAATTTTAGATTTCCTCTATTCTCCTATACAGGTCAGCCTTGATCGTGTTGAAAATATTCACGCGACATCCCCCATCTACCTAATTGGCTCTCAACCGCCCTACCCCAGGAGTTCATAAAAGAGTTGTTTGGAATCAAAGTTAATAATCCCGGTGCTTCACTCTGGAACAGGTGTAACCACAAAGCATAGCCTGTTTCCATGCCTGCATTCCCCATGGTAACTGGTCAAATTCTAATCTGATTGCTGCTGAGGGAACACTTCTCAGAATTTGCAGCAAAGATCTATAAGTTCTGGTTTGCAAGGCATTTAGTTCTCGAAGGAACCAAATTGCCCAGATGGCAGCCCCGTAGAGGAGCTGAGCTCTTGGCGTCGCATTAATAACCGTCATTTCAGGAACAAAGCTACAGTTTCTTTTTTTTTTAAACAAACAAACAAATGTAGAATAGCTGTAACATTTCCTTTGGTACGAGTACCTGCCAGGTCTGCATGCTGAAACCATTTAAGAGAGGAATGAAAGGTAAGGCCTAGATGTTTATGGGAGCTAACTTGTGCAATCAGGTGATACTTAATATACCAATTTTCTAACCGCTTTTGCTTGCCAAAAACCACAACCTTTGTCTTCCCATAATTAATCACCAATTTGTTTAGAGGATATAAACTATCAGGAAGATAACGCAGCAGTATCCACATTCTCTTTGTTAGAGCATTATAAATATCTAACCTTAAATTTGGGAGAAACAGCTGCATACCTGTCTAGAGCTTACTCGATTAGACGGCTGCACTTATTCCTATGTGCCAGGATGAATGCCCTCCCTTCAAAACTCCTGGAGGACAGGTGCTCTGGTTTGCCTTTTGCTCAAAGGCTTTGCCCATTTGATGAGCAGGAGGCAGAGACAGTGGGGCACATACTGTTTGTTTGCCGTCTTTATGAAAAGCTTTGAGACAAACATTTAAACTTCTTCTTATTGAAATTTCCGGATAGGACTGTTTTCGAACTGACAATAATATTCCTGTCTGATTCTACTATAGAAATCTCTAATGCAGTATCAGCCTTTCTGGTAGACGCTTTCAAAAGGAGAGGAAAATCTCTGAATTTTTGCCCTTTGGATGAATAATAATTTGTGTGGGTACCTAAACCACGGATTAAGAGACGGACATGATGTGGAATTCCCAAATATCATTCCTAAATATTATTCCCAAGTATTATTTGCCAACTATAAATTGGTAAATTATATGGTATTGCAAACTGATTTGGTAGGGACGTTTGATTAGCAAATGCTCATTTTATTTTAGCACATGTTAAAACGTGGGGTTTTAATTATTGATTATTATTATTAATTCTGTTTATTGGATATTATTTATTTGTTTGGAAATCTATGTTGTTGGATTTGCGTTTTCTATGCAATGCCCTCCGGTCACGCAAATAAATATTTACATTTACATTTTAGATTTGGTTAAAGTATTGTATGAATAAGACGACAGAATACTGAAAAAGTACATAAATTCTGTATGATACAGTGGATCAAGGCTGTGTTGGGCTAGTCCCTTAAAGGTCCAATTTGTTAAATATTGATAAAGCTATTGTAATGTACTTTATTTAACAATAAAAGTTAATTGAGAGAGAAAAAAAGAAAAAGAAGGAAGAGCAGGTGGCTACGGATTCTACCAGGACGATCTTCCTTGTATCATGGATTTGTAAGCACCAGGGGAAAACGTAATGCACCAGGAACTTCTGCCAAATTGGTTAATAGGTTTGAACTTTTTAAATATGACACAGCAGGCACCAAAAGACTTCTGTGAACAAGTGTTTCTGTAGCACACTTGAGGGCACCAATACGTACATCAGTTCCACATTGGATAAAGCTCTGGAGTGCAAGAAACAAAATTAAACTTTCAAGAGGATCTCTTTAGAAGCTTTTCTGTACTAAGCATCTCCTATGAATGCAGCCAGTCATTACTTCTACTAGTCTAAAACTCTAAAAATTGTCTTGCCACTAACTTCAACAGGCAGTGGATTTAGTGCCTAAAATTGGTTTACTATTCCAAATAATATAAAACTGGAATAGTCCAATACATGAGACTAGGGACACAGTATACAAAAATTGGTCACCTACCTCGGTGAATTTGTTTCTCTTCGTTCCACCTGTCAGTGCTCCGCAAGGGTAGCTCTGCGTATGGCCGACAGGAGGCAGAAGAAGAAAACCCTCCTGCTCATGCGTGGAGCTGCCCTCAGTCACCAGTCGATAACCAAGCCGAGAGCCGACTCGTGAATCCTGTAACGCTTATGTACAATCATTAGACTATGCCCTTTCCCCTTGGAAATAGTGGGCTAACTGAACTGTTAACTTTTATAACTCCATAACTAGTTAATGAGCTAAATCATAACTGCTAATCCCTACAGACTCACTCCCTTTAAGTTAAATGCTGTTTGGCAGGGAGGGCCGGAGCACTGACAGGTGGAACGAAGAGAAACAAATTCACCGAGGTAGGTGACCAATTTTTGTTTCTCCTTCTGCCCCGTCAGTGCTCCGCACGGGATGTACCCGAGCTCCAATTATGGGTGGGAACAAACAGCCCTGGGCACGTCCAGAACTGTCTGTAAGACCCTCCTGCCAAAAGCTGCATCCGCAGACTTGTAGAAATCCAACTTATGTTTAACGAAAGTATGCAGGGAGGACCAAGTTGCCGCCTTGCAAATTTTGTCATACGACGCCCTTGCCTTAAAAGCATATGATGTAGCAGCACCTCTAATCGAGTGCGCCCAGATTTGCAAGGCTGGTACTTTATTCTTTGCCTTATAGGCTTCCGTGATGGCTTGTTTAAGCCATTTTGATATTAAGGCTTTTGATGCCTTCCTACCCCCATAGCTAGGTCTGATATGAACAAAGAGGGCCGAAGTCGACCTCAAGGACTGGGTCCTCCTAATGTAGATTTTCAAGGCCCTCCTGACATCTAGGGTATGCCATATTTTTTCCTTGGCATGCACCGGATTGGGGCAGAAGGATGGTAGGATTATTTCTTGTGCCCTATGGAAGGTTGAGTTTACTTTTGGGATGAAAACCTCATCCATTCTCAGAGTAACTGTCTGGTCCCCAAAAGAACAATAATTGTCATCCATAGACAAGGCTCCCAATTCTGAAACCCTGCAGGCTGATCTCTGCCACTAACACCACCACCTTAAGGGTCAGCATATATAATGACACGTGGCGGAGAGGTTCGAACGGTGCTCTAGTCAGAGCATCTAGGACCAGACTGAGGCTCCATGAGGGGCATCTATGAATTACTGGAGGGCAGATGTTACGAGCCGCTCGTAAAAATGGTCTTATGTGCTTATGGGGAAAAATTATCTTGTTAGAAGTTGCTTGTAAGACCGAAGCAATAGCTGGCGACTGGCGAGCTAGCGTGCTTGGTCTTAGTCCTTTCTCCAACCCTTCCTGGAGGAATTGGAGGATTACATTCACCCCTGCCTTAGAGGGATCTAGTTGTCTTTGCCCTGCCCAACTGGCAAAGGTCCTCAAGGTAGCTTTATAAGCTCGTCTGGTGGCTGGGCATCTAGCCTGCTGCAACGTGGCTAGGACTGCCTCTGAATAACCCTGGGCCCTTAGAGCTGCGCGCTCAAGAGCCACGCTGTCAGATTTAGGGTATGAAGGTTGTCGCACCGAAGGGGGCCCTGTAACAATAGATTCTGCCTCAGTGGGAGTTGTATTGGGCTGGCCTGGCTCAGATGTACCAGATCTGAGAACCAGAGCCTCCTTGGCCACCATGGTGCCATGAAGATGACCCGGGCCTTTCCCTGATCAACTTGGCTATTGACCTCGCTATGAGGGGAAAAGGGGGAAATGCGTAGAGGCGGCCTGCCGGCCACGTCTGGTTGAGGGCATCCACTGCCTGCGCTCTTCCGTCTGCTGTCATTGCCATGTACTCAGGCAGCTGAGCATTGCTCTTGCTCGCGAACAAGTCCATCACTGGCTGTCCGAAGCGCTGTGTCAAGTCCTGAAATACGTCTGGGTGTAGTTGCCACTCGTGCGGTTGGAGGGTCTGCCGGCTCAGCCAGTCTGCTTGGATGTTGTTGGTCCCCTTGATGTGTAGGGCCTTCAATGACTGTAGGTTGTTCTGTGCCCAACTGAAAAGCTTCATCGCTTCGCGTTGAAGTGCTATGGCCTTGGACCCCCCTTGATGGTTGACGTATGCCTTTGCCGAAATGTTGTCTGTGTAGCCAAGAACGTGGGCCGGACCTATGAGGTGGCTCAGCAGTTGAAGTGCTAACCGAATTGCCCTGAGCTCCAACACATTGATGTTCTGGCTGGTGTCGGACTGGGACCATAACCCCTGTACTGATGTGGATCCCATCTGGGCTCCCCATCCCCTCAGACTGGCATCCATGGTGATGGTCACCCGGTTTGGTTTGGCTAAGGGCACTCCTGTCTTGAACGTTTCTGGGTCTGACCCCAGGACATTGATCTCCTGAATCCTCGTGGAATGTTGACCCATGGATTGAGACCTCTGGTAAGTTCTAATTGCATAGGCCTGAGCAGCTGCTGCAAGGGGCGAAATCGCGCCCATTGTACTTGCTTTGTGCAAGATACCAACAGACCCAATAGCTGCACTAGGTGCTTTAGCCTTGCTTGCTGTTTGTATTTTAGGCTCTGGAGCATGAGTCTGATGCGCTGTTGTCTGGCTGCCGGGTTGTATACGTTGCCTGAGGTGGTATCTATGAGTACCCCTAAGTGCTCCAGCTTGTTGGTTGGAACTAGGTGGCTCTTTTCCCTGTTCACCAGGAATCCGTGGTTCTCGAGGTACGCAATGGTCTTGTGCACATCCTGTTGGAGTTTCTGTTGGGAGTTCGCCCATATGAGTAGATCGTCTAAGTAGGGATACAGGTGAACCCCGTCCTTCCGGAGGTTGGCTACTAAAGGAACCAGGATCTTTGTGAACGTCCTCGGAGCAGATGACAACCCGAACGGGAGAGCTTGAAACTGGTAGTGTTGTCCCTGGTAACAGAAGCGAAGGTACTTCCGCTGTGAGGAGCATATTGGAACGTGTAGATATGCATCCCTGAGGTCTAGCGAAGCCAGCCAATCCTGGTTTCTGATGGCCTGGCAGATGGATGTAACAGTCTCCATCTTGAAGCAGTGGTATCAGACCGACTTGTTTAGCCTCTTGAGGTCTAATACTGCCTGCCAGCCCCCTGACTTCTTGGGGACAAGGAATAAAATTGAGTATAGTCCCAGTTTCCTTTGTTCCATGGGTACTGGCTCTATGGCTCTGATTGTCAGGAGCCTTTGGATCTCCCCCAGCATAGCAGCGTGTTTGAGATGGTTTGTCGGTCTTGGGGACATGATGAAACCATGGGTAGGGGGACTTTTTAGCTCTACGTGATACCCGTTCTTTATGCAGTTTAACACCCAGGCGTCGGAGACTGCCTGCTCCCAAATTGTTAAGAAAGATTGCAGCCTGCCTCCCACCTCTGTTGGTTGTGGATAGTCATGCCTCTGTTTTTTGTTGGGCTTGAGGGAAGACTTTCTGTCTCTGTTGTTTGAAGCCCTGAGCCCTGCCCCCCTTTCTGGGGTTAAATCAGTTAGACTGGTCAAACCTGGGTTGACCCTGTCTTCTGAACATGGTATAGCTGGTGCCAGAGGCTCCCCTAGGTTTATAGGTAGGAGTGCGAAAAAGATTCTTTTTATTCCCCATATGTTGTAGGGTTTTTTGTTTTGTTTTATCGTTTGCATCTGCCAAGACGGTGTCTAGGCAGATACCAAACGGTTTAAATCCTTTATAGGGGGCTGCTGCAAGCAGGTTCTTTGCTGCTGCATCCCCTTGCCACGACCGAAGCCACAGCTTACGTCGGGCCGCCACAGAGGATGCTACCGATCTGGCTGCCCAAAGCATGGAATCTGTGGTGGAGTCTGTCAAGAAAGCGGTAGCTAAATTGATTCTGGCTGCCAGGATCTGAGCCCTGCTATCAAAGATGTGAGCACTCTGGGCCTCTTGAGTCCAGGCTAGTAAGGGTCTAGCTACATAAGATGATACCACACTCACTCTCATAGAGGTGGCTGAATAGTCTAAACCCCTCCTGAGGGATGACTCTATCCCCCTGTCAGTGGCATCCTTTGGGAAGCAATCTCCTTCCGTGGGGAATACCGTTTGCTTTGCCAAGGAGACTGCTGCTGCGTCTATCTTGGTTTTTTTTAACAAGGGGTCTTTCTTGCGAGATAGTGAATAAAGGGAAGTTTGGGTCTTATTCATTCTTTGATTTCTTTCAAGTTGTTTCCATTCACCCAATATCAGCTTTTTGAAAGCTTTATCTAAGGGCACCCCCATTTCCTTGCCATGATAGGATGGCAGGTACTCCCGCTCCTCATCTTCCTGAGAGTCAGAGGAGACCTCTTTTAGGGGTTTTTCTATTATTTTGAGAGTCTTAGTGACTTGCAACATGAATTCAGTCCTGCATGCCAGGGGGAACTTTCTTTTCTTGTCTCTGGGATCCTGCACCTCCTGAGGAGGTGAGTCCTCAATATCTTCCCACTCCTGCCCTGAGTCGTGATCAGACTCTGAATCCAGGCCTGTATGAGAGGCCTCTCTTGCTCTTTTTGCTTGTGATTCTCCTCCACTCTCCTCAGCCGAGGAGTGAGGAGATCTGAGCAGCCTAGCCATGGAGCCCCCTGGTGGCCGCTTATTTTTTTTTGCCTTACTTGAGGCTTTTCCCACCTTAGGCTGTGTGGTAGGGGGAGGGGCAGGCCTGCCGTCTCCCTTGCCCTGCAGATCCCATAGCCGGTCCAGGGATTGTTGCATTCGAGCAATGGCTGAGGCGAGGGACGCTATATCTGCGGGGCATTCCCCCTGCACTGGGGCTGACTGAACTGAGGCTGAGTGCCCTGTTGCTCCCTCAGTTAGTGCTTCCATTGTCCCTTAAGGGATTGTGGCAGGGGTGGAAGAAAGAGAAGTGGGGACTGCAGGGGCTGCCGCTTGTCTCTTTGTACCGGCGGGTCCAACTGTAGGCTGCCGGGGCAGTGAGTAGGAGAGCCGGGGAGGAGGTGACTGGCTTATAGGGTTGCGAGGCGCCCCTCTCTCTCTGCCTGGGCCGGCGGGATAGACCCAGGGCCCTTCAGGGCTCTACTCACAGTTTGCTGCTGCAGGCTGCCGGGCACATTGCGCGGCATCCGTGGCTTAGGAGGGAGGGCTCAGGTCCCTGAGGTTCCCCGGTGGAGCAGGCGAGGACAGATCTCTGAAGTTCCCTGGTTCCCAGGCACTTTGCGTGGCAACCAAAGGATGTCTCCACCTTTGTTTGCTCCCTGCTTCCCGGGCGTTTTGCGCTGCAACACTAGGGAGAGGCGGGAGGGGGGGGGAGGCGGCGTTTCAATTTTACACCTGCGCCTGCTTGTGCTGCAGCCCTGGTCTCCTTCGCACTACTGATTTCTCTGGTTTTCTTTTCTTTTCTTTTTTTTTTTTTTTTAAAAGGTTTGTTTTCTAACGCTCCTCTTCTTCTTTCCTAGGTTTGGATCGGCAAAGCCGAGAACACGTCCTATCGGCCGAAGGCAGAAGATAAGACTGGTGACTGAGGGCAGCTCCACGCATGCGCAGGAGGGTTTTCTTCTTCTGCCTCCTGTCGGCCATACGCAGAGCTACCCATGCGGAGCACTCACAGGGGGCAGAAGGAGAACAGATGTTATCGTAGCAAAGACAGCTTCTAAGCCCATAGTTGGTGCTTTTTTGGAAGGACAGCAAATGAGTTTTGTACAGGAAGATGGTTCGAGGACAGATGGGTTGGCTTAGAAGAGAAGAAATGGAAGCAAATAAAGGTAACAAAATGGAGAAATTTATATGGATTGATTTTTCTTCCTAACTCTGATGAACAAAAAAATTACATTGTTTCACAAAAGACTGCAGCATGCATCTGAATTCTCCAATTTACTGAATTTAAAAGCTGCTATGGATGATCTGATACAGTTCCAAAAACCGTTAGCATCAGTTTTATTCATGAAGGCTTTAAATAAAAATTGAGTTGCTGGATACACTTTAGTATTAGTCATTGTTATTTCCTTAGTTTTCCTGTTATAAATTATGAAGCAGGATTAATGACGAACATAAACACAAATGTAACTTAATTTAGGGAGTCCAATTTCTAACACTGAATTCCAGATATTTTAAGGAATATGTTACACGATTATCAAATACTCTACAGTTTAGTGTTTCTTTTCTAGTGAGTATTTCTCATTACACAAGTATAAACAATAGCAACTTCAAATTTTGACACAGGCATGACCTCTCAATTTGCTAAAAATGCAATGGTAATATGGACCACAGAAGCATCTAGATACAAACTTAAAACTTCAGCATATACTGCATTCAACATTTTTATCCAGATAACAAAATATAAGACTTCGATTCAAAAGTTATCTCCTACCAGAAGATGCAGTCTTCTCCTCATCTCGGTCATATTTCTCGTGCCACTCCATGGTTCGATAGTAACTAAGCATTACCTCCCAGAGGGCTTTGCAGAGGTCGGCAAGACATGGAATGTAGCTATCACAGGTAATATGCTGCAAAGAAAACATACAAGACATCTCTCTGTTCACTTCTCTAATCAGAAAAAAATAAGATGTTCCACCATACTACTTATCAAACATTGTGACTATGATGTAGTTCGTATTTACAATATAAAAGTCTACTGCCTGTGAGAGCAGTGCAAGGTCTTATATGGATCAATGAAGCAGAAAGTACGAACAACACCTCTAAAAGGTTCCCCTTTCAGCCCTGTTTTACAACAGGATACACGTCACTGAATGCTGTTAGGAACGACACCATTCCCCCCTGCCCCCAAATAAACCATAGACCCACCCCACCCCTTGGCAGCAGCCCACGAGACACAAGTCAACGGGTGCAGGCGAACAGAAGGGGAAAAAGAAAGAAAACACCCCATGCAAAACCGGTCTGGTCGGAAGGAATAAGAATGAAACAAGGGAGGCTCCCAGGTAAAACAATGGAGCAGTCAAAAACAGGTGGCCTCCCTCTTTTGAGATGAGCCCTCCACGGCCACCCAAAACTCTGAGCGAGCAATAGATCAATCGTTAGGCTGATCACTCGAAGCCTGTTTAAAAATAGCTTTCTTCCCCTGTCTATAGAAACTCCCTTTTGCCCTCTGGTTCATCCTGCCATAACCCCCATTGAAATCATCCAAAGCTCTGTTTCTCCCAACACATCATGCAAAGGTTTCTTTTTCAAGCCCTATCATTCCTGAGCACCTCTGGGACACCTTTTGTGCAAGTGCCTTTTGAGACCCCTTGCCCCACCTCTCAGAAACCTATAACTGCCCTTGCCCCCACATAAGCAAATTGGGTCATTCTTGAACACGAACACAAGCAGGTTAATCTGCACATGCTTGCCTCAAGGATCTCTCCCAGACCATTACCCCTTTTGGTCTGTCCAAGCTTCTCTCCCCACCCCCTTGCTCTGAATGCTGCTGGATCTACAGGGTTACCTGTCCATTTTCAACAGGATTGGAGAGGTAATATTGCTCATTCTTTTCCTCCTCTCACCACATTAATTTATACCAGAGTAACCAGACTGGAGGGTTTTATTTGTAAATTACTGTGTGTATATGTCAACTGTCCTTGGTGGGAGGGTATAGAAACTTATTTGTATCATCCTAATTGGCCTATGGGTGAACTGTTTATGCTTTGTACTTAGTCCTTTGTCAATAAATCTCCCTTATTTGTATCGGAGTATCCCCTTTCTGTGTTGGGGTACGGGAGGGAAATTCCAGCCAGCTGACAGTGCATCACGTCCTCAAACTGATCCCAGTGGACATGCGCAGACCCTTTGAATAAATTCAGCTAATTCCCCCTAAATTTAAGAGGTCATTGGGATATTGGGGTACCAGGCCCTAATATTCACTCATGGAATGGGTCCATGTCCTAACAATGCACACTTGATCCTTTATGCCTCTAATTTTATTTATTTATTTGATGATTTATACCCCGCCCCATCCAGCCTTAATGAAACCAGTTATTGCCAAGCATGAGGGTGGTTTTATTACACAGATTATTTTTCACTAATATTTTATTTAACCCAATATCAGCACTAGTACAGTCTAGTTTAAAAGGCAGTGTAATGCAGCAGGCCCTGGCCTTGAACCCTCACCCTCCAGGTTTCAGGGAGTAGTGGCCGGCCTGTTAGTCCCACCACCTCAGCCTTCCTCCAGTCCAGCCACACATACCACGTCTCCTCCCTGCCTTGTCCTGACCTTGCCCAATCTTCTGTCTGTCTTGTCCGTGCCCCATCTCCCAGATTCCTAGTTGGCTGCCAGGAGGAATAAAAGGCATGCTGGTAGCAACAGGAAGCTAGGTGGAACACCACCCAACGATAGCACTTCTTGTCCTTACCCTGCACACACACACGCTTTGCCCCGTTGCTCTTTCACACACTCCTGTTCCGTCTTGGTCCTAGTCTTTGTCTTGTTCCTGCCTCACTCCCTGTCTTGCTCCCCTCTTGGTCCATGTCTTTGCTCCTCTCTAATTGTGCCTTGGCTCTTGCTCCTCTCTTGGATCCTGTTTCCCTCCCGGTGTGGTCTTGTTCCCTCGTCCTGTCCCTGCCTTAGTCCTTTTCTTGCTTTCAGCCTTGTCTCCTTGTTGCGTCTCCCAGCTCTGACCCTGAACCCCAACACCTCCAAACCCCACATCCACCCATGTCCCAGACTCCCCTCACACCATGACCCTTACAAAATGGTGTAAAACTGGGAGTGAAGAACCTAGGTTCTGTGCCAAGTTCTTCCACCTACACATTGTGTGCAGCGTTGCTGAGTAAGTCACTTTCTGCATCTCCTCTAACCTTTTTTTCTTGTCTATTTAAACTGACAGCTCTTAAAGACAGGGTCTGACCATTACTACTATTCGGATAGTGCCCAGTATGGTGACATCCTCAGTCTCTCTTGTGGCCTCTAGATATTAATACAAATCACTATTATTTCATATTTATGCTTCAGTAGAAAATAAAAAGCCAGAGAGGATCTAGCAATGCTAGAGACTGTGGATAAAATACTCTATTAAAATCATTAACAAGCAAATCGTTTCCATTGAAGGCTATGTTTTTATAGGTTTGTTATGAAGAGTCTTTCACAATAATCTATTTAAGATCACATCAGCTTTAATAGAGTAACTCACAGTTTCTAGACTATGACATAGAGAGAACTAAACGTAGGTATCTTTTCACTTCCATCCCATACCTGATAACAGGTAGAGAACTATATATTTTGGGCTAAATATTTTACAAGAAACTCATACAGATTCATTTGTTGTGAAGCAGCTTAGTCTAGGAGCTGGTTGAAAATTAAAGAAATTAAAAATGAAGACTTCAACTGGCTGTGTGTCTATGTCTTGGACTGCTATTGGTTTATTAAATTAGCATTTAAATGGTCCCAGCGAGGCTTGGAAGTTAATAATTCATCCTCAGGCTATAGTTGCTAGTTCATACTTTTCTGCTATTACTCTTCGGTACATAAAATCCTCAGAAAACTGACATAAGGAGACATAAAGACACCTTTACAAAGATAGCGAGAAATATTTTACAACACTGGGTAAAAACAAATGTGACAGTGGCCCACTTAGGCCAGGGAGCCACTGGCATGTCTGTTTTGGCACCATCAGATGTTAGCCCAGGACTGCCCCAGGGCAGGTAGGCAGCTACCCCAGGCTGCATCCTTGGAAAATCTCTGAGTCACAGCCCGGGCTAAGGGCTGCCAACGCGGGACAACGCAGGCTACAGCAGGCCAGCACCTCGTTCTGCTCTGCCTTACCTGCCGCAGGTCAGGGACTACATGGTCCGCCGCTATGGCTGTCTGTCTGTCATGTTGGGGGGTAGAGTGCTGGGAGCAAGGCAGGGCAGCCTGCCTGAACCTTTGTTGAACTCCCAGCCCTACCCGGGCCGTGCGGGTAGTGGGATGGCTCTCTAGCCGCAGGCACGTGCGTCCAGTGTCCCAGTACAGTCCGGGCCATGTTGGCTGCAGTTTTCAAGACCAGGTCAGAGAGCCGCCACACCAGTTACACATCTGTTTTTACCACTTTCTCTTCCCACACTATATGCCAGGGGTGGACAAAGTTCCAAAGCCCAAAAGCCACATACCAAAATCTTCATATTGCCAAGAGTCACAAGATATTTTACACTGCCATACCTGCAGTCCCCAAATTTCAATAAAATAAACGCATGACAAACTTTTATACGTTATAATTCAGTAGTATTCCAAAATACCACTTAATATTATTGTTTAAAGAGCTTTTGAGAATGGAATCCCTCATTTGAAAACCAAATGAGTTTGAGTTGCATAAACGAAAGGCAGTAAACATGAAGTAGGCAAAGGAGTTCAAAAATAATGGGCCAGCTCTCTCGCACTACAAAAGAGTAATACTACTCTAGCATGAAGTTCCAGTTCTTCCCCAAAATACTGGAACTGAAGCCATTTCTCTTTACAATTACCTCCAGTGCAGGATTCAGGACACCAATGGAAGATGCTGACTGGCTGCAGGCCACCTCTGCTATATGCCCTTGTTTGGTTCCCACATTACTTAAAATTTAGCTGTTTCATTGTTAGTACAAGGTCTTTAATCATATAAAGGAATAAGCACCATTTGCCATCACACCCCTCAAATTCATCCACATAAGAAGGTATCCAGATACTTTTGATACGTCACTTATTAAAAATAAGAAAAGTCATGAACTCTACAATTCCCATAACAGCCATGACTTAAATTCAGTCTTAAGTTCTGTTCTCTGCATTGGGCTAAAACTTTAGTTGACCCCTTTATTTTTGGCTTCTCAATACTGACCATTCTTGCTGGTTAATAGAAATGTAAAGGAAGTCTAAAACCATTCCAAAATTAAATGTAGCTTTTATGATATGAAATACTGACCTAGGAAGATTAATAAATATAGATAGGTTACTTAAGTCTATCCTTTTCTACAATGCTGTCAGCAAGAAAGATACTCCGAAACGAAAGTGTAGTTTATTTTCTATTGTCAGCTTCACTTGTCTCCTTTTCCTGAGTAATATTCCTGGCAGTAACACACAGTGCTCAAGCCATTCATATTCTCTTACAGTCTGCCAATGTTTAAATACTCACGTGGTTCATTTTTTACTGTTAATAGATGTTACTGGTTAAAGTATCTGGATATCCACATTAATTGTTGAGTCTTTCCAATTGTTTTATGTGTTAATTATTATTCTGAGAAAACTCCATGTCAGGTCAACAGAACAGAATGCCAATAAACTTGGGTACCTCTGAGGCCAGTATGAAAGCACATGTTGCCACAAAATACCAGACTAAGTACCAGTCAGCATAAATATGAAGAAAATGCAGCTAGCACCATTTTATAGCACCAGAATGCAGGTTAAATGTTAGCAACATGCAGACACAACAAAATTCTATCTAGAGACATAGCCGGGGGGGGTGTGTGTGTCTGTGTCCCCTATTCAAGGCCAGTACCCTACCCCATTTGTTTTCTCTCTTCTGTCTGCTACTGCCCTCCTCCTAGATGTACTCCCCCCCGCCCCCAACAAAGGAAAGTCTTCCCTCCACCTGACACACATTGGTTCTGTCACTGACTCTCTATTCTTTACCATATAAAGAACACTACATAACTTCCTCCAAAATGGTCCAGACTTTGGATACAATCGGCCAGCCAGTTGCTCCGTGCGTGGGGGGTGGGCGGGGATGCGTAGGTTGTGAGAGCGCACACCCACGTATTTACACAAGACGCTCCCCCACGTGGAAGATGAGTGTCCATGCGTGGGAGCATCTTGTGTAAAAAGGGCCATTGTCTAAAGCTTAAAAAGGTGAGGACAGTGGTTAACAGTTCCACTCCTGGCGTCACCTGTGTAGAAGACAGAACTTTTCTGGATTCAATACTGTGAAACAATCTCCACTCCAACAGGAATAAAACAAACAAAACAAAAAATCTCACCTATTTTTCCTCCAAGTAAATGGTGTATTTCCTTAATATTGCCCTTTGCTGAGGCATGTAAACTCTTAACAGATTGCCAAAATCCCAGCATGCACATATAAGCCATATCTACCAAACCAGCACGGCACACACATTTCTTCTCGCAGGAAAGGATAGGAGAGAGAGAAAATAAACCACACATATACAAGGTCACACACACACACACTATACACACGGCTGGCATCCCCTCAGTTATTTCAGTGTTGAAATACGCTCTCTTAGAACACCACAAATCATTCTTTTAGAAGTGGAAGAGAACACTTTGCTCTCTATAACATGAGAGAAAGACTTATTGGAAGATAAATTTAACATTAAAGTAGAACGCTAGAAAAAATAAACCGGTGAAGTTTGTAACCAATGTTTGACCAGTGCAATTCACAGCTATCAGGAAGTATACAGTTTATCTAGGAAGTTACAGAACAAGCAAACTTGAAAAATGGCATGAAGATTTTTTAAGAACCCTGCTGTAGTAGTTGTGCGGTGATAAATATGTGGTCAGCCTTTTCTGTCTATCAAACCACTTTACACAGGATCAGACTTCAATTTCTCATGTGTCAATTAGCTCAAAAATATTCGCCTCTTGCTTTCCACACCAACCCAGGAAAGTGTATTATGCTAATGAAGCAGACTGCAATATAATTGGAGAAGATAAACAGTTTTAAGAAAATTTTGAGCAGTGAATTTTCTGTAGCATGCACATCTTGGTATAGCGTAAGTGTATAAAGAGCAGACGGACCATGCACAGATTACTCTGTCTGGATGTGACAGCATAAAGTGCTTACCTCCCAGCTGTGCCCAAAATTTACTTGTCTTTCTGCATCAATTTAAGATTGGCCTAATGTATTGCTGTTATCCACTCCATCAAATTATTAAGAAATGGCGATGAAAACAGCAGAAGCTAAGATCATTTTTTTTAAAATTCTATTAATAAAAAAAGGAAGCTGACGTTATTAAATACAATGAGGTACATAAATATTATATAAGATTTAGACAAATATCACATACTGTGCAGAGATCCTTGTACTGAAGCTTCTGAAATTTGGTGTCCGTGTTTCCTGCACACAGCTCTACATACCCAAGGACTACTTGAAACACCGTATTGTGAATGGCTTGAGTGAAGTGCATATGCAGCTGGTCCATTGCAGTCTTAAGGAAGTAGGGGAAAAGCTCTGGTTATTACTTACAAAAAAGCATGATTCATTCACACACAGGAAAGTTAAACTCTATAGATTAGGACTAGGGGTGGGTTAAAATTTCATGTGAAAATCAAAGTTTCAATGAATGTTAGAGAATTTGATGGCCCCGAAATTCTGGTGACATTTCAGTCTAGCCATTTAACAAGCTCTGCTAAGTATACAACCAACTTTAATCCAAGAAGGAAATAAAATATAACTGATAAGAGCCAAACAAGCCAATTACTACTAATCTTAGTTTGAATTAGATAGTCTCAACTGAATAAGAACAGAACAAAACAAAACAAAAAAACTAAAATTATCCAAGTTAATGGATTACCCAAAATTAGAACAGCAAATAAGACTATGGGGATTTAAGCAGGATCTAAGTTGAACTGCTTCCCAGAGATATTTTAAAATAAAAAAGCCAGTAAGCAAACATGCAAAGTTGCTAAAGCTTACTAGTGATCAGAGGTTTCCTCATCAACCCAAACTGTAATGGTTTTAAAATACATGTCAATAATTACTATTTTTACTTAAATTAATATCATAGTTTCATTAAAATGTTTTAAATTAAATAAATTAAATGCATGTTTAATAATTTGCTTTGTTGGGTTTTTTAGTGTATCATATATCAGACTTCGAATTACACAAAGGGAGTCTTACTTTTTAAAAATGAATTTATCTTTACAACTAAATTTAAACAAATTAGTTCTGACCGTAAACCACCAAATATTTTTCAGCAGTATTAAAATATTTATACCAAGATTAAGCAACAATCAAAGTAAAGAAAATAATAATTTTAAAGTCACACTTGATGCCATAATAAGACATTGAAAAACAACCAATTCATGCACCTAAGTAGTATTATGAATAGTAAAAAAACTGTGGGGCTTGATGGGTTGTCAAGTGTTTTTAATACTTAACACTGATATCCTGGAAGCAACAGAAATTATTAATATGCAAAAGTTTCAATAAAATAAAAAGCATCTTAAAGTTAACCAAACATCAGTATCTTATTAAGTTAACCAGAAGCTACACTGCCAGATGCAAACAGACCAAGAGCACAATCCACAAAATGTGCATAGTAGTCTTGTGTGTGCAGAGGTCCCTTTGATGAGTGCAAGGCGACAGAATGGCTATTTGTGAAAAGATCCAAATCCAGGGGGAAAAAGTTCATCAGCCTTGCATTGCCTACACATAATGGGTGGCAGGGGAGTTTATTTCAATGCAACCCTTTTACTTGGAGAGTCAAGTTGCCATTTAGTGACCCTGAGGGTTTTATGACTGCTCTAACTCAGTGAAAAATTCTTGGAGTCCTGAATGGCAGCTGACTCCACGCACAAACGGCTTGTACTTAAACGAATACCACTTTCCTAGCTGTGAAGGGCTTTATCCACCCATTCTCCTACAATGCAAGACTGATGTGTCTTTTCCTTGGGTTTCACAAAATGCTATTCTGTCACCCACTGTACATCCAAGCTCTGAACATGTGTGCCTCCTCACACAACACACACACATTTTGTGGACTGCACCCCAAATATTTACCCAATCCTCAACCACAAACTCTGACTCACTACACGCAAGGATTAAAAGCCTTTTCACAACTATCCAGGAAGATACAGTTCTCTCTCATGAACAAGCATTTGAGTTAACCTAAAAAGCCAATCAACTTCATATTGTGACAGAACTACTCCTTACATCTAACCAAGAAAATACTAACCTGTGTTTTTCCAAGAAGTCTGTAAGCCTGCTGTACTTTGGTATAATGACTGATATCAAAGTTCTTGCAGATTTTGGAAAGTGCTACATCCAATTGTTCCTAATAGTAATCAAAAAAGTGAAGTTGTTAATGTTCAATAAAGAGAATAATTAGTAAACACTACAATAGGAAGCTACAATTCATATTTACGATTCATTTTTATACAACAAAATTGCCTAAGCAGATGTTCCTCGATGCAAAAACCATATCAAATAAAGATGAGAAGACCAAAATTAGTCAATACTATCCCAAGAAAACATTTCCCCCCATAATAGTCAATGGTGACCCTTGTCAATTTATGCCAGCTGAGGAATTGGCCATCTCCGTCCTTGTTCTATAGATTTAGAGAATCACAGTAAATATAAAAAAGTTGAACTTTCCACCTTCTGTAAAAATCTAAGCAGTACGTACCTCTATTTGTTCCAAAGTGTCTTGCAGTTTTGAATTCAATTCACTATTAAGAAAAAAATTCTGACATTAGTTTGCACTGAAAAGCAACCTACCAATACTGGTATTTCGTGCCAAAATGGCTATTCTAAAAGCTAGATCTTATGGAACATTACTTCACTGTACAAAAAATCTTCCCTTCCAAGACCATTTGTCTCTAATTAAACAGGAGTGCACTGCCCTCGTATTAGTAACAGCATTTTTGAAAATCACACATCACATATATTCTTCAAAGGGGCTTACAACCTAGCTTAAGAAAAAATGGTAGAAGAGGGATACAGTCAAACAAGCACACAAGAATATGGTTACTTAAGAAGAAAGTAGATAAAATATTATACATTTTTATTTTCAATGTGTGACTATACTTTGTTTATGCCAGCAAGGTCAAAGGAGGCATCCGATAAGCAAGCTGGAATGAGCTGCTGGGATACAGAGAAAAGCAATTCGAACGCTGTTTACTGCTCCTAATAATTTCTACTAATAATTTCTACTACTACTAATAATAATTTCTATAGCGCTACTAAGGTATACTCAGCGCTTTACAGTCACAGATTCTGGAGACAGGTCTCTGTCCAGTGGGCACAATCTAAGATTGACATGGGAGAGGGAACACAAGAACAGATATATGCACATTCCAATTTTACAGATGGGGAAACAGAGACTGAGAGGTTGTGACTTGCCCAAGGCCACCCAGTGAGTTCATGGCTAGGGCAAGATTTGAACCCTGGCTTCCTAGGACCAAGTCCAGCACCTTACCCAGTACACCACACTGGTTTAATACTCCCCCAGGCCTCCCACCTCCAAACAGAGAAACATTAGCTAACCTATGAAATTAAAGCAAGTGTTTCTTCCAAATCTTTTAAGGGAAGGTCAAAATTAGCACTGTCAAAAACAGAAAGAACAGGCTCCCATTTACAGATGGGGAACTGAGGCTGAGAGGTTGTGACTAGGTTGGGTGCTGCTGAGTATGTACCTCCTAGCACTGTTACGAGAGCCTGCAAGGTTTCAGGCAATACAGGGCCCTAGAGAAGGGCCCTGTATTGCCTGAAACCTTGCAGGCTCTCATAACAGATGTTCGTCCAACAATATTATCTGAGCTACTTTGTCTCTACAAGTCTGAACGGTTGCACTTTTGTCATGTGGTCAGGTAGAAGAGAGCCAAATTCCTAGGTGCTAACCAAGGCCTTAAAAACCCGTTCTGCCTTTCACAGTGTTATACGTGTGCGTGTGTGTGTGTGTGTGTGTGTGTGTGTTTCTTTACACACACATTATATACATCCACTGACTCCTAGGAGGTACATACTCTGCAGCACCCAACCCAGATCACACCCAAGGGGCTATGGCAAAGAAGCGCAACCAAACCAAACAGAGGCTAACAGGAAGAGTTGTGCCCCATTAGGCTGGGTTTGGGTTGCATGCCTCCAGTTATCTCTAGCATGTCAAACATTCAAGCACTTCGAATCACAATCCTGTTAAAATGACCACTGAAATATTAGATGAAATGTTCACGTTGGTAACAGAAATAGAGTACTTTAGGTTAGCACAGGAGATGGGGGGTTATAATTGTAATGTGCACATCTTCTAACAACTAAGCTTTTCTACTTCTTTCCTCCAACCCTTGTAAACATACCAACGTTACATGAAAATACCATTTGATTATTTCTTTAAAACCAACTTTATACGCACATATTTGGGATTTACATAAAACATTTATTTTATTAGAAGACATTATTTTTATTATGCATTTCTTCTCTGGGTACAATCTGTATTATACACCAACAGAAAACAGATCTTTATTGCAAATGATGCTGTGGATGAGATTTAGAAGCAATTTGGAAAAATTCATATGTTTGGTTAGAATTAGTTTTCTAAACTAAATAGAGAACACTATTTCCAAACTAATCCTTTGCCATTATGACTGGATGATTTTTATAAGAAGCCATTAGCCACACTCTAACAACATTAATTAACAATGTTCATTTTATTCTGGCTATTAATCAAAACATGTTAAAAGCTCCTTTTAACAGTGTCCGGATAAATCTAAATTACAGTCTATTTAAAAAGGCACATTCACTCGAACGAAACACAGACTGTACTTTCTTCCGAACACAGCAGTCACCATTTGACATTCAAGCTTCATGAGAGCCCATCCATGCAGATTTATTTTTTTTAAAGTAATCTGAACACTGGGCATCAGTAAAGCATTTGACACCATCCTTGTAAAAAACAAACAAAAACAAAAAAAAACATCCCAGGAGGGTTCTACAGCCTCAAGTCACATTCCCCCTGTGCATGCAGCAGCAGCAAACAGTGAGAAAACACCGTTTGTGCATGCACTCAGCTGCTAAGTTCACAGAGAATTGCCTCAAGGCCTTTACGCATGCGCTAACAGTGTTTTCTCACTGTCTGTTGCTATGCATGCTCAAGGGGGCAATGGTGGAGGCGCAGCCAGCCATATCTGTGATTCTGTGGCTCCAGGGACTGCATTGCCCAGGAGAGGGGGGAACTGGGGAGTGACTTAGGCAAAGAGCATGTGCGAGAGGGAGAGCGATAGCAATTTCGCCCATATTTTACCCTTGTCATGTATGCTCCTTTGTGTCTAGGGGTAGAGGTAGAGATGGGGAGCTTGCTCATGGATTCCAATGCAAGAATCCAATGAATTAGACCATTTGGGGGGAGGGGGGGCAATAAAGCTCTCTTGGTGCCTCTTCCAAGCGTGGCTATATTTGCTTGATTCTTCTTGGCTTTGCTTTTTAAAGCTGGCTAAAGATTGTTTTTGGGAGCAATCCTGGTTTGGTTTTTAATCCTGAGCATGGAAAGAAGCCAATCGGGGCAAGGGGAGGGCACTGGGGAAGGGGAGGAGTCAGTCTGCTTACGTAAAAGCATTACAGCAGCAAGTTTCCCCTTTCTGGTTCAATGGTTTCATCAGATCAGGTAAGCTGAAGAGCTACTCTATTACCTTAGTTTTTCTGAAGCAAGGAGCGCAGACAGTCGTACATGATTTCTCTTTTGGTGCCCCTTCCCAACATGGCTATATTTGCTTGATTCTTCTTGGCTTGGCTTTTTAAAGCTAGCTAAGGATTGTTTGGGGGAGCAATCCTGATTTGCTTTTTAATCCTGAGCATGAAAAGGAGAATTAGTCACCAACCTCGGTGAATTCCTTTCTCTTCTGTCTCCGGATAATCCTCCGCACGGGTAGCTCTGTGGATGGCCGCCGGGAGGCAGAAGAAGAAAACAGCTCTTTGCGCATGAGTGCAGAGCTATCCCGCTAGGATCCTCAGTCCATACTATAACCGAGGTCAGTGTCACTAAATAAACTTGAGAACTTGTTAATAATATGAACATAGAACTTGTAAGAACAATATTCAGTTGTCTGAGATATAAATCTCCAGTGGTTAATTTCCAACTGATCCCCCCTAGGTCTATATCCCAACTCCTAAACTAAGAAACTAGCTACTAGGCGCTGCTCTTCTTGGCAGGGTGGGTCAGAGGATTATCCGGAGACAGAAGAGAAAGGAATTCACCGAGGTAGGTGACCAATTCTCCTTTCTCCTTCTGTCTCTGGGCTAATCCTCCGCACGGGACATGCCCAAGCCCTTAGATTCCCTCAGGGTGGGAGCCAGCAGCGCCTGGAGCTTCCAGCACTGCTTGCAGCACCCTTCTGCCAAATGCCGCCTCCACGGACTTGAAAACCTGCAGCTTCTAATGTTTTACGAAGGTGTGCAGAGAGGACCAAGTGGCCGCTCTGCAAATCTCTTCGTAGGAGGCTCTCTGCTTAAAAGTATAAGACAGCTGCTCTTCTTACGGAGCGTGCCCAAATTTGTAGAGGTGGAACCTTGCGTTTTGCTTTGTAGGCCTCTATGATGCACTGTTTCACTCACTTAGAGATCAGAGTTTTAGAGGCTTTAGAGCCCGCTTGTCCTGGTCTAATATTGATTAACATAGCTGTGGAAGTCCTGATAGCCCGTGTTCTGGCCAAATATAGCTTTAATGCCCTTCTGACATCTAAGGTGTGCCAGACTCTCTCCTTAGGGTGAGAAGGATTAGGACAGAAAGATGGTAGAATGATTTCCTGGGATCTATGAAATATGGAGTTAACCTTAGGTAGGAATGCCTGGTCTACTCTGAGTATCACTGATTGGTCCTGAAAACTACAGAAATTCTCCTCTATAGAGCGAGCCCCTAGCTCTGAGACCCTCCTAGCTGAAGTGACAGCCATCAGGAATACCACCTTAAGGGTTAGTATGTATAGGGATACATGTCTTAGTGGCTCAAACGGAGGCCTAGTTAAGGCGTCCAAGACTAGAGAGAGGCTCCACGAGGGACATCTGTGGATTACAGGTGGAGATATTGCCCTGGCCGCTCTTAGAAACTGTCTCACATGTTTGTGGGAGGATACTCTTCTATTGGAGACTGTACGAAGTACTGAATCTATTGCTGCTGATTGTCTTGCTAGCGTGTTGGATTTTAGACCCTTCTCCAAACCGTCCTGCAAAAATTGTAATATGACCTGGATCTGTGCAGCACAGGGGTTGTGACCTCTTTGAGTTGCCATAGGGCGAAGGTTTTCCATATCGCTCCGTAGGTCCTTCTGGTAGATGGACGTTTGGATTGTTGTAGGGTTGTTAAAACTGCTTCTGAGTAGCCTCTTTTCCTCAAAGCTGAGCGTTCAAGAGCCACACTGTCAATCTCAGCAACTATAGGTTCTCGTGAACCAAGGGGCCTTGTATTAGTAGGTCCGGTCTCACTGGCAATTTCACATGGGTGGTGCTGAGTTCTATTAGGTCCAAAAACCATGGTCTCCTTGGCCACCATGGTGTTATCAGGAGAAGACGAGCTTGTTCCTTGATTAGTTTCGCCACCGTCCTCGCAATTAATGGGAAGGGAGGAAACGTGTAAAGCAGGCTTGATGGCCATGTCTGGTTCAGCGCATCTGTTGCCACATCTGCCCCGCAGGGAGTTCTGGACATGAATTTTGGAACCTGTGCGTTGTTTTTGTTGGCAAAGAGGTCCACCTCTGGGTAACCCAAAATTCTCGTAAGGTCCCTGAACACTTCCTTGTGCAATGTCCACTCATGGGGGTCCAGAACAGCCCAACTGAGCCAGTCTGCCTGAGTGTTGTCCTGGCCCCTGATGTGTAAGGTCTTGAGAGAGAGAAGGTTCCTCTGTGCCCATGCAAACAGTTTTAGTGCTTCCCTGTGTAGGTCTGGTGATCTGGACCCGCCCTGATGGTTTATGCGGGCCTTTGCTGTTATGTGGTCCGTGTAGACTAGCACATGTTTGTTGAGTAGTCTTTTGTGAAGTTGCTGAAGAGCCAGTCTGATAGCTTTCAGCTCCAAGAAGTTGATGCTGCATGTTCTGTCCCTGTCGCTCTGTAATCCCTGTACCGCTGATGTTCCAGAGTGTGCCCCCCACCCCGAGAGGCTGGCATCCGTTGCCAGGATCTCCCGGTTGGGCTTAGTCAGTAGTGAGCCTTTGGTGAATGTTTCCAGTTCTAGCCACCAGGACATGGAGCGTGCGAATCCTGGCGGAATGTTTACCCAGGGATTGGCGCCTCTTGTCAGCTCTAGCTGCATGGGCCGAAGCAGCTGCTGTAAGGATCTTAGGTGTAATCGACCCCACTGAATCTGACCTGTGCATGATACTAGCAGGCCCAGGAGTTGCGGTTGGGACTTTAGTCTTGCTCTTTTTTGGTGGAACAACAGGTGGATCAGTGTCTTTATTTTCTGTTGCCTGGGAGCAGGGATGAAGGCGTGTCCTAAGGTTATATCTATAATTAGTCCCAGGTGTTCCAATCTGTGTGTTGGGAGACAGGGAGCTCTTCTCTTGGTTGATTAGAAATCCGTGAGCACTGAGGTAGGTCACAGTTCTTTCAAGGTCCCGGAGGATCTTCTTGTGCGAGTGCGCTCTGATCAGGAGGTCGTCCAGGTAGGGGTAGAGACAGATACCCTCCTGTCTGAGGTTTGCTACCAGAGGAATCAGGACCTTTGTGAATGTCCTGGGCGCGGAAGACAGGCCGAACGGAAGGGATCTGAATTGATAATGATTTTCTTGGAAAAGCGAAGCCATTTCCGGTGCGGCTGCAAGATGGGAACATGTAGATATGCTTCCCGGAGGTCTAGAGATGCTAACGAGTCGTTCGACCCCAGGCTCCAACATATAGAGCCTACTGTTTCCATTTTGAACTTCTGGGACTTCACTGTCTTGTTCAGTTGTTTGAGGTCTAATACTGCTCGCCAAGACCCCGTCTTCTTCATCATTAAGAAGATTATGGAATACAGATCCTGGCCTGTCTGTTCTGTAGGAACTGGTTCTATAGCTTTGATGGACAGCCTCTGGATCTCCCCTGTCATCGCTCTGTGCTTTACTGCGGAGCTTGACACAGGAGAGGCGAGGAATCTTGGGCGAGGGGGTTGGATTAATTCTATACGATAGCCGTGAGCCACTGTTTCCTTTACCCATACGTCGGATACCGACTCTTCCCAAGAGTCTGAGAATAGTTGTAGCCTGCCCCCTACCTTCGAAGTCCCTACACAGTCATGCATCTTGGGGTTTGGATTCTTTTGCTTTTGCCTGCCGAATCTGGGTTGTTTGTTGTTCCTGCCACCAAAGGAAAAATTGCTCTGTGGTTTCCTTGATTGGTTCTGAAATCTTCTGAAAGGAACAAATCCCCCTTTTGGCTCGTATGGTGGGTTGCGAAAAAAATTCTTTTTTGTTCCCACTTGTTGGAGGTTCTTGGTTTTTGATTTGTCGTTCACATTGGCCAGGACTTTGTCCAGGCATACCCCAAACAATTTTAGCCCCTTATAGGGGGCTGAGACCAGCAGGTTTTTTGTCGTGGGGTCTCTCTGCCATGATCTAAGCCAGTCTCCTTCTGGTTGCGACGCTGCTGGCTAGCGCCCAAGCGGACCAGCCCATGGCATCCATGGTAGCGTCCGCCAAGAAAGCTGTGGCCAGAGAAATACAAAAGGAGATGATCTGTGCTCTTTTGTCAGAAATATCCAGGTCTTGGGCCTCCTGCATCCATGCCATGAGAGTCCTTGCCACATAGGATATGATGTTCACCCTTAGAGCAGAGGCGGATAGGTCCAGCCCCCTGCGTAAGGATGCATCAATGGCCCTGTCTGTGGGGTCCCTAGGAGAACAGTCCCCCTCAGTGGGGAAGACCGTCTGCTGGGCTAGAGATACTGCAACAGTGTCTACTTTCGGGTTCCTAAACATAGGTTCCTTCTTCCTATAGAACGAGTATAATGATGCGTGAGTCTTATTCATTATAATAGTTTTATCTGGATTTTTCCAGTCCTGAATGACCAGCTTTTTGAAAAGCCTATCTAGGGGTACCCCCGATTCCTTGCCATGTAGGGAAGGAATATAATCTCTCTGATCCTCCTCCTGAGAGTCAGAGGATTCCTCCTTACTCTGCCTCTCTGATAGTTGTAGGAACTTAGCTACCTAAGACAAAAATTGCTCACCATAGCCTATTGGGAACTGTCTGTCCCTGTCTCGAGGCTCTTGAGGAGCTTCCTGGGAAGCTGCTCCCTCCAGGTCCCCCCACTCCTGCTCGGAGTCTATGTCGGAGGCAGAGATGATTTGACCCTCCTCTGCTTCTTTGTGCTTTTTTGGCTGGGGCTCAGCATTGCTCTCATCGGAGGAGCTGTAAGATTCCAGGAGTTTGGCTCTGGCTCCCCCTTGTGGGCCTTTTCGCCTACTTCTGCCGCTGTGATGATTTTCCTGCTCTGGGTTTTTTAGACCGGGGGGCTTGCCGGGGGGTCCCCTGGTCTGTAGTTCACAGAGCCTATCCAGGGATTGCAGTATTTTCCCCATGGTATTTGCTAGGAAGGGCAGATCTACTTGCCTTTCTTCCTGGGTGACTGCTGCTTGTTGCGCTCTCTCCTCAGAGGTTTCCTCCATTCTGCCCCGCGCTCTGGGCGCTGCTGTAGGGGAAAGGCGCCGCAGCTGGAAAGGTTCTCGCAGCTGGAAAGGGAGACTTTCGCTGCAGCCCCGCTTAGGCGGTCTCCAGTTTTCCGCTCCCCTGTTCCCTGGCTATTTGCGGGGGAACAGGCTGGGCCTCCCACGTTTTCCCAGCAGGGAAAAAAACGCCACCCTTTATGCCCCGCCGCTCGCTTAAAGAGAAACCCTTCCTGATTGCTGGGTTGCGAGCTGATCTTTTTTTTTTTTTATGATTTACTTTTGAAAAGTTCTTCTTTCCTTTTCAGGTCCCGGAGAGGAAAACTGAAGCACCCGACGACCCGAAGGCAGAAGATGGACTGAGGATCTTAGCGAGATAGCTCTGCACGCATGCGCAAAGAGCTGTTTTCTTCTTCTGCCTCCCGGCAGCCATCTGCAGAGCTACCCATGCGGAGTATTAGCCCGGAGACAGAAGGAGAAGGAGGCCTTCCCGATTCATATTCCTTGGCTTTTCCCCCTTTAAAACTGACTAAAAATTGTTTGGGGAAGAATTCCTGGTTTGGTTTTTAAAACAGACTTGAAGCCTTGTGCTAGCACCTTTTTTTTCTAGCACCTGATCTACAGGAACAAATGCTGGCTTTCCCTTTTTGATTTCTTCACACAGAGCTTTGCATTTTGCTCATTATTGCATGGGTTAGTTTTTTGTTCTGCATACACAGTTGGGTTTTTTTCATTCATTGTGTATTCTATTCCATTGATCATGTAAGCATGAAATTTTAACACTGGCCCCACCAACCTAAAAGTTCACTAGTCACCACGGGGGTGGGTGTACCCTCCTTTTGGTCGCTAAAAAAAAGTTTCAGTTATTACTAGCAATTGGAGTACATCCTCAACAAAAAAGAAAACAGCTTCCAGAATGTTGTCCAACAACAAAAATGTAGTTCTGTGAAGCATGAGCCTGAACAAAGGCAATCTGATTACCTGATTTCCAACTTTGATAAAATTTTGGCCTGTGGACCATCTAACTCTCTTCCAAATTAGGTGGAAACTGGCATGAGGGATTCAAACTTATACGGGTGGGGAGAGCAATGATAGAAGTGAACAGTATTTTTATTTACGTATTTAACTATAAAAAGGGGCATTACTTCCCCGCCCCTCCAGGAGCATCTTTTAGTTCAAACTTTGTGTCCCTACTCCTTTAGGTATTCTGCCTTTCTACCAAATTCATCTGAAACTGGCCTCTGCAATCCCAAGTTGCTGAATGGGGATGGACGGACACACACAGGCTTGTCACACAGGCTTTTTTCCATAGGAAGCTAGGCTTAAATCAACTTTATTTAAAACTGCTCCTCAGCCTCTTTATAAATAATTAATCTAGTATCAAACCACTAAACAAATAGAATTTAGTTTATTAAGATTATTCATATTGGCAAATCAGAGAACTTACTATCTTTAGATACTACGATATGTTTAAGAAAAGATTGGGTTACTGAAGGATTCAGTTTAAAGTAATATTGCTAAATTTAAGCACAATCCCCAATATACCAGTGGTATTTAATGCCACTGAACCTACAGAAACATTGCTATAGTACTCCTATGAATTTGAGGTCATGGGCCAAGAATTACTAATTCTTCATCTTTTTAAAGCATAACACTAGAAGGAAATCATAATGATGCAGCTCTAATCTGCTTCAGACACAGGATTATGACATAGTAACGATGATTTAATTGGTATAATTGTGTGTGTTGGAGATCAACCCACAATAAATTCTAGAAGGGTCCTCCAGTAGCAGCCCATGAAAGCACACTTTGAAGGTCTAATATTTAAGATCTGAGAAGAACCAGTTCCCGCCCACTCAGCATTAAATCTTTGGAAATAATCCTCTAGCGGGAACCCACATGTTGTTTAAGAAAACCCACTGAGATTACTACAGGCAACCCTAACAGATCAATGCTGAAAATACAAACATGAAGAAATTAGAAATGTTGATCATATAAACCACTGAGGACCATATATCAATCTTTGAGATTATAAAATGTGAGCACTAGAACAGTTTCACAAGAAGATTTGTGATTTTATGAAGATGTCAAGAAATAGAATCCATTAAGACTTATTTTATGAGCAACAGAGATACTGTACGAGATGAGTTAAAAACATTGCTTTCCAGAGTGTATAAACATAAACGCATCACTGGCTCGAACAGTGCTATAATCCACAAAAGACATTTTCCATTTAAGAAGAGACTCATGGACATTTCTGCACAGAAGAGGGCCATCATCACCCCCTCCACTAATAAGAAAAAAGGTGAACATTTGGTAAGGTTAGACTAGATACCAAGCAAGAAATAAGGCATGTTCAAAATCAAAGTACACACAGAACTGATTATAGCTAAAATACATTTTTTTAAATACATTATTGTAAATGGAGTTTCAAATGGACGTCTTCCAATGAATTACTGGTTTAGGTTTAAAGTGACAGCATTTTCTCTTTGACAAAAAAAGAAAGAAAAAGAAAAACTATTAGTTATATAAAACAGATTGGCTATGGAGAAAACAATGTGGCTTTTATGTAATAATTCCTCCTCGGTTTTACATGCTTTGGGAAGTTTCTTGGCTATGTAGAAGACATGATGAGTTATAGAAAGATCCTGAATCATAAATGTGGATTGTTGATAATGCTTATATTAAGCTTGGATCTTTTTCTATTTTTATATCTTATGTTTTTATGATTTGTAAAGATGCGAGTCACCTCCTTGTACTTCAAGGAGTTGTTTGGCTTATAGTTGTAAATAAATGTATTACTAGTAACCAAAGCAAAAAACTTAACAGTTTAAGTCACGGCCGGGTATGCCATGCAGCATCAGCCACGCAAGGATGGCCGGGGAGGTGGTGTAGCTATTATTTTTAGAGAGGAATGGCCTGTTAGGAGGTATCCAGTTCAGGAGATTGTGGGTATTGAGGCCCTTCACGTGGTGTTTGATTTGGCTGGGGGCAAGCTAGGGGTGCTGCTGGTATACCGGGCCCCTTCCTGTCCGGCAGTATCCCGTACCGCTCTATTAGAGCTGGCCTCGGAGTTGGCGTTGGGCTTCTCTAGAACTTTGCTTCTGGGGGACTTCAACATCCACGCCGATGCCGGCCTTGTCGGGACGGAGCGAGAATTCATGGCCGCCATGGATTTGCCCCAGGAGGTTATCTGCCCGACCCACATGGGGGGGCACACCCTCGACCTGATCTTCGGTTCTGGCCTTGAGGCGGGGGGTCCGGTTGTGGGGGAGGTTACAGCAGTGCCATTGTCATGGACGGACCATTACTCCTTCAGGCCAGTCTTCTAGCGCACCCCCTCCAGAAGGGGGAAAAAAACAGTTAGGACAGTCCGCCCTCGAAGGCTGATGGAACCCCAGCAGTTCCAAGAGGTCCTGAGGGAGTTAACCTTGGACTTGGACGGTCACTCTGTGGATGAGCTAGGCCAGAATTGGAACAACTTGCTGGAGGAGGCCATTGACAGGGTGGCTCCGAGATGCCCTCTGCCTCGGTCTCGTCACCGCAGGACCCTTTGGTTTACTGAGGGGCTGCGGTGTATGAAGCGTGTAGGCAGGAGGCTAGAGCGACGCTGGCGTCGAACTCGATCTGACTCCGACCGTCTTCTCCATAGG
>QEPC01001500.1:2063740-2121770 GCA_003113815.1 Sphenodon punctatus
AACATAAACGCCAAAAAACATAGAAATTAATTCACAATTAGAGCAATATTTAATATTTTATCAACATACATTTAATATATGTACTAAATTCCTTACCATACATACTTTGTTTTTATCAATAACTAAACATGCACATTTTACAGTTATGAAAATAATTTATTATCATAATTTGACAAGGAACAATTGTGTCAAGAGTAAATTAAGCCTGTTATTTACATGTATACAAATTGTGTACAGTTCATACAATGAAGTAAAGAATGCGAGTGTAGACATTAAACAATTCGTTGTACACAATGAAGTTATGTAGAAACAGACTTAAATTATTCTGTTGCTGCTGGAGCTACTAGGAGGGATAGGAAGGTGAGGGATGGGGACAGGAGCCAGAGAGGGGAGGCAGAACAACTTATTGGGGGAGAAGCTGGCTGCAGCCTGCCCCCTAGCCATGCAACTGTGGAGCCCCAGCCAGCCACGGCTGTGCCGGCTCCGGCCCCAGCAAGCTGTGCTGACTCCGTTTTGCCTGGGGGGAGGGGCAAGGCGAGCGAGGGCAGGGATGCTTGCCTTCCAGCACAGTGCACAAACCAGGGGGAGACTACAATAGTCAGCATTTACAGTGTTTCGCTCCTCAGCGCGTCGCTAATTACAGAGCTCACAGGGGGACGGACGCAGGCGCTTCTGAGCTCTCCAACAGGAGAGAGGAGCTCAAGTTTGCATGCGCGAACCAGCAGAACTGATTGTTTATCACTAATAACTCGGTTTTGGCTGCATCAATCACTATCATATTTCAGAAGCACTTGTTATTGATCTCATTCTCAAAGCCTGTGAAGTTTGGGGTCTCAACTCATCCAGGGGGAGGAGATATTGATGAATCAAATACCCGAAGACGTTGTGAATTTTGACCACAAGCAATTAACGTTTAAGCAGTTATAACATTTTATTTTCCTAATGGATCTTTTTCAAACTTAATTTTCAGAAATGTAGGTCAAGCGGTTTCCGCAAAATCGGGGCTTCAACAGTCCCCTGTTTATAATGAAAGGTGGCTGTACATTTAAGTATTCAGGCAGCTGCCTGAAAAATTATAGAACAGATCTGCTCTAGTAGTTTAACAACCTAATGCTGCAAATAGAGAAATTAATTTCCAAACCTAAAAACTGCAATTTTTACCACTACGTTAGTTTCTTTGCACAGTCAAGGCCAATACTATCGTCATTTTGAATGCAGACTTCCAACAGACGTCACAAATTTCATAGCTCTTTTGGGAGGAAAACAAACTAAACGATTACTGTCAGTAATTAAATTATTCCTTCTTTTTAGAAACCTATTTTTTCAGCAGCACCCTTCCGTGCTCCACATCTGTTAAAAGCATGGGCATAAGACAGCATTCTTGAAGGGACAGTGCAGTGGGCTTGACACACCAAATTTGCCATTCTATTCTCCGTTTTGTCACCAAGAAGCCAAGTACCTTCAGCCAAGTCACTTCACTTTTCTGTGCCAAGTGCATTTAGATCACAAGGTCTTCATGGCAGAGACCCTATCCATAGACTGTTTTGCACAAAGATGGTCTCTAGGTGCTATTATAAACTATGGAAGTCCACTTACCCAGGCAGCTCAGAGAATAACAAATCCATTCAAGGAGATTCTTATATAAAGTAGTACTCGGTATGTAATAGCATATGCAGTGTTATACTGTATTGTGCAATGTAGGGAAATGCAGCATTGCATGTTTAGGTACACTTATGTCCAAAAATCAAAATGACCAGATAGAACAAGTCAGAAAAATGGACTTTAACCATACAAGCAAATATTCTTTATTTAATAAGATGTCATGATGAAAGACTGAAGCAGCACAATCTAGCATGGTAATGAAGAAATTTAGAATCCTGTGTCATTTTCTTTATTAATAAAATCTCTGCTGATAAGTTTTATGATGAAGCTGCACCTTAAAAGTCTTTTTTTTCCCCCTTTTTTTTAAAAAACTAGAAAATTAATTTGCAACACTGGTGCTGCCATGAATAAAATTAGCCTTACAGCGCTAGAACATTTACAAATATATATATTTTATACTCCTCCCAAATACCTCATAAGAACGACAAAACAGCTTTGTCAAACATATTCTAAGTTACCTTATACAACTGTAGTGCTTGAAAGTGCTGGCTGCTTTCTGGCATTCTAGGCACAACTGAATAGCTCCTGGATAATCCTCCTCCTTTGGGGGAAAGAAAATGTAATAAATAGCTCCAGTAACATCATAGACAAAAGGCAGCACCACTATTTTTACCTTAGGAAAGAGCACACATTTTATTATGTGAAATAATAAAACAGTAATCTTTGTATTTAGCATGTTAAATATAAAGAGGGGAATGTTTTCTTTATGAGGTATTATACTGTCAAAGCGCTTGCTCTTCCCTTATAGACTACATCCCAAAATATCAGGAGCTTTGGAGAATTTAGATGCAAAGCTGTTACTGTGGTTCCAAACCCACAGATTATGAAAAATACAAGAGACTAATTATAAACCATTTCTATTTGACTAATATGATAAAAATGGTTTTATTTATTTTATTTGCTTTAACCAAGTATAATCATTACTTCAAGCCATTTAGCAAGAAGATACGAGTCCTGAAATGATTATTCATAACTATTTAAAAAAAAAAAAAAAAACACCTTGTTGTTTATGGATAGATTATTCTCTTACAGCCATTCAGTATGTGTCAGATATAAAAACACAACATACAGAACAGTATTTATTTATTTATTCAATCGATTTTTACCCCACCCCTCCTAAAAACAGCTCGTGGTGGCTTCCAACAATAAAATACATATAATATATATATAAAACCATTTAAAAGATACAATACAATTCCAAATATTAAAACAGGGCCCGGGAACTCACTAAACAAAAGAGTTCGGTTGAGATTATAACTCAACAAAACATCAACCTAACACTTAAAGCCGTCATGGAAAAAATCACATGCATCTCTCATTGGCTATATGCTATTACATCTTCAAATAATAAACTAAAATTGATGCAAGAATATTTGTTCACCAGATGAAGATCCAACCAAGTCTCTTGATAAACCAGCAAGGCATCCATACCACATAAAATTCTTCCAGGGTATCAATGGCCATTTTTACATGGACGGGGAAGGATGGGTGTGCTCACGAGGTGGATGGGTCTCCTTTTACACAGATACAAACCCAACTCCACCCATGGGGCCTCCTTCGGTTTGCTGAATGGACCCGGAGGTGGAGATGGGTGGGTGATGGGTGTAAATGGGTGTGTGTCAAGAGCGCACATGCACAAATACCCACCGCCCATGAAGTTTAAACGGGGACACACCCATCCCCCACCAGCCCATTTACATGGATGCCCCCCCCCCGCATACTCAGCAGTGGGTGGGGCCATCCGTGTAAAAACGGCCTTTTATATCAGCAGCAATCTGCTCCACAGAAATCATATACCACAGCCTCCTAAGCAAGCCTTTCTCCGTAAGTATCCTCTGGGATTTCCAGGAGCTCACAATTACATGCGGAGAAGCCATTTGCTGGCATGCCATTTTCCATTCTTTTGTAATAGAATGTTTGGGGAAGACCCAAAACAGTACTGTAAGTGTCTTGAACAGTACAGCAATATCAGTAATTTCTTGCAGAAACCTCTACACTGTCCGCCATAGGGGATATACTGTTTCACAACTCCACCAACAATGGAGAGCAGATCCTTCCTCCCAACGTTCTCTCCAACACAAGTCAGAGAAAATAACGTTGGCCCATTTAAGTTTCTGAGGTATCAAATACCATCTGAGATTCAATCCTTGTCACCAACCTTCAGTGTCACCATCCTTCCCATCCCCCCCAAGCCCATCGTTTAGGCTTCATCTTTGACTCACCCCTTTCTTTTAAACCCTACATCGACTCTGTTGCCAAATCCTGTCGCTTCTCCCTCAATAACATTGCTAAGATTCTCTCTGTCTTTTCTCTCTGTCTCCTACGTCAAAACCCTTGTTCACGCCCTAGTCATCTTTCGCCTCAATTACTGTAACCTCCTTCTCACTGGCCTCCCCCGCTCTCCTTTCTCCCCTTATCTCCGTCCAAAACTCTGCTGCCAGGGTCATCCACCTCGCCCGTCGTTTCGACCACATGCAGCCCCTCCTCACCTTGCTCCCCCCTACGTCTCTGCGCTATTTTCCCTCCATACTCTAGTCCATGAACTCCGCTCCTCCTCTGTCCCCTCTCTCGCCCTCCCACGCCTCCCCTGCTGCCCTAATCGCCTTCATCCCTTCTTCCTAGCTTCCCCCATGCCTGGAACTCTCTCCCTGCCCACATCCGCCTCGCCCCCTCCCTTCGTACCTTCAAATCCCTTCTCAAGACCCAACTCTTCCGCTCTGCCCTCCCTGACTCCTCGCTCCCCTCACCTAACTCCTGTCAATACCTTCCATCCAGTATAACCTGTTACCTGAGGTCTGTGTACTCATATTCTCACCACACGGACCAGCCAGCCATCATTCTCGATGTAACCAAGCCAAGCACGAGCATCTGAGATCTCGCATCCATGTGAATGTCACACCCCTTGTCTCTCCCTCTGTTCCCCTTCCTTCTTCTTTCCCCCACCCCCCAATCTCTCAGACTGTAAGCCCTAGGGCAGGGACCGTGTCTATTCCATGACTTTGTAAAGCGCCAGGTACATTGCTGACGCTATATAAATGCTTGCTAATAATAATAGAATTTAATTTATTTTATACCTCTCTTACCAAAAGTGATTTGGACCCTTTTTGCACAATATTCCATATCAAATCTATATCCTGTTTTTCATAACCATTTTTAATTAGAGAGAGGATGCTTTGCAGACCCAACATTTTCTTTAAAAGATACTGCAATCTGGAAGGGGGGAGGGAATATTGAACTACACAGTACCACCAAGTAAAATACAGAATTTCTAAAAGAGTTCTAAAAGCTAAAAAGTTCAGAGTCAAGAAAAAGAAAAACATTTGCACTTGCACACTGGATACAGTACTGTAATTACATAGCCTCTCAATGCCGAGCATTGCTTCCTATTTTTTGTGCTTTTCTCAATACGTGACGTGTTAAGCTAATGAAGTAAGGGGGGGGGGGGGAAAGGATCAGTGCAAAAGAGTTCTAAGTATAGGGTAGGTTCTGAGAGGTTTGTTATATTAGTGCCAGTCCTGTGAGTGTGTGTATTATAATGGACTATTTTAAATAGGGGGAAGGAAAAACATTGTTCTTCAAGTTGAGATTGTTATAAATGGGGAGATTCTTTATAAAATAGGTTTGTTATAATGAGGTTCAACTTACTCGCTTTTAAAAGCTGTCTGTGTTTGAACAAGAACAGAACACATTAATAGATAAAGACATGAATGATAATAATGCAATCCTAGTCTGAAGAATACTTACCTCCAACATTTCACTTAGGCGTACATCAGTTCTTTGCTAAAAATAAAGAAAGAAGGGCCATCAGAAAACTACATAAAATTCAAGTAAACTGTATTTGCAGTTAAGAATTTCCATGCATACCAGTGTTTTTATTGTTCTCAGAGACTTTAGCAGCCCAACCAGCAACTGTCGTTTTCTTTGATTTGCCAAGAGGCCCAAACTAGCTTGAGTAAAACCTTCCTTTGCAATATTCAAATGCCTGTAGAAGTCAATTATAAAAAGTAAGTCAGACTATCATATAAAATGAAGTGTTCATTTAGTCTGGCAGTCTAGCAGTTCGCAATGTATACTTGGAGATGAATCAGTGGTCAATACCACCAATGAAAATCAGAATAATGTTGATTCCAGAGAGCAATTAAATAGAACCTTTATTATTCTGTGGTCCATTCCAACAGGATTCCACTTATTGTGGAACTGTCAGCTCACACTTCAAAAGTCAAAGTACTGGGGGGAAAGGGGTTGGCAGAATTTGCAGCATGTGGATAAAAGGTAGTAATGTAACAAGAGTTTTGGAATAGCTTTAAGTTTACATTAAAGCAAATGAAGGCCTTAAAAATAAATGTCTTTCCTTTCGTTCCCTCCACCTCCAAAGAAACACTGTACAGGTATCACTAGGAATTTACTATACCTTCTTCCATTCGTGCAAATGACAGCAGCTAGCTGAAGGCCAGTTTGTAATGATGTAACTCGTTCAAGTTCCTACAGAGAGGTAATATTTTTATTTACTTGTCCAGAAATTATCCAGTATTGTTTTAACCAAATCAGATGCTGTATTAGATTCACAAATTCAATTAATTGAACACTCAATTCCTGAAACAACTTAAGCATTTTACATATCGTAAGATCAGCGTATCGATTACACCTCTGTATCCAGGATCTCCCCATTTTATAAATATTGGTTCCCTGGCCGCTTTGGGGTCCAGTATCTGCAAGTTCTGTTAAACCCAGTTCAAAGGAGGGCATTTATAGCCCTTTGAATGCAGTCGATAAGTTGTGACAGGACGATATATGGGGGTGGAATACTCAGAGAAGGCCTGTGTCTGCAGTATTGGACAGGTCGAGGGTCTGACTCACTATCTGTTACAGTGTCCACTTTAGGCTCAAGTGCACCTTAAGATGTTTAAGGCTTTGAAGCCTGGAGATGTCAGCACCCTCAAGGCAGCTTTTGCTTATTTTATGGAATAACTCCAGAGATACCATTACCAAAACTTTAGCCTCATATGCCGTCTCTGCAATCAAACTTCGTTCTTGCTACGTTGAGTCCTGTCCTGGAGGAGGGGGGATTGTTTAATGGCTGTTTAGAGAATACAATAGTTGTGTATACTTGTATACTGGTAACTATCTTACATGACAATCCTATGTATGTTTTTGTGTGTGTTGCTGGCATCGTTCAGCAATAAATTTACTTACTGTATCAATTACAAAAGCCCCATACTGCAAAGAATTAGGTAACTGCTTAATTTTATATACAGAGAAGTCCTGTAAATTGCAATGAGAATTGTTCCAAGAGTTATCTTAGTCTTACGCAGACATAATTTGGAAATTGAGTTTTTAAATTAGATTAGTTAATTTTTTGCTTCATGAAAACAATAAATAAAGCAATTTATAGGTTTTATCAAGAACTTTATGGCAACCTGCATTTGTTGTTGTGGAAGTGTCAAATTGACAAATAATTGTACAATATTTGTATATGGCACAACCAACAAAAATACTCCTGTTGCCATTAGGGAAATTCAGTCTAATGGAGTGATCAAAGCTTTAGGCACAATACCATAAATTTGCATTAATATGTCAGAGGCTGGTAAAGCAGAAAACAAACATGATGCATGAAACATTAATTTGCTTTACAGTATTTAAGCATGTTCTAGTTATCAAATCTAATAAATCTCACTAATGACCCTTACTTGTGTCATGTAGAATTTAAGTTTTAAGCCTTTCAGGGCAGGGACATTTGTGAAAATAATTTGGGTACTTGAAATACATCCTCAGTGACTGTATAACACCCACTAGTTTCTCTTCATTTGAGAACTACTAGTTTGATTTTTTTTCTATAGTCTAGATGTACTTCGGTCTAGAAGAAACAATCCCTTCCTCCAAACAACATACTACCTAAAATGTAACTAGTTACGTCAACTTTAAAAGTGATAAATGATCAACTTTTAGTCAAAGTAACCAGGTGTATAATCATTTCCACAGAACAAGGATATTATTGTGTTCCTGAGAACAATTTTCCCTTACAAAGGTCTTCAATGTAGAAGGAATAAAAACCATTAACGTAATGCCTTAAGCAACGGAATTCACAAAAAGCTTTTCCAATGTACCTCACAAAATTTCCTCTTTCAAGAAACACCAGAGATTGGAATAATTGAACCTTTTGCAAAGGATCATTACTTTCATTTTTCCAAGATGAAACAGATCTAACAAAAAAGTGGTGAATCTTGCTAGCTCTGTACATTCTGTGAAACCCATTCTTCAGACACACTAAGACTCCATAAACGAAGAACTGGGATAAGGTGTTATCTTATAGTCCCAAGGGATAAAAACCTCAGCTTTGCACCCAGACCAAACAGTGAGCACACAGATGAAGTGAAGAATCCTTCCCTTGCCTTAATTATACATGAAGTGGTCCTTGAGATACTACTTCAGCGGCATCCCATGAGAACAAACACCAGTGAATCTTCAAAGCATGGCTAAGCCTATGCTGCACCTGTTCCTGCTATGTAGGAAGTTCCCACGAATTTACACTCTCGAAAGGAATGCAACACCCTCCAAGACGCACAGTGGAAAGAGTTAACACTGAATATGAGCTACTTTCATTACAGTTCACATAGAAAATTATTTTAGATGCAGTTCAGGGGGAGCCAAAGGTACCAAAAGATTGTTCCTGATGTCATAAAGGATAGGGCTCGCAGTCTGAAAGAGTTGCAATATCAACTTCACAAACTGTAACAAACCCTGGGAAGCCATAATTCATGCAGTGAACACACTTAGATTTTTTAAGCAGGAAGATTATTGAGTCAGTCAGAAAAATACACATTTGAAGAGCTTTTTAAAATGACTTATTGGCATGACAGATTTTTAACGATCCCTTCGGAACCATTAGAGTGTTCGGTTATAAATTCAGTCTTAGTGCTATTGCAAGCACCACTAAAACGTTGCTGTAATATTAAATACCTATTTTAAAATGCTGAATGTGTGCATAATATCTATTTCCAAATGTTAACAAAGGTACCTTAAAATTAACAAAGCAGAATACAAGAAATGCTTTCCACATTATTTAAATTGGGTAAAAACGAAGAGGATGTTCAGGGGGGCTTTGGTGGGGACTCAAAAATCAGTAGTACTCTCCCCTCAAGGTATGATCCTGACTCCATCAAAATCAATGGGAGTTTAGCCATTGGCTTCACTAGAGCAAAGTATTTTGCAATACACAAGAAGACTTTTTGTCTCAAGTCATGCAGATTAGGTGACAGATCATGATAAATTAATAAAACTATAGATGCAATTCCAGGTAAGAGAAAGAATAAGAATTTTGCTTTCTGCAGTTTATCTTTTCATCAAACTAACAGTTTTTCATAGTCCAATCTACCAGCTCCTCCAGATTAATAGTATGCAGCCTTACTCTTTTATAGGAAAAGAATCGGTTGTAGAATTCTACCCTAGGAAGCAGTTCTCCTCTGGACATTTTCCAAAAATTATCGTTCTCAGTCATTGTTCCATTCAAACAATGGTTCAATGGAATAGCCTGACAGAAATAGATAGAATGGAATAACCTGACAGAAATAGAATGGCACATAGACATCCACATCTCTTGTATTATTTTCATGTGTCACCATAGTTTGCTGATGCCTTGCAACTGGTGAAGCAGAGAAGAAAGCTGAAATGACATTTACAAATGTAAAGACCTATGGCAGTGTCAAAGAAATAGAAGCTTTATTTTTTCTCTCCAACAGCTTCAATAAAATCCAACTCAGTGGAACACATCAGATCATTGGGTAGCTCAAGTGCTACTGTAATGGAGAACTCCTAAAAACCTGGAATAAACTAAATTCAGATTACCTTAACTCTAACAAAGTAGTTTGTTTTTCTTGCTATCAGTGGGGTATTCCTGAATTCAGCAGGCTCAGGCTGATGTGGCCAAAATCATGGGAACACTGTCATAATAAGGAAGGAACACCACACTATGATGGCTAAACCTCAGATTTGAAACAATGAAGATTTGGATAAACAGAGACACTGTGCCCAATCTGTATGTCTCTTGGGTCCATGCTTCTTGAGCCTGAGGAAGTCGACAGAAGATTAGTCATTTGCTATTGATAAGGTTGCTACCATTTTCTTCATGGAAAACTTTTAAATAATTCTATATTGACAAAGTGCATTGGTGATCAGCAGCATTTCAACTTTTAAATAAAAAAAACATCCTACAGTTGTATCTGAAAAAAAGCTATTACTTTGAATTAGAACAACATGAACTGCAACACTTTAATAAATCACACAAGGCTTTTACAAAAAATAAAATAAAAAGAACACGTCCATTCATTAGCTTACCTTGACATATGCAGGCTGCTTTTCAAGTATCAAGTCTGCAACCTTTTTAGATACCTTAAGGGGAAAATATTAAATATGTGAGGTACAGGAACCATGAGAATTGTCCAGAGCTACATAGCTGAGTCTAGGACTCAGATGATTTCCAGGTATTCTAAATAAATGAATGCTAATGAGTGTTATGTGACATTCACACCAATACATGTGCTAGGAAAAAGACAAACACTTTCAGATTAGGACAACACTTCTCTCAAAAATAAAACAAAGTATGTTTACAAGCTCCTTCTGGGAATTAAGAGATGTATTCAAATTAACCTCTTATTCCTTTGCCAACTAAAAAACACACTTGAGCAAGTCATGGAGAGAGATGGAACACTGGTGCCTGATGAAGCCTGTTTACCTTGTTATTAGTGTGCAATTATAAATTAATCACCTACACTGGAGATATAAATAAAACTGAAAGAGAATATTTCCTTGCTTACACATACCGTATCAAATGAACTTTATGCTACAGTTAGCATCAGCAGTCACCCTTTGTATGCTGACAATTTATTCTATTAATGCGCAAAATATTTAAGTTTTCCATTTGTAGGACTTTTAGTACAACACTGGGTATTTTCAGACGTTACGAGATCACGGTGAACCACGGTGAATACCCACCTGTGGTCACCGTGTCTCGAACGTCTGTTTGGCGGCCGCCAGATGTTCGCCACGGTGAATCCCCACATGGGGTCAATTTGAACCACGCTTCCCGGGTTAGCCGGGGGAATGTCCTGGGAAGCGTGGTCAAACGGACCCCGGGCAGGGACCAAGAAAAAGTCACGTCTGGCCGCTCTCCACGGCCCGGGATCACCGGCAGGATCCCGGAGCGTGGCGCATTCAGCCAGACGCGGCGGCCGCATTGGCCCCGCCGCCCGCCCGTCTCCTCGGAGGGCGGGCGGCGGGGTGCGTGGAGGGGGTGGGGCCGTGCGGCCGCACATTGCGCCGCGTGGCCCCGCCCCCTCCCACATTCCCCGTCAGGATCCCCCCAGCACGTCTGATATGGCGTGACGGGGTGACCCCGGCGGGAAATGAAAGGGTTGTTTTCAGTACGGGGCCAAGCGGCCCCGTAACATCTGAAAATACCCACTATTACATCTTACACTTAGATTGTAAGCCCTAGGGGCAGGGACCATGTCTATTACTTTGTAAAATGCCATGTACACTGCTGGCGCTATATAAATGTTTGTTAATAATAATAACAACAACAACATCAGCATCTCCTGAATTAAACAAGTATCATTCAATGTACAAGAAAATCCAAGTTGACTAGAGGGGGGAAAAAGACAAAATTATGTTTATGCAATATTAAGTACTTTAATATCAAGTACTTTTTAAAAAGACATATAATAGAGCTGGAACAGGTAATTAATTCCGTAATGGGGGTAATACCCAAATTTTTGTGTACCACACCGGGTACCTGAGGGGTTATCCGGGTACTGACTGGGCACCCATATATACCTGAAAAAGCCAGTAACTTTGAGTACCAATTTTTTTATTTCCTGATTCCCAATCGGTATACCAGTATACTAATCGGTAAATCAAGATGGAAAACCAAAAAATCAGCACAAAACAACACACATGACCTTAATTTGATTTTCCAGGACTGGAAGTTGACTTCCTGGGATGTATATTTGATTTTCCAGGGCAGAAAACCAATAAGTACATGTCAAAAGTCCATACATTGAAAAAAAGTAAACAAATTGGGATTGGAAGTAGTTTTCTAGGACCGGAAGTCAACTTTCCAGGAGTGGAAGTTCATTTTTCTACACAGAAAACCAATACATAGGTGTTGGCAGTCAGTATTATTAGTGAAAAAGTTGTTTTTTTTAAAAAAAACAGTACTGGAAGTCAACGTTCTGAGAGGTCAGGTATCCAAACTGGGTCGCAGTCAGGTACTGATCAGTCCCTGATGTTGGTAGGTCAATTCAGCTACTAAATTGAGTACTGCTGTCATGTAGCAGCCAGTTGCTTGCTTCACCATGTGGCAGGGGAACATCTAGTAGCCATCAGCCACACAATATGCTGCTCTGCGTGCGATGGCCGCCCAGAATGGGCTAAGGCTGCCCAAGGCATGTTAATCTGTCCAAGGCATCTCGTGTGGCTGCACCCATTCAGTTCAGTGTTGTGTGGTTTGGTCTGGTTTGTGGGGGGAGGGGTTCAGTTCACATTTGGTCTGGTTTGTAAAGGGTTTGGCTGGAAATACCTGCACAATTTTCAGATTAACCTGAGCTAAGGAAAAATAAAAAATGAACCAACACAGACAAAACAGTCTTAACTGAACCCACCGAGACCAAAAAACATACCTCTGCAGAACTAAGCCAAATGATGACTAAACTGATCAAAAGGGACAACTGAACCAGACTGAATAAATGCTTGAAGAGATGGCCAAACCAAAACACAAGAGAACCAAGCCAAGGGTAAAAACAAATGTGCAGGTGGCATTGTGGCTCCCCAGCCTGGGACAGAAAACTGCAGTCACCACTCCCCAGGTTGGCGAGTGGCAAAAAATAAACATGCCTGCGATCAGGGCAGTCAGAAAGCTGTCCCACCACCCTACCCCCTGGGGAGGATGGGGGAAACATAAGAAACGTGCAAGTGGCTGGCTCTGCCCCTTCCCCTACCATGACACACATGGAGGGGCCGAACAAACATTCTGGCCTGAGTTGGCCTGCATGGGTGGTTCCTTGGCACAGGATGGTCACCTAGGATCGAGCCCAGGGCACATCCCGGGCCAGCTACCTACCCACCCTGGGGCAGTAGCATGCCCTCCCTCATCTGGCAGTGCGGGACCACACGTGTGAGAGTTCCAGGGCATAGCAGGCCAATGCGGGCCAGTGTCTCATTTGTTTTTACCCAATATCTGCCCACAGGGAAGGCTACATACCCAATGTGATGGATTCAGATCGGAGCACCTAAATCTGAAGGATAAACCATTTCTGTCGGATATTCCTTTTACCCCTACATGCACCTATCAATCATCATAAACTGACCAGAGGCTTGATATCAGATCTTTTTTTAAAAGATCAGGTGTTTTATTACCCTTATTGCTATCAGTGGGGTATTCCTGAATTCATTCAGCTTTCATTAGAATCTTGGAGTTGGAAGGGATCTCAAGAGTCATTTATTCTAACCCCCTGCTTGTATGCAGGATACTACAGCTACAACATGGCTGACAGATGGCTTTCTAGCAAGCCTACAACCTCCCTAGGCAGCTTGTTCCATTGCTGCATAGCTCTACTACAAAGTTTTTCCAGATATCTAACCAAAAACCGCCTTCCTGTGACTTGAGCTCATTGTTTCCAGTCCTATCCTCCATGGCAATACAGAAAGGTTCTTTGACATCTTGGTGGCAGCCCTTTGGATATTTGAAGACAACGATCATGCCTCCCCGTAATCTCCTCTTCACTATGCAACATGTATCCAGTTCCTTCAACCTTTCCTCTTAAGACTTACTTTCCAGACCGTTTATCATCTTTGTGATATTTTTTTTTGTCATAACATTAAAAATAAATAAATAAGGTAAAGCTTCCTAAGGTGCATATTCTTATGAACAATGTCAATGACCTCCTAATATTGACTTACAACTTTTTGCAAATAAGTTGTTGCAAAGTGAACACATTCCACACAAAACAGAGACTGGAAGACAAGCTAAAAGATATCTCCAACACCAACAAAAGCTCTTCTCTCCACAAAAGCACCTTCACGACTGCACACATGAAGTTAAAGGGTTATCAGTAAGTGGAAATCCTACACAAACATACACCTATAAGAAATGTAGACAAACATGAGAGAGGAGGAAACTGGGCTGGTTAACCCCTTACACTGACTACACTGCAGCAACAGGGCCCTAGGGTAAAGAAGCCCCTTGCTGCATAACATAGCCAGGGTGCCAATAACAGCCTCCCTGCAGAAGCTGTGGAGACAAGGGAGGGTTGCTGTTGCTACATCCATAGGCAGGGATCACAGCCCATTTAGCTTCCAGCCTCCACCTCAGTCCACAGAATCACAGCCTACAGGTGAGAGGGGGACCCTATTCTTCTCTCATCTGGCATTTTAATTTCCTTCCAGCCCTGGTTGGAATGAAGCGGGGGGAGCAAAACATGTGGTGACAGAACAAGAGGCAGCAGCAGGGACTGAGGCAGAAACAGCAGCAGAAGTAGAGTCTTAAGAACGTGATATGCCTGGAGGACACAAGTAGGGGGACATGTACAGTGACAGAGAATGGCAGTCCTATAACCTTTAATCTGAACCTGGAAGCAATAGACAAAGGCTGAGGTCCCCAAACTGTTCTGCTGGTTAAAGGTCCATACATTTACTCAAGTGTTACCAGAGTAACACTTTGAATTCAGGTTGAAAATCTTGAAGTGAACTTAAACATGAACCAGTACGTCTCTCGCTTGCTAGAAACTTTAGGTGAAAAGCCTTTAAACATTTGCGCTATCGGCGAGAAAAGTCTCTTGATATATGAACTAAGACAGAAAAATCCTTTCAATTATTCAGTGTAAGAGAAACATTATTTTTGACAGATACTCAGAGTATCGGTTATCCTTCCACGATGAAGGCGCTTACTACTTGAGAACACATTCGAGGCTATATCACCATCTTGTCACCAGAAGTCCAATGTAAAAGTTCTCTCCTGAGTGAAGAGAGGAAAAGCACTCTCATTCTGTTTGTAATCTTTTATTCTTCCTACCATCTTTTTGAGTGTTAGGAACATTCACTTGCACAAGCTTTCAATCTTAAACAAGTAACTTTGTAAAACCTCCTACATAAACTTCAGGGACAAGGAGGAGTCCTTGAAGACTTTGAAGAATTCTTCTTGTTGAAGAACGTTCAGCATAGAGAAAAGATTAATAAGGGGGACATGATAGCAGTTTTCAAATATCTAAAAGGGTGCCGCAATAAGAGATGGTGAACCTTTGTTCACCACTGTCACAGAAGGCAGAACAAGAGGGAATGGGCTTACGTTGCAGCCTTGGAGAGCTTCAAAACTGCTGTACAAGCTTCTGTCCGCAATGCTGTACATGCGGCTATCCTGCCATGGAACAGGGGGTTGAACTAGTTGACCCTTAAGGTCCCTTCCAACCCTAAAATTTACATTTTGGAATCTTTGATTCTTTTCATGACCACATGAAGGTAACCTTTTTATTTTTTATGTTTAGCAATCTTAACTGAGAACACACAACAATGGTAGTGACTCCATGAAGTCACCAGAAAAAGATGCTTTTTACTTACAGCAGCTTGCTGTTGCTTTAATTTGTCTCTGTACTCTTCCAGTTCTTGAAGGCTAAGAACAGGAGGAAGTTTCTGCATGTAAAACAACAAATTCAACCCAATGAAAAATGAATACTGATCAAATTTACATGCAGTGTTAACTAATTGCATTATCATTCAGGAAACAATAAACTGCTTGATAATCTACATTTAAAGTAGGCATGAAAAATTAAAGAAGTCAATGTTGCAAATATTTGTGTGTAATTAACTGTAGCAATATATTTAATCGGAGACGGGATTTCCTCCCCACCCCTTTCATTTAAAAAAACAATTAGAACTTACGACATTCTAATTTTGTTTACTAACAAATTGAAGCCAAAACTATAGTTGTTTATCAAGCAAATTTAACCAATTGCAATTATTTTGGCCATTTCAGAACTATTTCAGTGCTGAATTGTTTGCCGGCATGCAAAATCCAAAAAACACTGAGTTCAATGGGTAAAGAAAAACGATCCCATGGAACCATTAAAAAGACAAGATAAAATAACAAATATTTACCAAATTAAACACTACTGTCCTTTAAAGTGCTGACTTTTTAAAAGGCTTCTTACCTCCAACTCATACTTAACAATATCAAGGGAATCATTGGAAAAATAGACTTCTTCAATGCTGTTAATTATTTCTTGCTGGGCCTGGGGATCAGTTGGCTGTTCCCGGAGTTCTCTCAGCTCCTCCTTAGTAAAAAAAAAGTTTGATAATATTACATTAGTAAAACTACTTCCTTTCTAATTTATTTTTAGCACAACTGTGAGAGCCACTGGTATAGAACAGAAGCAGTTATATACTTGAGTGTGTTTCAAATACTACAGTGAGGAAACCATCCAAACAACAGAACTCATAGTGAACTGCTTAATTACTTCTCTACCATTACATATCATTTCCTTGCTGTTTAAAATACTGAAAACCAACCCAAACTGGAAACCTGAGAGTCAGAAGCGTGGAGGACCCTACACTCTAATGCAAGAAGGAAGAGCAGCAATTGCTAGACATTTCTGCAAATCAGACCACAACTTAAGAAAAATGACACTTTATTGCTTTTCAGCATAGCAAAGGGGTAGACAATGCTGACAAAGAAAAACAAATAAACTGAGAAGTTGGGTGTTAACACATGTGATGTTGGCCCGCTGTGCCCTGGAACTCATCTGCACGCTTGTTCTCCCACCACCAGATTTCGGCCTGCTGCTGCCCCGGGTGGGCAGGCAACTGGCCCAAGACACATTCTCGGGAAAAACTCTGATGCGCAGCCTGGGGCAATGCCTGCCCACCCAGGCCAATCCAGCCCAGCACATCTGTTACGCCCTGCCTTACCCCGCCATGGGGCAAAGTGTGCCAGGACCACAGACCTCTGGCAGAAAAGGCTAGAGTGGTCAATGAAGTGACCGCACCTCAATGCTCCACTCCACAAGACCGGCTTGGCACCCTTAAAACGAAACGGTGAAGGCAACATCACATTGGGCATACCCGGTTTCTACAGAAGCTGCTGCCCAACGCCCAGGCCACCCCACCACCACCACACAAGTGACCCAGAGGAGAAGATGGAGCAGCAGGAGGAGGGGCAGACTAGACCGGTGTGTCAGCACACCACAGAGGGGAGGGGTATCACGGAAGCCATCCCACTGTAGGCACAAGTTATATGTGGTACATTTCTATCACCCTGTTCACAGGCATCCACCAGCACCGCTGTCCAAGGGACAGCAGCAATATCAGGGGGACAGAGAACCTGTCACCCCAGAGGAAGACCCCGTACTCACCCACCAGAAAAAGGTCCTCTGGAGTGATGGGGAGACCCGGGCCTTCATTGGCCTCTAGGGAGACAATGCAGCACAATACAACCTGTGCCTATCACACCAGAATAAGTGGGTGCATCAGCAGTTCACCACTCAGAGAGCGGAAGCGATTTATTTATTTATTTATTTATTTTACAGATTTATATCCCGCCCCCTCCTGCAATGCAGCTCGGGGCGGCTAACAATAATAATAAAATATTAAAATTCACTTTAAAATATAAATATAAAATACATCATCTAAAACACATCATATAAAACAGGGCTAGAAAAACAAATAAATAAATGGGTGGGGGATTAAAATCATCCCTCCCCACCCTCCCTCCCAAAGGCCTGGGCAAACAGCCAGGTCTTACAGTTCCGCCGAAATGTTAAAAGGCTTGGGGCCAGGCGAGCTTCCTCCGGAAGGGAGTTCCACAGCCGCGGTCCTACCACCGAGAATGCTCGCTCCATCGTGGCCCCCCGCTTAACACGGGGGACCTCCAGGAGGGCACCCCCGGCAGACCGCAGGAGCCGTTCCGGGGCGCGAAGGGCGAGGCGGTCCCTAAGGTATGAGGGGCCAAGGCCGTATAGGGCTTTATAGATCATCACTAGGACCTTGAACTTGGCCCGGCACACTATCGGCAGCCAGTGCAGCGCTCGGAGCACCGGTGTAATGTGCTCCCGGCGACCCGTCCCCGTAAGAAGACGAGCCGCCGCATTCTGCACCAGCTGCAGCCTCCGGGCCAAGAACAAGGGAAGCCCCACGTAGAGCGCGTTGCAGTAGTCGAGCCGCGAGGTGACGAAGGCATGGATGAGGGAGGCCAGGTCCGGGCCAGAGACATACGGACGCAGCCTACGTACCAGATAAAGCTGGCGGAAGGCAGCCTTAGCGACTGCCTCCACCTGCCGCTCCAGCCGCAGGTCTGCGTCCAATATGACCCCCAGACTCCGGACCTGCTGAGCTACAGGGGGGCAAACCCCCCCAATCAGGGGGGCCACCACCCCCTTCGCCCTCCCCACCACCATCACCTCCGTCTTATCTGGGTTGAGCTTCAGTCTGCTCCGCCGCATCCAATCCGCCACGGCCTCCAAACATTGGGATAGCACCGAGACAGCAGGGTCTGGGTCAGTAGAAAACGAGAGGTACAGCTGAGTATCATCAGCATACTGGTGACATCGCACCCCGAACCCTCTCACGACCTCCCCCAAGGGCTGCATATAGATGTTAAATAATAATGGAGACAAGATCGATCCCTGCGGAACGCCACACGGTAAGGCGCGGGGGCTCGATGTTTCCTCCCCCAACACCACCCGCTGGCTCCTCCCCGAGAGGAATGAACGGAACCATTCAAGAACAGTCCCGTCCAGACCCCCCCGGTCACGCAGTCGTCTCAACAGCAGCCCATGGTCCACGGTGTCAAAAGCGGCCGAGAGATCGAGCAGGATGAGAAATGTCGAACATCCCGCATCCATCTCCCGGCGGAGGTCGTCCACCAAGGCCACCAACGCCGTCTCGGTGCCATAGCCGGGGCGGAACCCAGATTGAAAAGGGTCAAGGAGCCCGATATTATCTAGATGACCCTGGAGCTGGAGCGCCACTGCCCGCTCAATAACCTTCCCTAAAAAGGGAAGGTTAGAGACAGGTCGGTAGCTGGCGAGCGCGTCTACGTCCAACGATGGTTTTTTCAGCAGGGGGCGCACCACAGCCTCTTTTAAGCAAGGCGACAACCTCCCCTGCCGAAGGGACGCATTCACCACCCTCGCCAGCACCGTCCCCAACGTCTCCCCGGAAGCTTTTATTAACCAGGACGGGCATGGATCTAGTTGACAACACGTGGCCCTCACAGACCCCAGGACATCCACCACATCGGCTGGCGTCACTTCCTGAAACTCACCCCATAAAGATGGACCAGACGGACCCTCCGCCCCCCCGCGCTCTTCCCCTACTGCTATCAACCCAGCGTCGAAATCGGCCTGAATCCGAGCGATCTTGTCTGCGAAGTAGATGACAAACTCCTCACAGCGGGCCCGGGACAAGTCCCCATCCAGGCGGAGGGAGGCCGGACTCACCAGCCCCCGCACCACCCGAAACAGCTCCGCTGGACGCGACTTCGCAGACGCTATGAGGACGGCGAGGAATTCCTTCCTCGCCGTCCTCACAGCCTCCACATAGGACCGCAAATGGGCCCTATGGAGAAGACGATCGGAGACAGACCGAGTCCGACGCCAGCGTCGCTCTAGCCTCCTGCCCACACGCTTCATACACCGCAGCCCCTCAGTAAACCAAGGGGTCCTGCGGTGACGAGACCGAGGCAGAAGGCGCCTCGGAGCCACCCTGTCAATGGCCTCCTCCAGCAAGCTGTTCCAATGCCGGACCAGCTCATCCACAGAGTGGCCGTCCACGTCCAGGGTAAGCTCCCTCAGGACCTCCTGGAACCGCTGGGGTTCCATCAGCCTCCGAGGGCGGACCATCCTAACTGGTCCCTTTCCCTTCTGGAGGGGGCGCGCTAAAAGACAGACAGGATGTGACCCAGTACTGGCAGCAGTCCAAAAATCTATGGAGGGGCTTCAAGGATGGCAAGAACAGCAGCTATAGTATTTATTTATTTATTTATTTATTTTATTTAATATATTTATATCCCGCCCCTCCTGCAAGCAGCTCGGGTATGGGAGAAAAACCCTGCCCTACATGGGCCTCCTTTAACACTTCCTCTGTATAGATCGATTCATAGTGGCACCACAGATCACTGCCACCAGGTGCACATCCCTCCACCTGTGCCAGACCCTGAACCATCCACTCATTCTGGTAGCAGTCACCCTTCCCCCCTCAAGGAGGCTGGCCCATTGGGGACACAGATTACCGTGTCTGCCCACAACCCCGGCCCCCAGACAGCCTCAAAATCAGAGGATTCGGACACCACCATCCTCAAGACCCTCTCCACCTATCCCCTTGAACCAGAGAGTCAGGAGTCACCACCATATGAAGACCTGGAAGTGGAGCAGACAGAGGACCTGGAATCCGAGGGGAGCGGTAAGTGAATGCCCCAGAGAGGGGCCAAGGGAGAAAAGGTGAACCAGTCTTTAACTGGTAATGTCACTCACCAACATGTCTCCTGTTATTTGCTGTGTTCACAGATGTCAGAGAGGCCCAGGGGAGCAACCCGAGGAGGCCTGGGATGTAGAGGCACACCCTGGGGAAGGTAGGCATGGCAAGCATGCAGCCACCATAACTGCAGGGCCACCACAAACACTTTAAATGGAGAGGGATTGGGTGACCGACATCCGCACCTATTGCAAATTACTTTGGGCTCCTTGCTGATACTTTCATTCCTGCACACTTCACACACCCACAAACACCCCCCCCAATACATCCCCACCCACAACACCACCATACCCATGGCACACCAACATCCCCACATTATCTTTATGCTGATGATTCCCAGATCTTCCTCTCTGTGCCGAAACTCTCACCCAGAATTCCATCCCAGATCTCAGCCTGCCTGCCTGACGTTGCTGTCTGGACGTCTCATCACCACTTTAAACTTAACACCAACAAGACAGATGTTCTCATCTTTCCTCCTAAAGTCACTTCTTCCCTCCCACCTCTCTCCATCTCTGTAGAGAACACGGTCATCCTCTCAGTCCCCTCAGCCCGCAACCCTGGGGTCATCATTGACTCTTCTCTCTCCTTCTCTACTCACATCCAAAACACTGCCCAAACCTCTCGTTTCTTTCTCTATATTATTGCCAATATCCATCTCTTCCTGTCTGAACACACTGCTAAAACCCTAATCCATTCATTCATCACATCCCGGTTAGACTACTGCAACCTACTGTAGTGGAGATAGGTAGTTCACAGGTCTCCCACTGAGCTACTTATCTCCACTACAATCTGTTGAAAATTCAGCTGCGAGACTTACCTTCCTTGCTTGCCGTTACGACCATGTGACCCCTCTCCTCAAGTCACTACACTGGCTCCCCATCCACTTCCGCATACAGTTCAAGCTTCTCCTACTCACCTACAAGTATCTTCACTCTGCAGCTCCTCAGCACCTCTCCTCTCTTACCTCCCCCTGCACCCCTACTCGTGAACTCCATTCATCAGCTCTTACCCGTGTCCTTCTCCTCCACTAACAACTCCCGACTCCGCGCTTTCCTCCTTGCTGCACCGTACACTTGGAACAAACTTCCTGAGATGGTGCGTCAGGCCGCCTCCTTGTCCATATTCAAGTCCCGCCTAAAGGCCCACTTCTTCAAGATCACTTTTAAATCATGAACCCAGGCCCTACCCTTATCATAGTCTTGTGGATTTCAGCCACTTTAACTGAAATAAATAAACTTACTGAATCCCTGCATCCTGTAGTCCATTATTCACAGAAAGTCTTATTTGTAGTTGTCTATGTCTGTGTGTCTTGATTAGATTGTAAGCTCCATGGAGCAGGGACTGTCTTTATGTTATGTGTATCTGTACAGCGCTGTGTACAACTAGTAGCACTATAGAAATAAGTAGTGGGGGGGGGGGGAGCCGGGCTTCAGAGAAAGGGGATGCACCACAGGGGAGTGGACCTCAGGGTGAGGGGTGTTTCCCTGGGCAGGGCTGGCCTCCAGCATACTGACTTGATTGCAGAGGAGTCTCAGGTGGGTGCTGGCTGGATCAAAGGGATTAGGAGCTCTGTAGTTGGAAGCCATGTCCAGGTGCAATCTGACAACACCATCCCTCCAGCCTCTCAGCCCCCAGGGCCAGTGAGGGATCAGGTCAGAGGGGCAGTAAAGGGTCCCAGCGTGCAGGCAGTTGGGTTCACTGCCCTCCTTTCAGTAGCTGCTAGCTCCTCCCTCCCAGATGGTGACCTAGCTCCAAGCTCTCTGGGAAATGGGAGATACTCCGAAAATCCAAGCATGAGCAAATTAAAGCTGGCGCAGTTGGTGGACAGACAGCACCTCCTCACCCAACTCAGTAAAGCAGCTGGAACAACATCCCCCCCCCCCCCCCCCCGCCCAAAGGGATATCCCTGCCTCCAGTCTTCCCGCATCTCCAGAGCTTGGGCAAAGGGTGGACAGTCTCATGGGGGAATGGAAAGGCAAGCCCTCCTCCTCATGGCTCCCCTCTAGACCCCACTCCCTCCCTGCAGCAACCCAACCCAGTACCCACCTCAGCAGTGGCTGTTTTCCACAGAGCACCTGCAGCCTCCACGTTCAGGAGCAGAGGGCAGGTGGGGACTGGGCACCCTGCCTGGAGATAGGGCCCCAAGACAAACAAAGCCGCCCCATAAGCCCACAAACTATGTTCCATCGGCATTACAAAGGGCTTACAAGTCCTGCTGGGACAGTCTTGGAGGAGCACGCGACCCCACTTACCCCATTCCCCCGCCCATGCTCATTCCTGAAACCCATCTCCCTATCACTGCACCCAGCCCAGCCCCAGTCTAGCCACTCCCCATTTCCCTCTCCTGTGTGTCAGCACAGCCATTCCTCTTCACTCCCAGTGCTACCTGTACCCTCTGTTCTGTCTTTCAAAGACCCCCAACCCCCAATCCAGCCAGTGCCGGAAGACCCTCCACCACCATTCCACTGGCTCCCTCTTCTGCTTAGGTCAGGGGTAGCGACCGAGGGGTTAGAGACTTATAGTGCTCGTGATCCACTTGATTCAGGCATCAACCTCAGGTGATCTCCCAGGACCCCACCAGCTAGCTCTGTTGCTCCAGGCTGGGACCCCACCTGCTGGTTTCAGCTCTACGGTACCACAACAACAAGAGGAGCATTCTCCTTTAGAGAGTACCTTTCCTGCTACACTACAGGAGCTCGTCTAGCCTGCCTCTTCCCTGGAGGAGACTCCGAGATGTGCAAGTCCTGCTCTCCACGTCAAATGTGTTCTCCAATAAATCTACTGGAGACTACTGGTAGTTCACGATCTACCTCTTGGTTGCCCCTCGTTTAGGTCCTCATGGCAGCCAATAGCTAGGCATACTGTCAGCCAGGTGACAGTGGATTGGTATTTCCCCTGAGCCTCAGGAAAGGGCAGCATATAAATTTAAATCAATAAATAATTCATGCAGCATGCAAACACTTCAAAGGCTTGGACATATTGTCTGAAAGCTCTCCAGCCATCTGCTTGAGAACAATGGAGGGTGAGCAGCTTGCTGCCTTCCAGGTGGTCCTCATCTGCGCAGAGGCATGCAACCATGATATTCATTATTTAGATGTTTAGCCCGCCCTCCCTTAAAAAGACATCCAGGCAGTATAAGATGTATGATTTGCAAAGCACCAGGACATCACTAACAGCCTCAAGATCTTCTGCGGCATTCAGGCCAGGGTGCTTTGACGCAGCTGATTGTGGGGTGTCCACATGGCCTGGCACAGGGCAGCAGCCCAGATTCAACGGTGCCGTACCTCTCTGGCAATGTGGGCGATGGAACAGGAGCTGCAGTGGGCCTCCGGTTACCTGTCTGGGGACATCGCTGCAGCAATTCTTGCCCTTCACCAGGCAATGCCAATTGCCCGGGTCACCTGGGTCCTGCTTGCCTGGACAACAGAGTGGTGGGAGGAGTCCTGGCCACCTGGGGAGATGCTGAGTGGAAAACCCATTTCAGGATATCCTGACACCTCGTCCTCTGGATCACTTGCATCCTCCGTCCCCAGCTGGAGTGCGAGTGGACACCCACAAGGGTCGAAGTCTTTGTGAAGCAGCACATGACCACTGTGATCTGGACTCCTGCTGCTCTGTTGCCCAGCAGTTTGGTGTCAAGACATCCACTGAGGGTGTCATCCTGTTTGAGTTCTGCAAGACCATCGAGGCCCTGCTGTTCAACAGGGTGGTGCAAGTCATCAACCCAGAGGAGGTGATGGAAGGCTTCTGTGCGTGCAGGTTCCCCAATTACATCAAGGCAATCAGTGACACACATATCACTATCCTCCACCTCCCCTGAGCTGTGAAGAGTATATCAACCGCCAGAGTTATCACTCCATAGTTCTGCAGGCAGTTGTGGATGACCGTGGGCAGTTCATCGATGTGTTCACCGGCTGCTCGGGCAGGAGCCATGATGCCCACATCCTGCAGCAGTCCCCCTTCTTTGCAAGAATGTACAGGGGAGACTTCAGTTCAAACACCATCACCAACATCAAGGGCGTGCCCATGAAGCCAGTCATCCTGGGGGACCCAGCCTACCCCCTGACGAGGTGGCTCATGAAGGCCTATCCCGCACCCCCAACTGCACCCTGGACAAATACCATTCCACACAGACAGACAATCCACTGGTTGAGCAGGTCATAGGCCGGGCTAAGGTCTGCCCGATTACAGCAAAGTAGGCCAGAGTATGTTAACACGTCTGTTCCCACTGGCCCGGATTGGGGCCGTCATGGCTTTCTGTCATGTCAGGGGTGAAGGGTGGGGTGCTGGGTGCAGTGCGGGGGCAAATCCTGGTGGAACATGTTCATGCATCTTCCCAGTCCCTCAGACACGTGAAAATCTGCTCTGTGGCCCGACCTGGTCCGGAGCACGTCAGCGGCGACCCAGGCCAGCACTGACCCAGGCCAGGTCATAATGGTGGTGGTCCACCATCACATTTGTAAACAGTCACTGCTGACAACTACCTCTAACAACTGTAATGTAAAAATAGATCTAGGGTTGACTAAGAATCCCCAAGATAGCTGAAATTTCTAGGCACACTAGTGCCTAGAAAGTTAAAGGTAGGACCGCCCTCTATTATAAAAGGGGAGAATTTGAAGTCCCTATATTTCAGAAACTGCTTGAGCTGCAGTTCTGAAAATTTAACAGTGTGCCATAACCCTCGAGACCAGCATCTATGCAAATGTATACACAAGATTGAGCCAGGGAATCCAAAGTTAAAACAATATATAGGTTACTTGCTGCTGGTCAAAAGGCAGGTTTTCCCTATAATTTGTTCTGACTGATAGAGGTATCCTGGAGCTGCAGGATACCTCTTAAGTTGTGTTTTTTAATCGTCCCTACACTGATAGAGTTCAGTCCCTGTTTTGAGTGTTTTTACTTGTGTTTTTATTACTGATTGTAAGCCGCCCAGAGCTGCCTGTGGCAGGATGGGCAGGGTAAATTTTAAAAAAATAAATATAAATAAATCACAAAAAAACATCAAAAATGTCCAAACAAAAAACCTACGGTTTCAAAAAATGTTAAAGGTAGGATTATTTCCAAACCAAAAAACTTCCCTGTTATCCAACATTCCACAACATACATTTCCCTCTAACTTACACTCAAAAAACATTTCACACACAACAAAAATTAAACACCAAAAATCATGGAAATTATTTCAAGATTTTCTATCTATATTTCATAATTTACCAACATAAATGTAAGATTTGTACTTACATACCATAATTACTTACTCATTAATATTTATCACTAACTAAGCTATCACATTTTTCATTATTAGGCATTAATTTTTTATCATAATTCAACACTGAACAATATTTTCAAACTGCTTTAACTCTTTCGTTTCACATAGAATTGCATTCTATCAAACCAATTCTATACAGTTGTCTACACCGACAGTGTCAAGTGAATGACACTTCTTGTAACATGTGTTATGTTTTTTAAACAGGAATTGTAATTAATTTTCATGGGGTTTTGCATGTAAGTTAGAGGAAAATGTATGTTATGAAATGCTAAATAAGAAGGAAGTTTTTTGGTTTGGAAAAAATAGGCATCACAGAGACCTGGTGGGATGAGGATAACCAATGGGACACTGTAATACCAGGGTACAAGATACATAGAAAGGACAAAGGAGATCGTGTTGGTGGTGGGGTGGCTCTGTATGTTAAGGACAGCATTGAAGCAAGTAGAATAAAAATTTTACAGGATGCAAACTGTTCCCTCGAATCCCTATGGATTGAAATTCCAGGTATCAAGCAAAAGAGTATAGCAGTGGGGCTATACTACTGCCCACCTGACCAGAACAGAGAGACTGATTATGAAATGCTAATGGAGATCAAACAGGCTACTAAAACTGGGAACGTAATAATAACGGGTGACTTCAACTACCCCAATACTGACTGGGTGAACGCCTCCTCGGGACGGGATGTGGAGGCAAAATTTCTGGATGCCATAAATGACTGCTTTTTAAAGCAATTGGTTCCTGAATCAATGAGGGGAGGAGCTACTTTATATCTAGTCCTAAGTGGCACACAGGAACTAGTGCAAGGAGTAACTGTGGCTGAGCCACTAGGCAATAGCGATCATAATATAATCAAATTTGACATAGTTGCTGGAGGGAGAAAGTTAATTAAAAGTACAGCACTGGCTTTTAACTTTAAAAAGGGAGACTATGCCAAAATGAGGAAGCTAGTTAGAAAGAAACTAAAAGGCACAGTTGAAAGGACTACATGTTTGCAAGAGGCATGGAGGCTGTTGAAAAGCACCATCTTGGAAGCCCAGATTACATGCATCCCACAAGTTAAAAAAGGTAGCAGGAGGACTAAACGTCTACCACTGTGGCTAAATGGAGACGCAAAGGAGGCTATTAGAGCCAAAAAGGCATCCTTTAAGAAATGGAAAGCTAGCCCCAATGAGGAAAATACAAAGGAGCATAAACACTGGCAACGTAACTGTAAGGTGCTAATAAGGCAGGCCAAGAAAGAATTTGAAAGGAGACTTGCTAAAGAGGCAAAAACAAATAATAAAACCTTTTTCAAGTATATCAGAGGCAAGAAGCCTGCTAGGGAGTCGGTTGGGCCATTAGATGACCAGGGAGTAAAAGGGGCACTCAGGGAGGACAAGGACATTGCAGAGAAGCTAAACGAGTTCTTTGCTTCGGTCTTCACTGCGGAGGATGTTGGGGAGATACCCACGCCGGAACCCTACTTTGTAGGTGATGAATTGGATGAACTGTCACAAATCAGCGTGACCCTGGAGGAGGTTCTAGAGCAAATTGACAAGCTTAATACGAACAAATCACCAGGGCCAGATGGTATTCACCCCAGAGTTCTGAAGGAACTCAAATGTGAAATTGCAAACCTACTAGTAGTAATTTGTAACCTAACGTTGGCATCTGGCACTGTACCTGAGGACTGGAGGGTGGCAAATGTAACCCCAATATTTAAAAAGGGATCCAGAGGTGATCCTGGAAACTACAGACCGGTAAGCTTGACGTCTGTGCCGGGCAAAATGGTGGAAACTATCATTAAGAACAGAATCACTGGGCATATTGATAAACATGGCTTAATGGCAAAGAGTCAGCATGGATTTAGCAAAGGGAAGTCATGCCTCACTAATCTCTTGGAATTCTTTGAGGGCGTAAACAAGCATGTGGACAGGGGAGACCCAGCAGATATAGTGTACCTGGATTTCCAGAAAGCTTTTGATAAGGTCCCACATAAACGACTCTTGAGAAAATTAAAAAGCCATGGGATAGGAGGTAGTGTTTTGCTATGGATTGGTAACTGGTTAAAGGATAGGAAGCAAAGAGTGGGACTAAATGGCCAGTTTTCACAATGGAGGGATGTAAAAAGTGGTGTGCCCCAAGGATCTGTACTGGGACCAGTTCTTTTCAATGTATTCATTAATGATCTGGAAAAGGGTGTTAAGAGTGAGGTGATCAAATTTGCAGATGACACCAAGTTATTCAGAGTAGTCAGAACACGAGCAGACTGTGAGGAGCTGCAGCAAGATCTTACAAGACTGGGTGCCTGGGCATCTAAATGGCAGATGAGATTTAATGTGGACAAGTGCAAAGTGATGCACATTGGGAAAAATAATCCAAATTATGAGTACACAATGCTGGGTACTAAGCTAGGAGTTACCACTCAGGAAAAGGATCTGGGAGTGATTGTGGATAATACACTGAAATCCTCAGCCCAGTGTGCCGCAGCGGTCAAAAAAGCAAATAGAATGTTAGGAATTATTCGCAAGGGAATAGAGAATAAAACTGAGGATGTCATAATGCCTCTATACAAATCAATGGTGCGACCGCACCTTGAATATTGTGTGCAGTTCTGGTCGCCCCATCTCAAAAAAGACATAGCGGAACTAGAAAAGGTACAGAGAAGGGCAACAAAAATGATCCAGGGTATGGAACAGCACCCGTATGAGGAGAGGCTTGATAGGTTGGGGCTCTTCAGCTTGGAAAAGAGACGGCTGAGAGGAGATATGATAGAGGTCTATAAAATCATGAGTGGTGTGGAACTTGTAAACAGGGAACGGTTATTTACCCTCTCAACTAGTACTAAAACTAGGGGACACTCCATGAAACTCACAGGTGGCAGAGTAAAAACAGACAAAAGAAAGTATTTTTTCACTCAGCGTACAATTAGGTTGTGGAATTTACTGCCAGGGAAGGTGGTCAAGGCCAGCAGTATAGCTGAGTTTAAAAGAGGTTTGGACAAGTTTCTGGAAGATAGTTCCATTAGCAGCTATTAGCCAGATAGGACTGGGGAACAAAACCCTTTACTGTCGGGAGCCTGGGAATGACCCACAGGGAATGGATAGCATGGTGACCTGTTGGATGCTTTTCCCAGGCCCCCGTGACTGGCCACTGTCGGAGGCAGGATGTTGGGCTCAATGGACTGTTGGTCTGACCCAGTATGGCACTTCTTATGTTCTTATGAAATGGTCCTACCATTAATGTTTTTTGAAACTGTATGTTTTTTGTTTGGAAATAAGGTTTTGGCTTGATGACCATGGCATGAGATGCACCTTCAGTTTGAAACTATTAGTCAAACCAAAACAATTGTTGGGTTTAGAAACTCTCTTTTGTGGGAGATTGAAGTTTATCTTAGAGCAAAGAATAGCATTACTTGGCCCACTGTAACAGAATACTTTTCTAGCCACAAATTCATCCTGGAAAACAGCACTGGATGATGCATTTTCAATTTCAGACATTTCACATATCAATCAGAAGCATAACATGACCAGTAAGCTTAATGAAAAAGACTCCTCTCTGGGTTAAATCCACTGAGTCAATTCTGTTTCCAAAGAAGACTTAGCTCCATTATACAATAACTGTTTCATTCACAATTTATCAGGGTCCTCTTAGTCCAGTTCCACTATCTCCTGCTCATTAAGTTTGGTCTGTCTCACTTACACTATCCAGGATAACTGGAGCTGGCTCATAGTTTCATTCAGACTCCTCACACTGAAAAATATCAATGATTCCAGGAATATGATCCTTTAGTACACCAACATCCTTAGAAAGTAGTTTGATTTCTTTAATGGGGAGACTGGAGTAGAGCTGTTTCCCAAAGCAAAGGTCAGAACACCTCAAAAACACACTGTTCTGAACCAGCAGCAGTATTTTGGCTCTGTCAGCAACACAACATTCCAAATTGTAAATTTGGAGCAAGAATTCTAACCCCAAGTCTATTATTTCATCAACTCAACCCTCATAACTCACATTTGCAATTATTTTTAAGCACTTTTCTTTAAAAATGGAAATAGTCCCAAGTCAAAACTGTGGAGTCCCGTAGGGTTCTATTCTGTCCCCTCTCCTGTTCAACGTGTACATGCAGTCTTTGGGCGAGGTCATGAGAAGGTTCAGCATGCGTTGTCATCAGTATGCTGATGATACACAACTTTACCTCTCTTTTACTGCAGATCGAGACCCGGCAGTCTCAGTGTTCACCCAGTGCTTGGCGGCTGTGGGGGACTGGATGAGGGCGAGCCATCTGAAGTTGAATCCCGACAAGACGGAGGTGATGTTGGTGGGTAGGGTTGAGAGAGTGGTAGTTCCTGTCATTGACGGGGTTTGCCCCATACAGGGTTGGATGGGATATTAGCATTCTCCAAAGAAGGTTTATCCCAACGTTCCAGCAGTCTCTACTGGTTGCTATACCTACTTCACCTCTGTGATCACTGCAAGATACTCTCTGCACTAACATTGGGGAACCATAGAGGTTTATTCTGATATACGAGTAGATAGGAACAATTTGCTGAAGGAAGACCATCTGGGTGGCCTTTTAAAAAGGGCCTATATTAACCCTCATCAAGCTCCATACTACACGAGCAGGTAGTGAATAGCCATAACTACCATGCACCTCCAGCCAGTTTGCAGGCTTGCTTGCTTGACTAAATCTTTTGTTCTAGTGGGGCTGTCTGCACGTGACCAGCTTGCATTTCCTGTACTAGAGGCCTCAGTGTGGGTTCCAATGGCCCAATATGGTATATTTCATGAAGTAAAGCAAGTTTTAACCTACTAGTGACCCAATTATTTTACACGAATAATTACACAGGTACACCCAGTAAGCCCTTAAGAACTGCTGTAATCTTTACGCAATCCATGCACTTTTACATTGTTAACAAGTTAATATATAGTCACAATACTAATCAAAATATGCCCAACTCATACTGTAGATAAACGACAGACACATTCAAAAGAAGATGCTGTTTTGCCGCAACATTGGATAAAGCAGAGGAACCACATAGGAGTATAAAGGTAGTGATCCATCTACTCAAGCTTTCATGCTGAAGGACAAATAAACCAACAGTAATTGCATGCTCCGATGTTTTGCAAAGAAATGGGATTTCAGTCTGATGGAGTGGAAGAGATTTAATAGTACTTTTCATTAGACTGTACTACACAAGAGTTAAATAAAATAGTAGGATGAATGATTATATAAAAGAGGTTATACTGCTGAGTGCAACATTAATCTGTCAGATTTTTCTCATCTCATTTCCAGAAGCCAATGTTTCTTTAAAATGTTCTGCTGCTCATTCCAATTGCAGCTAGCACGACCAATTATATTTAAGTGCCATCTGGTGGAACATCTGAAAACTGTAGTTCAGAAGTGAAATCCTTTTTTTAGTTTATCTTTAAACAACACAAAACCACTCAGGGCTTGTTCAAACAGACATGGGGTCTGCAAGTGCGTGGGGGTGCTGCACAATGGATGGAGATGGGTGTGGGGCTGTTCCCACAAGTGCACACCCATCTCCACACATGGCGGCACCTCCATTTTCCCCAATGCCTCCATGCATGAGTGATGGGTGGAGATCGGTGGAATACGGGTGCGCACACGCACCTCCACCCATCCACCGTAGCATTCCCACGGGCGCCCTCCACCCATCTCAACACAGCAACAGTGCGAGAAGAAGTGGTGGAGGCATCTCGTGTGAAAAGGCCTTCGGTGGCAGCTTCCAAGACTCTCAGAATTGACTGGGCTTTCTAAAGCTCACTGAAACCTATTTTACCCCACCCTTCTCCAAAGGCTCAAAGCAGCTTAAAAAAATAAAATACAATTCAAAAAACATTAAAATACAATTGAACAAAAAAACCCTACCCACACCAACCCCAACACCCTCCCACCTAATAACTATGCCCACCTAACTTTCCTAAAATGAAAAATTGTACACTGCCTCTGAAAGATGCTCAGTCAGACTCAGATGGACCTCCAGGACTAGGCAGTTCCACAACATTGGGGCAACAACCAAGGACACCCCCTGTGAGCCCCTGTCATACAGACAAGAGTAGCAGGTGAAACCCACAGGAGGGCACTCCCAGGCAACTGCAGGGGCCATGATGGAGCATGCCAGGAAAGGAGGTCTTTCAGATAGATAGGTCCCAGGCCATTCAGGGCTTTAAAGTCCAAAACCAACACCTTGGATTGTGCCCAGAAAGCTACAAGTAGCCAGTGTAGACTCTGGAGCACTGGTGAAATGTGCTCCTGGTGACCTGTTCCCGAAAGGAGCCAGGCTGCCGCATTTTGCACCTGCTGCAGCTTCCGGAGACTCATTAAGGGAAGTCCCATGTAGAGCGCATTGCAGTAATCTAGGCTAGAGGTGATGAAAGCATGGATGACAGCGGCCAGGTCCAGATCGGAAAGAAAAGGCTGCAGCCTCCTCACCAAACGAAGTTGGTAAAAAGCACTCTTGGCCACGGTTGCAACCTGATTATCCAGGCACAGCAGAGGGTCCAGAAGCACTCCAAGGCTGCAAACCTGAGTGACTACAGAGGGTAGAACCCCATCAATAATAGGAGTCCCAATTCCCCCCAAGCAGCAGGACCAGCCAACAATCATCACTTCAGTCCTGTCATGATTCAGCTTCAATCAGCTCATCCTCATCCATTCTTCAACAGTCGCTAGGCATCATGGAAGCATTAAGACTGCAGGACCTGGGTCGGATGAAAGGGAGAGGTAGAGCTGGGTACCGTTAGAATATTGATGACATTTCACTCCAAACCGCAGAATGATCTCACCAGTGGCTTCAAATATACAGCGAACAAGAAGGGAGACAAGATGGAACCCTGCAGGACCCTACAGGGGAGGTCAGAAAGAGATGATGAGCAATCGTCCATCACCACCCGCTGAGACCTCCCCAACAGGAACAAACAGAAACACTCAAGCAGTCCCGTGCACATACTCCAACATTTACAACACCTCATGATCAACTGTGTCAAAGGCAACTGAAAGATATAACAAGATCAACAGGGTACAATCCCCCAGTCAGTCTCCAGGTAGAGATCATCAACAAGCGCAGTCTCCGTGCCATACCCAGGACGAAAGTCTGACTGAAACAGGTCCAGGAATCCAACAGTGTCAAGATGAGCCTGGAGATTGTAGGAGAACCTTTCCTAAAAAGGGAAGGTTAGAGACAGGGAAATAGCTGGCCGGGGAGTCAACATCTAAAGATGGTTTCTTAAGCAAGGGCCAGAGAACTATTTTTGAAAGTGTCCAGCATTCTGCCCCTCCAAAGAGAGATGCTGGCTGGGGTTGTCAGCAACAGCCCCAGCATCTCCCTGCTGGCTTTCACCAGCCAGGATGGGCAAGGATCCACTTCACAACTGGTTGCCTGCATATCACAAGTTGTAAGCAATTATTTCATGTTTCATGTCTCTCTATGAGCTAGTCATGCAGCAGAATGCTGAAAACATTAGTAGAAACAGTTGGAATTTGTAATACAATGCACCTAAGTAAAATCTACAAGATCATTTTATAAACTGTTTACTTAAGGATGATCCCAGAAACCTCCACGTCATCCCATCTATACCTCTGAATACAGCTTTCTGGTCATGAGGTATCAATGTGCTTTCCCCATTGGCAGCAATAGGGAAAATGCAATGAACACAGCTCCCTGTGCATCATCTTACAAATTGTTCTCTGTTCTATATTGCTCCTCTAAAGTGGATAGTGCAGGCACAAAAGTACACACACACACACGTCTTCAGAGGAGGGCAGATTTGTACCGGCCTGCCCTGAACCAGATTCACATGGTAGGGAGGGGTGGGGAGACACCTCACCCCTCCCCCATTGCAAGAGAGAGGCCACCTGGCCAATAGGCCAGGTGAGATACGCCTTTAGGGTGGGGTACCGGGCAGGTAAATACTTGTGCCAGCCGCCTCCTCCTCCTCCTCTCTCATTGGGGCTCCAGCATGCAAGGGACAACTTACCCTCCTGGCACACCCGTCATATAAACTGCATTGATCTTGGGGGTTTTCCCTCTGGTTTATTTAGGGACAACTGCTGTGAGCAGCTGCTAGTCGCTGTTTTCAGGGCTGAGAAGGAATTTTTCCACATGTCTTAACTGGCCTCTCAGGCAGAAGGTTTTTACCTTCTCCACAGCAGTTAGAGGGTTAGTGATGTGTTACGTTAGGTTTTATTTCGCAACTGTAGGGTGGTTAGCAGCTTAGGAACCATGCTGTGGTGAGACTCTCTATGAGTTAGGGGGACGCTGCCACACCCCATCACCAACTGGGGAGCTGGAGGGGGGGAGGGTGTCTAAGGGTGGAGGCTCAGTTCAAGGCTTAAGAGTGCTGGACTGGAGCACAACCCCACCCCGATCCACAGGGAGGGTGACTTCAAACGGTCGAGGCACCTGGGTTGAGACCCCCTTCCTGCATTATTCAGCATGGTTCACCACTGCTATGAACAGAGCGTATGCCCAGCAGTGGGCTTACCAATGTGTGTGTTTTTGCAATAAGTCACAGCCTATGCCCTTTAACCCATACACGTGTCTGGTCCGGTTTGTGGGTAGTGCAGACAGAACAGTTTGCTTCCATTAGCCTGTGTGTCCCTAGACAGATAGCTATCACCACTTCTCAAAAATGTTCCTCCAATGCTAACCATGGTTTTTCTTTTTGTTTTTTCAAACAAATCCTAACAATCTTTTCCAGGGAACAGTCAGCAACTGTGACATCTTTGCTTTGATCCAACTCACAAAATACCCCCCAAAGTATCAAAATTGGGGCAAAAGTCGGGAAGGCACACAATGAGCTCTAACTAGCAGAATATGTCAGAAACTATAAGAAGTGGTTCCAGCAATATGTTAAAAGCATGAGGAAGTCTAAGGAAGTTGGCGGTCCCCTTGTCAACTGAGAGAGTGTGGTGTTAACAGATAATGCACAGCATGCTGAATTGCTCAATAGCTGTGGTGAGAACTTCCTCAGTGTGCTCTAAAAAGGTAATCCGTGACCAGATCCTTAGAAAAAAAACAAGATATGGATAATGAGAGGCAGGGGATGCAGGCCAAGGTAAATAAAGAATACATCAAAGAATACCTAGCTAATGTGAATGAATTTAAATCAGTGGGGCCTGACAAACAGCCTGGAATCTTAAAGAAATTAGCTGAAGAAATGTCAGAACCACTAGCAATTACCTTTGAAAACTCATGGAAAATTGGAAACACCCCAGAGGACCTGAGAAGAAAAAATAACTAGTGAAAGGGAAAAAAGATAACCCATGGAATTATAGGCTAGTCAACCTCACTTCAGTACCCAAGTACAGTTTTTGGAACAAATTATAAAACAATCAATTGGTGAGACATTTTAGGAGACTGGAATAATAACTGGTAACCAAATGGATTTGCTAAGTAAAGATCTTGTAAAGCCAATCTTGCTTCCTTCTTTGATAGGGTAAACAGCTTAGTAGACAAGGGAAATGCAGCAGACATATATCCTGATTTCAGTAAGGCCTTTGACAGGGTTCCACAGGACACTCTCATAAGCAAGCTGGTGAAATGTGGGCTGGATGGAATTACCATTAGGTGGGTTCACAACTGGCTGAAAAGCCACACTTGAATAATAATTAATGGAACAATATCAAATTGAAAGGAGGTGGTATCAAGTGGTGTCCCAAAGGGGGTCTGTTTTGGTTCCAGTTCTCAATATTTTCATTAGTAATTTGGATGAGGGAGTGGAGAGTATACACATCAAATTTGCAGACAACACAGAACGGGGAGGTGGTTGAAAACAATTTGGAGAACAGAAATAGAATACAAAATTATCTAGATGAACCAGAGAAGAAACAAAATGAAATTTAACAAAGTACATTTAGCAAAGGCAAAGTACTACACGTAAGAACAAAAATATAGAAACACAAATATAAAATTGGGGGTTAATTGGTTAGGCAGTAGTACTACAGAGAACCACCTGGGAATTATGGTGGATCACAAGCTGAACATGAGTCAACAACATAACGCTCTTGCAAAAAAGATAAATGCCATTTTGGGCTGCATTAACAGATACCTTACAAAGCACTGGTGAGACCACACAGAGCATTGTGCTCATTTGGGCATCACACTTCATGAAGAATGCTGGCAAGTTGTTGGAGAAGATTCAGAGAAGAGGACCTAAGATGATCAAGAGGCTGGAAGACCAGCTATATGAGTAAAGGCTGAAAGAACTGGGTGTGTTCAGCCTAGAGGAAAGAAGTCTAAAGAGGGACAGGGAGCAGTTAAAAATCTAAAAGGATGACCAAAAATTATGGTGAATATTTGTTCTCCATTGTCACAAAACAGAGAACAAGATGGAATGGGTTTAACTTACAATGCAGATTTCTGTTAAATATTAGGAAAAACTTCTTCGCTGCAAGAACTGTAGGGCAATGGAATAAGTTGTCCAGTAAGGTGGTGGAATTTCCTTCCTTGGATGATTACAAAACCCAGCAGCTAGATAAATATCTGTCTGCAATGTTGTATGGAAAAGATATGCTGCATATAAGCAGGGAGTTGAACTAGACAATCCTGGAGGTCCCTTTCCAGCCCTAAAATTCTATTATTCTATCGTCAGTTATCTTCCCACGTATTACCAGCGCAGTCCTCCTTTGCTCAAACTAACTCTTTTTCTCCCACATGCCCAAAGCAGAGTGTGGGAAGACCAATCTATTCCAATTTTAGCATAAGTACAATTCATTCTGGGAGATTAGTTATTTTCTCAAAATCCTTGTACTCAGCACTCACCACCAGCCTCCTTTTACTACTTCTAAAAAGGTAGCACTGAATTTGCTTTCACATACCTTATAGACTAGATGGGGAATTGCATGTACACAGTACATGCAGACTACATGATTTGCATGTTACAAGCAGACTACATGATTTGCATGTACACAGTACATAGATATTGTCATCTGGGGGACAGGGAATACACCAGAATGAAAGGTAGTAAGAACAACTTTTGTCCAAAACCTAAGAGACAATAAGCACCAAACACAGTCACATCATAAAGGCTGGACCCAAGAGGGAAATATGCCTGAGTAGCTACGCTTGAGGGTCTACCATGTTAGAAATTTGGTTTCTATTACTCACAGTAACCACTCTGGTAGCTCATTTGCAAAATGAAGTAGCAGCTCATACCTTGTTGCATTAGAGTAGGTGGTAGGACCTTAGTCAAAAACAAAGGACATTTCAAAGCAGTCAGTGGTAGTGAGATTCAACTACCAGCTAGGAGTTTATGCAGGGTCACTCACCCTCCCCACAAACATGAGTTGACAGCTCCATGCCACTACCCTGCTTCCCCCCCGCCCCCCCATTACACCTATGATAAAAAGGTGATTTTGAAATAACCACTCTGACCAGTCTCAATTTGAGCCCACTCCTAAGGTTTCCATCATGCCCAGGAACAAATACTCTGGTCAGGTGTGGTGAAGAGGAGTGTGACTCAGTTCCATCATGACAATTTCCCTTTCTTTTAATGTTATAAATACAGTCGTCATTTTAACCTCATGCTTTTATGTCCTTTAGAAAAATCATTATTTCCTATCAGGCTTCTGGGCAAATTACAGTTGTATGTCATTACACAGACATTCAGGTTACAAAGTAGTTTAAAACTCGATGTATTGTAAAAGATCACACATAAAGAATTGATGACTGTCTAAAAATAAAGAGATTAAAAGGATGAGAGTTTAATCTGTCCTTCTGGGCACCTCAAGTAATTAGTCAAAATGTGTGGCTGCAAAGTTTGTAGATGTTTATCTTTCCTAGATCATGAAACACAGTGATCACAAAAATATAAGCATTTAAAATATAAGCATTTAAGCATTTGTGCACTAGCTTCCTTGCCCTCCCCCCAGAACTGACAGTTCTCTTTCTCCCCACAGATGTCTCAGCGGGGGACAGGAACAGCACCGAAACAGCCCAGCAAGGCTCTGCAGCGGCAGCAACCCCAGCAGCGTGACAGGATCTCGGCTAGATGGAAGGTGAGTTTTTAAAGCATCTGATTTGCAGCTCTGATTTTAGATTATTCAAACAATGCAGATTTTGTGACATGAATGAATTCTTAAATTAAAAGCCTGAATAAAACTTGGGGTGGGGGTTGATTGAATAACTTGCCCATTCTTTCTAAGAAGAGATCAGCCCGAAACATGGGTCTCTACATGATCCATGGAGGGGGAGGGATATGTATTTGTAGCATGTGAAAGGACTCTCCTTCCTGGTGAGAGCAGAAGGTTAGATAGAGGGTCTCTCCCTGGTGGCAGCAGGGTGGAGATAGAAAGTAGATATGGTTCTTATGTTGGGAGAGTGTAATGTGAAAAGATTGATAGTGGTATTTTTGTACATGTATTGGGGGTTGGATAGAATTTTTATGTGTTCAACTGATTGATTTAGAGGGTTGTATTGTTAATGATGATTCTGTATAATTGGTGCATTGTGCACACTATGTATTGTTATATATTATGTTGTACACTGCCTCGAACCATTCTGAATGGGAGAGTGCGGGATATAAATTAAAAATGGAATGGAAATTGAATGGAATCCATGGAAAGCATGCTGTTGATATATTGTAGTTTCTTTTTCAGATGCTAAAGGTGCCCTGAAAGACAACATACTGTTACTAGCCTATCAGTTCACAGACAGTATAACCTATTAGATAAGGTGTTTCAACTTGGACCTTGGGAGACCAGGGTTCAAATCCCATTTTAGCCATGAACTCACTGGGGAGATGGCCTTGAAAAAGTCAGTCTCTCTCAGGCTCTGTTACCCACCTGTAAAATGGGAGCAATAATGTCCTACCTCACAGGATTGCTGAAAGGTGAATGAGATTTTTACTCACATCAACATTTATTAATATGGTTCCATTAATGTTTTAGTCACATCCTTTGGGTGGCATGTATATCATACTTCCAAACACTGTAACCTGTCAATTAAAACATTGCATATTTTCCTTGCAAAATAATATTGCCATTACTGGGATCTATTAGTTATACACAAAATATACTGTTCAGTGATGGGACATAAATCGAAGGAGAGAACTTTCTTGAGAGAAATCACTGCATAATCTAACACAGGGTGAAAACAGATAATACGCTAACTCCACTTTACCACCACTTTAACATTTCTTATGCATGTTGCAGAGCTGTATTGGTGCCCAACATGGATAAGAAATGTTAAAGCAGTGGTAAAGCGGAGTTAGTGTTATGCCTGTTTTCACCCATTGGTTGGGGATTCACACGTTTCCAGCATTCCACGTCCTCCTCGATCAGGAACGTTATTTTAGTCTACCCAAATAAAAGCTTAAGAATGTGGAAGCCACTTCAACCACATTCTAAAAACCAGGCAGGATTAAGGGGTGGTTTCAGTGGCCCACACAGCAATTTACTCACTACACTTCCACTACCTTTCATCCTGCTGTGCCTGTAGCATGCATTATTCATGTTAAGATAAATACTGATAAAGAATACAGAGTATTCCTTCCTTGAACAAATCACTTGTCAAGCTATATTTTACTTTGAGTCCATGGAAATAAAAAAGAATGGCAAGTTAAAGTCATGCACAAAGGTCTCCTGTCACCAATTTTAAGGCACCTAAGAACAAATTACAAGCACAATGGGAGTTGCAGACTAACACTTCTCCAGATATATTTCTTAAAGAAAAAAATTCCCATGTACATAATATTTCTAAAAAAGAAGAGACATAATTTCACTATATTTTCATAGTGTTTGACAGAGAAATACTCATTCAAACCAGGATAAAGTGACCATCAGGAGACATACAAAATAGTTCAGGTTATCTGCCTCACATTCCTTTACAAGTCAAGGTAATTCAATAACTCAAAACACACGCATTACAAAAACTTAGGTGTCTTATGCTGTATCAACAGACAGGAAATTTTAGGCTTAACCAGCTTCTGGCTTTTTTATATGGACACAAGCTGTGTGTCGTTTCCCATCCCTACAGAAATACATAATAAACTTAGGATGAACATAAGAGACCATTCATATTACAGAGTATCTATGGCTTCAGTCTCCACCGTAAGTAACTGCAGAAACCCTCCCTAGCCACACACACAAAAATATCTAGCTTTAAATTGGTCTTACCAAGTTAGCCACACATCTCATTCTGGGACAATTTTTAATAGATATCCAAAGCCATTTTTTAGATGTTTCCAATAGAAAGTTCATGGAGCTGTTTTTTGAGTGTCTGTTTCTTTAGAGGTTAAGAAATGTATTTATTTCCTATTCCATTAACCTATTATGGATTAATAGGCTAGTCCATAATGGGTTCATGGGCTTGTCTAACCTGAAGAATCTCATTCTTATATCTACAGATGCCAAGGTAATATTAAAAAAATGTATACACATTTTCTATCACAGGTTTTATCTACTTGCATTATTGTGATTCTTCGGTTCTACTTTATAAAGACGTTTCAGTTCACAACAAGCAAATGTTAAACATATACCAGAAGGTACTAAGATCCTCTGTGGGCTGCTTTTGGAAATAGGACATCAAGTTTTTTTAAAAAAATAATAAAACCACTATGTGCCTTTTTGGAATACTTAACTTTTTACCAGATACAATTAAGAGGCCTGTTTGTGTATCATCTTAAAATAAATGATAAAGAGGATTTAGCTCATTTCCAGCCCAGCTGCTTGATCCTGCAATTATACCATAATCCCATGTTTTGTGACATCAATGTGTTGTCATGAAAATATATTAGGAGTCCAAACAAATCTGTATGCCAGATACACACCACAACAAAGGAACTCGGAAGAAAAAAATCAATGTAAACACAATATTAAGCTAGCAACCTATTGCTAAAAGAATAATGGAGCTGTAAGAAACCCCGAAGGTTGAATCCAATGCCCTACACAGTGCAAGATCTGCCATACTTAAACCATCACAAACATATGCTCATCCAGCCTCTTCTTCAAAACCTCTAAAGATGGGAGAATCCTCGATCATCAGCTGGATCAGCAGGCTCCGCAGATAGATCCTCTCCCCGTGCATGAGAGCTTGGCATATGCTCCCAGTCCCTCCTGCCTCGGACAACTTCCCAGCAGTCTCTCTCTTCACATTTTATCCCATTGATAAAATCCCCTCCAATTATCTGAAATTTTCCTGAAATGATGTCCTTGATACAAGACTTTCTGAGAAAACTCTTTCTACCAATGTAGCCTTTATTTCAAAGGAAGCTGTAGCTGCTCAGCCTCTCTGAGGAAGAGAAAGCCAGGTCACATGTTTTTAATATTAATTCGAGGTAAAACAAGCAACAGAAAAACTGCTTGTGGGTTTTGTTGTCGGTTTGTGGGTTTTGTGTTTTTTATTTCAAGCCGATTGTAGTGGACCTGAACAACATTCATAAGAACATTTGAGCCACCGATTTTTTGCTATTTCGGTTCGTTCAGTTGGTTTATTTCACCTGTTTCTGGTTTGTTTTCACCAGGAACAATGAAAATGAGTGGTGCAAAATTAACGCTCTGAGCTGAAATTGCAAAACAGGGCAATTGATCAAAGATCAGATATATAGTTGTTACTCAGTTCAGGTCAGATCATCCAAATATGACTGGTTTGCTCTTTCTGGCAGGTACTTGTTTCAGCTCTAATATTAATGCAGGAAAATTACCAGTCCTTAGTCAGTTTCATTACGAGACTCAATGACTTCAGGGATCTGAACTAACATGATTGCACCAACTCTGGTGTCACCTGAGACACCAACATGATGAAAAAGACAGTTTTAAAACTGGAAATTCACTGCAGCTACTGGACTGTGGAAGACAGCACAGTATGTTCATTTAGGAAAATGCATTGCATTAACCCTTTTAAGGACATGTTCTCCATTTCAAGACACCTTTCATACATGTTTAGGTGTTCTGAAGAAACTGAACCAGCTTAAAATACTGCCGGTCAAAATTAATTTTTTATGCTGTAGATTTCTTTAGTAATCCCATTGTAAAAAGCATATTGTATTTTCCCTAATGTATATTCAAAGTATATTTTTTAAAATGTTTTAAAATGCAGATGTTTTAACCAAAGAGGAAAACACTTTTATAAGAAACAAGTTAAAACCAGGCAACCCGATTCCTCAAAGCACTCTGGGGATGCAAGCTGAATCAAAATGAATCAGACTTGTGCCAGGGAAGTACTTTGAGGATTGCAGCCAAAACGTATGTGATTCAGCAATGACAGCAGGAACAGTTGCTACATAAAAAGCAGAAACTTTAAAGCAAGCAGTAACCAGAAGTACTGTTCATACCTTGCTAGGAATCCGAAAGTTCTCAATGGGTCTAAGGTCGTGAACATTCTCCTGAGGACTTTTGATGCCCTTAAGAAAGACAGTTAAAATAATTACTTCTATTGTGCAATTAAGCAAAGTAGTATCTGTTAAAGTACAGAGAGAGTATCCTTAATAACAATATGACATAGTCTTATAGACCCAAACCTGAAAAGACTAATGGACTAGTATTGTATGGTTTCATATTTTTAAATGTTTTAATGTTTGTAGGATTGAGGCAAGAGCTCGCACCATATTAAACATCCACATAATGAGGGAATCAGCAGTTTTTCAGTCTTGTAGCAGCCTGTTGCTCCTACATCTCTTTACTTGTTTGGTGTTCAAACAACAAATAGAACCAACAAACATTGGGTGGACATGGACACCCACCATCCACATGGGGGAGCAGTTGTGTGAATTTGGTGCATGAGGGTAGGTGCTCCTGTGATCCACGCACTGCCCATTCATGCATGGGGCACTCCAGAAAAAGCCCAAGTGCCCTGTGCGGGGATGGGGTGGACATGCGTGGGACCCCTTGTTTGAAGCAATCCCCCACATGACACACTTGCCCCAGGCACCAAGCGCAGACACACACCCTGCCCATCTCATGTAAAAACACCCATAATGTACTGTGATCTATTAATCTGCTGAGTTAATGACATCAAAAAGCTTTAGTGCAGACTAAGTGCTGCCTCCATAATTAACATCATTGTATAATGGAATATTACATTAATTATATAAAACTATTGGGCTGTTTTTCCCCATATGTTTACTAGTATGAAGTACACTCCAAATCTGAGTCATTATATAACTATTATTTCTTTCAGATAAATTTAATCACTGAAAGAGAAGATTTTCTAGAACTGCTGAGATTTACACAGGGATGTTATCATTTAGACAGCTATTATGCACGTACTTAATTAATTTTAATTACGTTCATGATGTTATACAAAACAATTATCACAGAACTTGTCTGCTGCCAGTGTAACTTCTGAGTCAAGTAAACCTGTTCATTCTTCTGATGATAAGTTTTCACAATCATAAGAAGCTTAGATACAGTAAAGCAAGCTTTATTCATTCTCTTCTTCATTGAAACTGGAAGGTTTTCCTACTACTTTCTAAGTGCCTGTGTACTGCCTAATTCTGAACCGGGCTCTATTTTCACCTCTTCTTGAGGCCGAGACAAAGTCACGTAAAGTACCTGCAGCTCTCATTTCTATCAGAGACTTATATTCTCACAGCCATAATGAAAATGAGGTTTTTTAATTCAATACCTTGAATTCACTCTTTGAAAAAGATTAACAGTAATTAATAATTCTGTGAAGTCCTTGGTGTTCTCTGGATACAAGTCAACCATATTCAACCTTTATTGAAGATGGTTTTATGTATTTAGTCAGTTTGTAAGCTGCCCTGGGCCACCAATGGTGAGAAGGGTGGGGTATGAAATATTTTATAAACAAATAAATGCCAAGATTATGTGAGCTGTGAGCATTTATCATCATCATTAAAAAAAATCAAAGCTATTATTCCAAGGATAAACATTTATATTTAAGCAACTCCCTCTCTATCTTCTCACAGTTCATAGGACTTAACCAGAACACGTATTAATAGACAAAACTATGCTTGGATGTTTAATATTACACATCTACCCAAAAACTGGCAGATGTTGGAAAAATACATAAAATTCTTTAGGGATATCCAAAGAAAAAATGGGCTTTCTAAGATTTTTACAATTCTGTGCATACCAGCAGTTTGAAATCTAAAGAGAGATTTTAAACTAAATGAAAAAAAATCTCAAAATAGTACCTTATAATTTTAAATAAGCATTCATCAAATGGTGTAACAAACACTTCTAACCACTGGTTCAAAACCCAAATCCTCTTTTTCAAGGCTCACTGTGAACTATAACCCCGTGATGTCAAGGAACATTTTTAGGGCAAAATCTACCCTTCCAAAACTGCACGTGCGTGCACACACACACACACACACACACAAAGGGCAGCTTCTGTCCTGGAATATAATATGAACAAAGTTTATAACTATATGAAACACATCATAAACCCAGATAATGTAGCATATATTTGGGAGCCTAAATAATAGGGAATGGTTGTGCACAGGGAATAGCTGTAGTGGGTATAAAGCTTTCTTGCCTCCTGTTAGTAGAAAACTCGGAGATTCATTAGGGATGCCCCAACAGGACACACGTTAATATTCCCTAGTACAGATACTGTGGGTCTCTATGTGCCCAACTGTGCCTACCTGTTACAATTACTTGACAAGGATCCGCAGCTCCCATTCCTCATCGCAGCTTTATACACATACACAATTGTATCCACCCCCCAGCTATAGTCTCGTACACTCCAGCCCGACACTGCCAAGAGCGCCATCCCCAAGATCCATTCACAACCCCTGGACAGGACCTACAGTCGGGCGGCGCCCTTCCCTCTGTCTCAGCCAGGGAGTCGAGCCGAGCCCAACCCCGCCCCGCAATGGGTGCCTATCTCACGCCAGTCTTACCAATCCCAAACCCCCGTACCTGACGGGTCATGAGAGACTTGATCTTCTGCATGTCAGCGCCGCTCACGCCGAGGCCGGGCGAGCTCACAAACCGCTGTCACCCACGAGAATCAGCCTCCGCCGACACCGGGAAGCCATATTGAACATCACGTGACAAGCCGTCTTCTTTCCCCAGTGCATTTTGGGATGTGTAGTCCAATGTAGGCAAACGCGTTCCTCAGTCAGCGAGGAAAAGTGAAAGCAAAGAAAACTACAACCCCCATCAGCGGCCCCGCCCGCCCTCGTTCAAGACGGAAGAGAGAAGGCCAAGCAGGTGCTGCCTATGAAATAACACCACTAGGAGGTGCAAAACTATAGAGATGTTAGAAACCCAGTGTGCAGAGTGGCCCTTGCTGATAGGGTTGTGCGCCCACTGCTGGCGTACAGTGAAGGTGTTGGGACGGGACGGTGAGTCAAAGAGAGGCATTATTATTTTTTGGCGACACCTGCAACGGTGAAAGGAAGGCGAAGGAGCTGTGTCCACTGTCGGTATCTACTTTTCTCCTCAGTTCTGCTGTAGTTTGCTGGGCTGGTGACACTGAACAAACTAGTGCCCACACTCCCACTCCCCTATGCCTGCCTCAAGGGCTCATCTCTATTCTAACCCGGGTGGGACTGAATTGCTGCTGAATAGCGATGCCCCCTTTGCAAGTTTTGCCCAGAGACTGAGGTCTGACCCAGAGGCTCCCAGGGAAGTTCTGATTTCTCTGGGCCAGGCAGAGGCACCCCCAGGAATCTGGAGAAGTTGGGGCTGCTGCAGGGGGTGACCATATAAAAAAAAGGGGGGAGAACCCCTGTGGCCATACCCGTTTGTTTGTTTGTTTGTTTGTTTTGTTTTGTTTTTTAAAATTATACTCCACCCCTCCTGCCCAGCAGTTCGGGGTGGCTTACAATATAAAAAGCATATTAAAATACAGATATAAAACTTACGGGGCGGGGGAGAAACAAAAACAGAACAATAAACCCTCTCTCCGTATGCCTTGCCAAAAGCCTGACAAAACAATCAGATCTTACAAAGTCGGAGGTCCGGGGCCAACGGGGAGGGAGTTCCACAGCATTGGTGTGTCCACCGAGAACAGCTTCTCCATAGCAGCCCCCCAGGAAACCAGAGGAACCTCAAGAAAGGCACCGCCGGTCGACCACAGCAGCCGATCCAGAGCCCAGGGAGTGAGGCGGTCCCACTAGTAACTAGGGTCCAAGCCGTGTAGGGCTTTAAAAGTCAACACCAAAACCTTGAATTGGGCCCAGGAGACTAGGCAGCCAGTGCAGAGAACGAAGCACTGGTGTAATAGGTTCCCGGTGGCACATCCCTGTAAGGAGACGAGCTGCCGCATTCTGCACTAGCTGCAGTCTCCAGGCCATCATCATGGGTAGCCCCACGTAGAGCGTGTTACAGTAGTCAAGTCTTGAAATGATAAAAGCTTGGATGATAGTGGCCAGGTTGGAGTCCGAGACATGGCCGAAGCCTCCACACCAGGTGTAATTGGCACAATGCGCTCCTCGCCACAGCCCCTACCTGAGCATCCAGGTGGAGTTGGGAATCAAGGAGCACTCCCAGACTCAGAACCTGGGGAACCAACAGGGGGCAAACCCGATCAATGATGGGGGATGCCGCACCCGATATGACATCAGGATGCTCCATAATGGGCAGGGTTAAGTCAGATGGCCTCGCCTTCTCTGTGTGAAAGCTCAGCTGTAACGAATCGGCATTTTTATATTTGCAAACAGAATTCATATTTTCATATAGGCTGCTGTATATCCAATTAAATTATTCAACTCAGAAACAATATTCACCTATCCATTCAGTTAGGTTCACGCTTCTATACGTGACTTAACGAAGTAACCAAAATATTGAATTGACCTAAACAACCAAACCATAAGACTGAAGTGACCAAAATAATCAAAATAAATATTTGTTTATGGATGTTAGTTTCAAGTATAAATATAAAAGTAAGAGCAATGCCTCTAAATAATAATAATACATAATTATTATTAAGTGTGGCACTAATAAGCATGGAGCAGTTATTTACCCTCTCAGCTAGTATTAGAACTAGGGGACACTCCATGAAACTCATGGGTGGCAAGTTTTAAAACAAATTAAAAAAATATTTTTTCACTCAACGTATAATTGGGTTGTGGAATCTACTGCCAGAGGCTGTGGTAAGGGCCAGTACTATAGCTGAGTTTAAAAGAGATTTGGACAAGTTTCTGGAAGATAGGTCCATTAGCAGCTATTAGCCAGACAGAATCAGGGAACATGACGGGAACTGGGGGGAAACAACAGGGAATGGATCCCCCATTGTGACCTGTTGGGTGCTTCTTCCAAGCCACTGTGATTGCCCACTGTCAGACACAGGATGCTGGGCTAGATGGACCTTTGGTCTGACCCAGTATGGCACTTCTTATATTCTTATTAATAAATAATAAACTCTTGATGACAAAGTTCACAGTGTTCAGATCCCTTCCTTGGGTGCAGACATATAGTCCACAATTTAATCCTCCCATCCGCAGGCTGGCATCCAACTTCGCCTTCAGTGAAACTTGGGCCCATAATTTGCCTCTTTCTAGTAGGGGCAAAGTCCAGTCACGTAGGCCTCTCTGCCTCCCTGTACTCCAGATCCCCTACTGTTGCTCCCAATTCTTCACTCTGACATCTGCTCCATCCACTCATTTGCCCATCCCCTTAGCAGTTAAGGTGGAAGACTACAAAGGTGGGAGGAGGGAAGGTTAGTCAGCAGGATGCGGTCATCCTGCCCTGAAGAGTGTGTGTGTCAGACAGACAGACAGTGTGCACTAGTGCACACGAGAGCATAGTGTGCACATGTGAAAGGCAGAAATGTGTGTGTGTGTACTCCATTGGCAGGGGAGGGGCTGTGTGTCAGTTTGGGAAGAGGAAGAGGGATTGGGTGGCAGCCCTGGGATGGGGGCTGTGGTTCTGAATGTGTATCATGATCAGTGGGACTGGTGGTGAAGGGGCTGCATTTCCTGGAAGCAGCATTGCTAACCTGGTAAAAAGAAATTATGGGAAATGGATAAAATTATGGGGTCTGAGGTAAAATTATGGTACACCTGTTTAAAAATCTTAAAATGTGTGAGATTGAGTGTAAACTGTTGGTACATACCTGTTTTTGAGATTGTGACTGAGTGTGTGTGACTGCAGAAGTATGAGTGCGTGTGTGTGTGCCTGGCTGTGCCCAAGTCAGTGAGGTAGGAAAGCCTTGCAGCGCAGCCCCTGAGAAATCTGCTCCGGCAAAGCTCTTCTGAAGCAGGACAATAGGGCACAGGCAGATGCTGTCACCATGGCTGCAGCTTGGCTTGCCCCCAATTGAGAACAGAGGTAGGAGGCTGGTGTGGCCAAACTCCCCAGGAATGTAGCTCTACAGGATCTCAGCACCATAAAGAGTAGCTGCAGGGAAGGGCTTCTGGCTACCAGGAGATGGAACAAACAGCCAGGTTTGCCCTATGTAGCCCAGAGTTGTGGGGGGAAAGGGCATTAACGCCAGGGTGCACAAACCCCCTTAGGTCTGTCCTGGTAGGCAAGCGAGGTGTGCAGCGTTCTGGGCTCAAAAAGGGCCGGTCACTCAGCTGCTCCCGACCATAGCTTGGTTTGTGCCCAGTGCTGCTTCCTTTTACGGACACCCCTAGTGACCAAACTCAGTGCTTATTCCATGTAGAATATTTGGCCAGTAGCAGCTTGGCTAAGAAAGGAGGGCTTCTATTGGCTGGATCACACAGCGTCTCATCCTTTGACCCACCCCCTGCCCTCCCTCCCTCCCTCTTTGGGTGAAAACAAACAAGACAGTAGCCAGAGACAAAAGCTACAGTGTGATAGGTTACAAAGGCAGCCCTAGTGGACTTCCCATCTACACTTGACAGCACTTGTAGATGTTTTATGTTAAAAACTGAGATGTAAAGCACTGGGCTCTAGCACGCTAAGAGCCTTGAACCTTATTGGGAAGGGCAGGGTAAAAATTTATATAAATAAATAAATCTTTGCATTAAGAAATTGAACATGAACACCTAATGGAAGCAGTTAGCCATTAAACTTAATGGAACTTTAGTCTTGTTTGTACAGCAAGGGCTCGCAGGGGGGCGTTCTCGGTTGTTGCCTCAATGCTATGGAACTCCCTTCCACCAAAGGTTCATTTGAATCCGAGCCTGAGTGTCTTCTAGAGGCGGTGTAAGACCTTCCTGTTTGATCTGGTGGGCAGGGATTTGCACCAGCTAAATGAAGTGCTGACTTTTTTCAAACAATATTTTCCATACAGTGGCACACACAGCTGTCATTCATCTTATCACACCATTTACCTTATAGCAGGATTTCATTCCCCACCTACTGTCACACAGTAGGAGCCACAGAAAAGACTTTGAATGAGTTCTGCTGAAAGTCTCATTCACTTCCAGCTGTATTTCCAATCTCAAATTCATGGAGTCAGCAGGTGTGAAATTGACTCAAACATCTAGCTACCAACCCGTCCCCAGATGGTAGTGACAGATGACCTGTGTGACACTAGCATAAAAAGATTCTTGGAAGAACTGTGGAGAATGCATGGAAGCACATCATAGGGTGTTTTTAAATGAGCAAGGCTGGGGGTGGGGGGTGGTCCATGGCCACTGAGTGGCACAGTTGTGGAGCACCCACTCGGGGAAAGGGATTCTAACGGGCGGCTCCCAGTGTGGCTACCTCAATAGTCTTCTTGCACTCACCCTGTCGTGGACCAGAGGGAGGGGGAAGAGCGCCAGGCCGGCCTTTGAAATTGACATGTCCCAGCGTGAGCACTGGAGAACTGGGCTCCTCAGCGCTCGTGGCCAGTTCCTGTGACTTACAAAGGCCGTGTCCCCCACCCACAGTGCCTATAATATGGGGATCTGTCTATTGGCATGGGTGGCTGCCCCAGTTCATATGGGATGGGGATGCAAGGGCACCTGTTGCCATGCACTTTTTTGGCTTGGCCCACATAGCGCACTCCGGATTTCTTGGCAGTGCGCCGTGAGTGGTGCTGAGTGACTCACAGGAGCGTGCATCTCCCCACACCCCCTTCAGATGGATGGTTGGATGAGTGGCTCCTGGGTGGCCATGTGTGGTAGCATCTCGTTTAAAAACACTCATAGAATGAATGTTTCTTGGGCTGTAGTGGTACTGGCTATTCCCGTTCCACAATTCCATTCTGCTGGAACCAGTAGCAGCCTCCTCTTTCTGGTGTTTTTTTGCTGTTGTCGCATTGCTTGCCACGCAGCAATGGCTCATGCGATTTTCTGCTCCTGCTGCCGTGCCCTGCTATTTACTGTAGCTGATCTCGTTTACTGCCATACTTCCTGCTGGAGTGGTAAACAAAACCACTTCTGGTGAAGACGGGGTGTCAGGAGAATTCCTAAAAGAACATATAAACTGGTGGGTTCCTATACTGAGCAAGGTATTTTATCATATAAATCTTTTTGGGGTGATCCCCTTGGCCTGGAATACCAGCATAGTTGGTCCAGTATTTAAAAAAGTAGACTGCAATAACCCTGCTAATTATAGACCCATATCTCTTATCAATCTATTAGCTAAAATCTACACCAAAACTCTGCTGACGAGATTAAAAAGTTGGGCAGAGGATAGTAACTTGATAATGGAAGGGCAGGCACGATTCAGAAAAGATCATTCAACCATAGACCATTGCTTTGTCCTAGCCCATCTAATTGACAAATATGTCCATGTTAAGTCTTCGAAACAGTCTGCTACTTTTGTAGACCTGAAGCAGGCATTTGATTCCATAAATAGGAATAGACTATGGTTGAAAATGAGCATGACTGATATCGACAAAAGATTATTGATCTTGGTAAGGAATTTATATCAAAATACTCAGATGAGAGTCAGGTTATCCTACTATGGTCATTTGTCAGCTCCTATTTCAAAGAATAATGGTGTAAAGCAAAGTTCTGTTTTAGTTCCATTTCTTTTTAATTTCTTTTTTAATGATATAATAAAAGAACTTTCTGGAGATAAATATCATCCATTATATTTAAGGGGAAGACAACTATCTCTACTATTATATGAGGATGATATGGTCCTTTTTATTTTCCACCCAAGTAGGTATGAAATGCTTATTGGTTTCACTGGGTCTTTGGGTAATTTCAGACGTGCATTCGCTACGTCCAACCACGCACCGGGATCTGTTTCGGATCCTGGTGAGGAATCAGTCCGGCCTTCCTTTAGACCGTCCTACAGGGGATCAAGGAGGGGGCGGGGCTGTGCGGCACAACGTGTGGCCACGCAGCCCTGCCCCCTCGCCCCCCGGCGCTTCCCTGGTTGCCCACCCTCCGGGAGACGCACCAATTTGGCCACTGCGGCTGATCCTGCATCGGGGTCTGGGCCATGGTCCGGAATCGGCGGAGGTAACAGACATTACTTTCTGCCGATTCCAGACTGTGGTCCAGCTAACCATGGTTNGCATCGGGGTCTGGGCCATGGTCCGGAATCGGCGGAGGTAACAGACATTACTTTCTGCCGATTCCAGACTGTGGTCCAGCTAACCATGGTTCTGGACCTCCGGGTAACCGGAGGTCCAGAACCGTGGTCAATATGTTTCCCACCGGGTGTTCACCATGGTGAACATCTGGCAGAACGCACTACAGACGTTATGGTACCATGGCCACCACAGGGGGTTCACTGGTTGACCGTGGTATCGTAACGTCTGAAATTACCCTTTATTGCAAAGTCAATGACTTAATTATAAATTATGACAAGACAAAAGTTATTGTCTTTGCTAAGAGACAATGTTTTTTCTCTTGGTCTCTGAACTCCCATCCTCTGGAACAAGTACAGTCATATGGTATTTGGGAGTGTTATTTTCTGCCTCGTATTCTTGGCAGAACCATTTCAGAGCTGCAGATTTAAAGCTGGCACAGTCTACAAGAGGGGTGATTAAATTTTGGTATACAGCAGACAGAAAACAGCTTATGCCGGCAGTTAAAATACTGGAGCAAAAATTACTTCCACAAGCTCTGTATGGAGCAGAAGTATGGGGTGGTGTACTCAAAGATAGTATGGAAGTTTTCCAAAACACTTTGTTGATTATTTTTTTTGTTTTCCCCCAAAGGTACACCTGTTTGTATGCTGCGGGCAGAGCTGAGGGTTCTTCCAGTTAATGTACATGCTCAGTGGAGAGTAATTGCCTACTGGCATAGAATATCTGAAATGCCCCCAAATAGATTTTCTTACTTGATGTCTGAGTCCAAATATTTATGGAAAGAAAGCCTGGACTTATTATTAAATCATTTGGGCTTTTCATGTCTAACCAATCAAGGTGGTCCTAGTCCCCAGGCCAAAGAAACTCTGCAAGCAAGACATCTCGATATAGCCAAACAGCATGAGATGACAGCTTGCAGCCAAAATAAAGTAGCTCCCTTCTATTCAAAACTAAAATTAGGTCATGGCAGGGAGCCATACCTTTCTGTGTTGAGGGATTTTGAAGTCTATAAAGCTTTTACATTACTACGCTTTCAATTGATGTCCTCCAAAGTTCTAAAGAGAAGATTTTTCCAGACCCCTTATGAGTCATGGCTCTGCTCTTGTGATTATATGCATGTTGAGAATTTGGAGCATTACCTATTTGATTGCCAGTTTTCAATCGAATTAAGAGAGATACCACTATTCCCCCTGCTAAAAAGAGAGTTTATTGGCCCACACAAGTTAAGTTGCAATATGTACTCTCAAATGTTCAAGAGAATGTACTAGTGAATGTTGCTAAATTGGCCTATAAAGTGATGATCACAAGGTGCAAAAGAGTAAATGCTAGTTAGTCTCGACTATACCCAATATAATTAAGGTCTTAATAATTGTCTGCTTAAATGACACTAGATTATTTTGTTCTAATATTTGAATTTTTTATGATTAGTAATTAGTTCTTATTTGTAATTGTACATTGTAAATTATGTAATTTTGTATATTGTACTTTGAATTTTATGCTAAGGCCCAGACGGGTCACAGCATATAGATAAATTGATTGAATCTGGTTTTAAATTGTCATAGCAAATGCTGGACACAATAAATTGAATTGAAATTGAAATTGATTGAACTCACTCAGTGATTGTGGCAAAATGTGGATATTAGGAATTGGAATCACTCGCTCTTTCTCAGTCGCCTCGCCGTGATTCAAAGGGCTCACAGAAATGAATGAATGAAATTTTTATTTACTGCTTAAGCCAAAGCTATTCATAAACCATCGTATATACGTTTAAACAGTTATAAAATATATAAACACCATTTATGGATTTGAAATCGATTTCATTGCTCAGCACCAACAAGTAGAAAATCAAAATTTGTATAGTATTTATTTCTTTAATTTTAGTTTTCTCATATTTTCCCAAACCATTTAAAACAGAAGGCCTAATACTTTTTCCGTTCACCAACAACTTTCGTTCTTTTTCCTTGCGCTGCATAAATAAACTTGGCCAGTACATATATTGTTTCTATCGTTGAGTCATACAGTACGTTAGCCGTTTTCTCGTATGCCGACCACCCACTTTTTGACTCCTTTAAGGGGGTTAACCACTTCCTCCTCTCTTCTTTATAGAAGGGACACTCCCATAATGTGGGCAATGTCCTCTACTCTTTTCGAGTTACATGGACACCACCTTTGAGCCATCAGACTCTTAGCCTGCCTTCCATCCTGCATCTTAGATTCTAGTTGTGAGAAGCTCATCCTAGTAATTGCCTGTCTCAGATGATATTGTGACATTTCCAAATACAATGCCAGAGCTTCTAAGGGGAAGATATATTGATTTAACAAAATATGCTTCAGTTTTTCCACCTTTGCCCTATCCTCCTGTAAAGAGATGTCAACAAGATGATTTATAATAAGATCTTTGTCTATTGTTGTGGGTATCCGGTCCGGAATTATACAAAGAAAGCCTAACCCTATTCTCTCTATTTTCCATTTTACTTCATCCGTCCAAGTTTTTTGCCCTTTCAAGAATTCCAACATTTCCAAGTAAATTCTCGTAGGGGTACAGTTAGGTGAAAGGGACCTGATCTTTAACCAGTAGGATAAGACACTCTGTCTTGCTTTGGTCCCTACATTTGTAGCACCCGCTTCCATCTTGACAAGTGCTCGAGAGGTGGACCTTTGAACCCCTAATAATTTCTTCAAAAAGGAGGCTTGCGATATCGCAATGACTTCACGGACCACAGAATCCAACCCCCACGGCTCGGCCCCATACAAAAGGATTGCATCTAGCTTTGCTTCTGCCACCTTCAAACCTTCCATACATGGGTGTTTCCCACAACGACTGTAGAAAGCCAAAATCCAACCTGCGGCAAAGGTCTCACAGGAGGATGATCATCAAGAGACAGGAAATGGAGATTGTCCCCTAATTTACAGGGAAAAATTTAAATTCAAAAGGTGGGCAGACTGAAACTTATTCCTGAACCAATCCAATTGAATGGTGGGGAGTCATGATTCTGTATGGGGAGTTTCCGCCGGAAAAGTTAGCAGCAAAAAATTCAAGATCCTTGTGCTGCTGCAAGAAGCGACAACACTGCCGCGCTCCATCCACTGGGTGGAAATTTCACAACTGTAAAATTCCGCAGATTCCGTTTTTCTTTCTGCTGAAACAATGCCCATGGAAAGAGCATGTGGCAACTGCAGAAAGTCGCAAGCACCTCTTGGAAAAGCTGTTTTCTACCATGCTGTGCCGTTCTGAGCAGAAGAGTGCTTTCAGTTGGAAAATCTTGCCGCGGTGGAATACTGTTTCAGCCCTAATGCTTACCACCCTTCAGTTCTCCATCCAGATTCCAGTTGTTTTGGATTTCCTCTGGCTTTGTTAGCAAAGTGGGGGGAAAGGCCTTATTTCTAGAAGATAACCAGTTTTTTAGCATATGCAAACTAATTTAGCAATGAACACTAAAAACAACTAAAATTAGGATGAAACTTTCATCAGATTATCGCTGAAACTGAGGGTGCATCCTCCGTGCATAGAAGTCAGTGCCTCGGTTCTGTTGACTATAATGGTGGAGAATTCTCTCGTAAGATTTGATCTATTAAAAAAGAAGGATTTAGACTCCAGTCCTCAAAGAACTGCATTACTCACAGACTTTGGATAAAAACAAACATGATAGCCAACCAGTTTGGCACACTTAGGCATGGACCCCACTTTCACGTGTGTGCAGGCGCCACAGATGCCACCACTGATTGGGCCAAAGTGGGCCGCCCCAGGGTTGCACATGTGTTTCCTTCCTGGGCCAGTCTATGCGCATATTTGTTTTTTGCCCCAGTCCAGTGGACACTTTGTCTGCCCAGGCTACCTGTCCCAGATCAGCCCAGGATACGACAGCCCGGCATCACTTCTGTTTTTACACTAAGTCTTGGGCCAGTGCCACAATTTCAAAATTGGAGCTTTGGGTGCAACCTTCATCCATTGAAGTCAATGTCTCAGCTCCCATTGACTTTGATGGTGGAAGAATGCACCCATAATGCGAGAATCTGTGGCCCCTTATGAAGCACGAGTGCCCTTAGGCCATTGGAAATTCTGTTTAGAGAGGGATTTCAGTACACACTCAGGTTTCCTCCTGATAATCTTCCATGGAAAACGGAAACCATACACAGTACAGAAATACAAAAAATTCAGGCTGTTATTAATACAAGGATTCCGTGAGTGTAGCAACTGTAGGTGACACTGTATCAAATTGCTGTTCAAAATCAATGCAAGGTACATAATAAAATAATCTGGTATATTTGAAAGTATTAGACAACAATATGAAGTCTACCAAAAAAAGTCTACTCAATAAAACATTTTCTCATATAAAGATAATAAATTGTCTTTTGATTTCTAAATATTTGTTTTACGTCTTATAGTCATATGGATAAACCTCAAGGTGCCTACTCTATATTCCTTACTTCTGTTGCTGTATCCATTTGTCTGTTCCAAATCCTGCATAGGAGGGCTAAACCAGTCTCATATGAAGTTTAACCTTGCATTCTCAGGGTTGTCAGCCCCAAATGTTCAAAAATTAAGAGACAACCCACCCACCCCCAAAATCATAAAAATGAATTTAATCTTATGAGATGAAAAACAAATAATCACAATAACTATATTTATATAGCACCCCCTCACCAAATTACTCTCAGAGCACTTCACAAAATCCATACAATAAAACAATGGAAAATGGAAAATCCATTTAAAGTTCATTTTAAAACAATTTACAAAGGGATGGTAGAGAGGGAGGACATAATACATTAAGGGGGAGCACTAGTGGGTCCTCTAAAAGCACGTTGAGAATAAAAATATCTTTAGGCACTTTTGAAGGTGAGAAGGGGGAAACATGAACATCTGGAGTGAGCAAGTTCTAAGGGACCTACCACAGCAAAAGCCTAATCACAGAAATAGTTCTGCACACCATGCACCTGAACTAATAAAGCACATTTGTCAACAAGAGTCCATATCAAACCTCCAAATTTATGTGTTATGCAATTTTAGGTCCCTAGTTACTTCAGTTCTTTTGCCTCTCTACCAAATCTGGTTGAAATCAGCCTGCATGATCAAAAGCTATTAAGTGGGCACATACAGATACACAGGGTGTTTTCACACATTGCCGTGACTCGGTCCGGCCACCAAACAAATGTTATAGGGGGTGGGGATGTCATGAAGGAACATAGGGTCACACACGTGTGATACTGGCCTACACGTAGGCTACAAGCCTAATAAATATGTAAAGCAAAAGGTTCAACATGTATGTAATGTTACAATTGAGACCTGTAAAACTCAATTCATGTACTGTGAAAGGAGAACCGGGAAATCCAGGAAATGGCCAGATGTGGATTCACCCCAGACTGATAGCCAGAGACATTTAAATGCTAATGCAGGCAGCCATTGCCTACGTGCAAGCAGACACAGAAAGCTGATAGAACAAAAGGAATTCTAGAAGCCTCGAGAAGATACGAGGGGTTTACCCCCAAGGATATAAGGAGAGTTGTACCCCATTGGAGGGCAGTGAGGGAGCAAGGCAGTTTTTCTGCCTGAATTCCTTGATTAAGACCCAATCTTTCTGGTTTAAAAGGATGGCAAGGCTCGGTAGCAGATGGCATATGGGCAGCACGTGCCCTAGTATGAGAGTTCTGTAAAGCTCTGGACAAAGAAAGAACATAATCAGCAATACTGTCAGACAATTCAGTGAGTCCTTCCTTCCGAGTGACTCTAGGCTCCACCCCCACCCTTATTGGCCGTCCCATGACCAGTTCAAAAGGGGACAGGCCATGTTTTCTGTTGGGGTTTGAACGGGTAGCCATGAGTACAAGAGGCAGCGCCTCAGGCCAGGACAAGCCAGTGTCATGGACAACCTTTGACAATCTTGTTTTTAGGTCAGAGTTCTTGCGTTCCACCTGGCCACTACTTTGTGGATGGTATGGTGTGTGGAAATAGAGGCTAATACCCAAAGTTTTACACAGAGTCTTAGTGAGCTGGGCGGTGAAATGAGAGTCGATGTCACAGTCAATGGAGAGGGGTATCCCAAATCTTGGGATGAAGTCTTTCAAAAGATGTTTGGCAACTGTGGTTGCATCAGTCCTTCGGCAGGGAAAGTCCTCAGTCCAGCCAGAGTATAAGCAGATAACCACCAGCATGTGCTTGTAGTCTTGTGTTGGAGGCAAATCAGCAAAGTCAATCTGTAAGTGAAGAAAGGGCCTTCAGCCCATGGTCTTGAGGAGGTGTGGACTGGGGTGGCCTTAGCGATGTTTGTTGAACAGCTGACAAGTGGGAAAGGAGCGAACGAGTTGGCACAAACCCGCAAACCAGTGGGTGGAGATCTGTGAGGTGATCCCCCCTTTTGTTCATGTGCGAGTGCAGATGAGCCACGCAAACAAGATGTTGTCGGAGAGCCCGTGGCGCGACAGGGCATCCATCATGGTGTCAGATGATGCCTTGGGGGTCAGGAACACATTTGGCTTTGGTCCAGATGGTGCGTTCCGACAGGGTGGCATCCGACTGGAGTTGCAAAAGCTCCGAGACATCTGGTGTGGAAGGTACAGGTTCTGAAAGAGATATTGCAATAACGAGAGTTGCAGGTGGACCACACCTGGCTGCTCGTTGTGCAGCCTTATCAGCCAGGTGTATACCAAGGGCCTCAGGAGTAGAAGCCTTGGTATGGGCCTGGACATGAATAACAGAGAGCAGAGGAGAATTTAAGAAGCTCAGAGATGTACGAAGCTCCCGCTCCCGCCAGATGGCGCCAAAGGAGTGACAAACACCAAAGACATAGCGAAAGTCAATGTAAACATTGACAGTACAGTCCTGAGCCAAACACCAAGTTTTGGTGAGAGCCCACAAGTTTAGCTGGCTGTGCCGAACGGAGTTGAGAAAGGAAATGAGGTTCCAAAATAGTATGCTAAGTCATCAGGTGTAGGAAGAAGAGAGGCCGGGTGAAGTGGAGGCACTCGTCGAAAGGTGATGTTTTTAGAAAACAATAAACTAAGTTCATGGCAAAAAGGGTAAAGGTACACTGAGAAGAAGAGGAAGGGTTAATAAAGGCAAACAGGTACTGAGAATCAGGGTACACTGGAAGAGAGAGAAAAAAAACTTGAGAAAGATCAATACCAGTAAAATACTTAGCAAAGGCTGGAATACTGGCAATGGTAGTAACAGGATCAGGGACAACAGGATGAAGGGGAACAACAAATTGGTTTATCTTAGGTCTTGAACAAACCTGTAGACGGGTGCCATCAAGGTGGAACTTTCCTGGCTTTTTGACAGACAAAATGGGAC
>QEPC01001500.1:2151504-2168312 GCA_003113815.1 Sphenodon punctatus
CCCCCCAGGGATCGGGTCATACTTACCGGCGGCTGCAGGGACGCCACGGCCGCTGGTGCTGGGGGGTGGGCTCGCCTCAGTCTTTTTTTAAACAAAAATCCAGGCTGGGCAGGGTGGGTGGGGGGTGTCCCCCCTTCCACCCACGCAGCCTGGACTCGGGGAGGGTTTTTTTTAAAAACTTTTTAAGGCTTTAAGTTTTTACATTGCAGCCATTTTTAAATGGCTGCAATGTAAAAAAATCCGGTACCTGGAATCCGGAACCGGGACCGGATTACCAGGTCGAATCCGATAATGCCGGTACGCCCGGTACCGGCATTATCGGATATCGGATTTACCGGTTTTCCCGCCCCTAGTATCTACACAGTCCCCATCCACAGGTCTCTATATACATCCACACAGGCAGTGTCCCCCACTCTGGGGTTCCCACTCCTAGAGTCCAGAAAACCCCTGTTTGCCTCTACAGGCTCCCCACTTTATCAAGCAGTCTTATAGTCCATATCCCTCTGTATCCCAGTGTACTCACACTCCAGCTGGCCACGCTCAATCTCTCCTGTAGCCAGCTACCGTCAGCTCAACTCCCTTCAGAGGGTTTTCCTGGGATCAGCTCATGTAGCCTCTGTCTACATTCCAGGGTCTTTCCCTTCCTAGAGCTCTCAACCCTGCTACACTCTCTCTGCAGCTCCTCTCAGACTCCCCAGAGCCTTCATACACTGCAAGAGCTAGCAGGATCAATTCGCCACCAGATTATATAGCAGAGTGTAGCTCCCAGGGGTAAGTCCTTGCAGAACCAGACCCTGCCAAGTCACTTGTTCCAGGGAAGAAGCTTTCACCTTCACTAGTTTAGCTTGTAGTTTGTCTCAGGTCTGGAGACAACTCTTCCTCTGAGCTTCTGTCTCCTTTGCAGCTTCCTATCTAATACCAGGAAGCAGCCCTCTGGCAACCCCATCCCTGACTAGCCGCAGCTCTGCCAGGCAATTTAGGGATTCTCAGTCCCAACCCAGTGGCTGTCTGCTACATGGAGACGCCGGCCTCCCAACACCCCTTTTAGCCAGTCTTCTGCAATTTAGCACCTTTCAAGTTTGGGGAGTTTCACTCCATGCATCTTCCCATAAGGCTCACAGCCTTGGAGCCCTTTCTGGGCTGGTACACACAGTCTATAGGGCTCACCGCCCCATAGGCTTTCCAGTTAGGGAATTTCAACCCCTCCACTTCCCAGCCCATATTTCATACCCATTATACACATTTCTTATACAGTTCTACATAATCCCCTCAGGCCGGCTCAGACACGTCCAAACCAAGGTGTGAGGCAATTAGACGTGATCCTCTCTTGCCTCAATGCCTGTGCCTCAAATAGCACCTTCACCTACTCTTGGTGCTAACTGCCTTAAAGGGCCAGAGGGGCCCCAGGCTACACAATATAACCACTCCGTATAATATTACCACTCAGGAAAAGGATCTGGAAGTGATTGTGGACAATACACTGAAATCCTCAGTCCAGTGCGCAGCAGCAGTCAAAAAAGCAAACAGAATGTTAGGAGTTATTCACAAAGGGATAGAGAATAAAACTGGGGATGTCATAATGCCTCTATACAAATCAATGGTGCGACCGCACCTGGAGTACTGTGTGTAGTTCTGGTCGCCCCATCTCAAAAAAGACATCGCTGATCTAGAAAAGGTACAGAGAAGGGCAACGAGAATGATAAAGCGCATGGAACAGCTTCCATGCAAAGAGACGTTTGACAAGCTGGGTCTCTTCAGCTTAGAGAAGAGAAGACTGAGAAGGGACATGATAGAGGTTTATAAAAATCTTGAGCGGTGTGGAACAAGTAGATAGGGAACGGTTATTTACCCCCTCAAATAGTACTAGAACTAGGGGACATGGCAGATTTAAAACAAATAAAAGGAAGTACTTTTTCACTCAATGCGTAATTAACTTATGGAATTTCTTGCCAGAGGATGTTGTCAGGGCCAGTATAGCTGGGTTTAAAAAAGGACTGGATAAGTTCTTGGCTAAGTCCTCGGATAAGTCCATTAATGGCTATTAACCAAGTACCTTACAGAATGAACTTCTTACTGCCCATTGTGACTTGGTTCTTCTCCCATGCGATCGATATTGACGACTGTCGGAGGACGGAATTCTGGGCTTGACGGATCATTGGTCTGACACAGTATGGCACTACTTATGTTCTTAACCAATATAATCAGACCACACAATATAACCAATAAGAGCATTAAGGCATAGATGACTTGTGACACCTGTAAGTGGGGGGCACACTTTAAAGGTGGTTATTAACCACCAGTCCAGGTTAGCCTGCTCTGCGGCCTTCACCTCTCCTCCCCTCCTCCTTTTCAGCTAGGTCCCACCGCTGGCCCTGCGTCTTCCTCCTTCACACCACTGCCACTGTTCCTGCAAGGATGTCGCCCCTCTGATGACTTCCTGCCCACCCAGATGAGTGGGACCATGGCAGTGAAGGGAAGAAGGACTGGACTCCTAAGTCTGACTGTTGCCAGGCCGGGGCTGGATCAGGGAAAATATTAGGGCGGGGGGGCACATGCTCCCCGTTACACATTGTTATGTTATATGTTATGTGTTTCATTTGGAAATATATAGTAATTCTGAGTGCCATATCTGCTGGACAAGTTTGGCAGCGGATTTACGGTTGTTTGGTGTATAGTTTATACAGTATTGTTTTTGTGTATTATGTCTTTTTATGGTTTTGGCTTAGGCTGCAAATAAATTTATTATTATTTATTATTATTATTATTATTATTACACATTGCCCATGCATTAAGGGAAGAGAAGACGGAAACCTGGGATGAGACAATGATAAAAGCAAAGGGTTAAAACTACTACCTCCTAAACTTTGCTACCTTTCAAACCATGAGGCTTATTTCTCATGATTCCTGCAGTTCAAGCCATGAAATCCTCAACAGACAAGATGTTGCCCCACTTTCACCCACATCAACCTTGGATTTGTCTGCTTGTCTGTCAGGTGACTGCCACTCATGGCATCCTCCCAGGGAAGGCCAATGATGGAATACAGGCAAATCCAGGGAAAGGCGGGGCATCCCATGTGTCCTTGTTTTCTCTTCCCATAATGCATGGGCAACATGTAAGGGGGAAGCATGTACACACACACACACACGATATTTTCCCTGTTCCAGCCCCGGCCCGGCCCTACAACAGTCAGACTTAGGAGTCCAGTCCTTCTCCCCTCCACTGTCATGTGTTGAGGGGGCCATGGGATGCCCCTACTGCCACCCTGTCTGCTGAGTGCACTGCTGCCTCCGCCCACATTCAACACCATAAAGTTGTGGCCTAGGGTGTCTGAGGAGTGAGCAAAATTCTATAGTAGCGGAGTGGGGGGAGCATGGGTGGACTGTGACAGGGAGGAATGACTGCCCATTAGTTGTGGTCCTGTGCAGAGCCTGCAAGTGGCAGGGGGGGGAGTGGCCCACGGAGTAACCATGGGCTCTGGGAGCCTCCCCTTTCGTGTGTTAACACCCACTGTGTCAACCTTTGCCCCTAATCTGTCACTCCGTAGCCTGAGTGCTCTAGGTTAGTGCTCCCTAAAGCTTCCAAGGGCCTTCTTTCCTCAGAGACAACTCCTTCAGCTCCTTTCCCTCAGGGAGCTTGTTTTCCACTTTCCTCTCAGAGCCAACCGTCACCTCAATGGACATTCTGTAGCTGCCACCCAACAACAACCAATGAACAGCAGCAAAAACAGCCCCTCCCCTCTGGGACTCAGGAGTTCTACACAACCATAGCAGCAGCCTATTGGTAAAGAATAATAAAATATGCTTCAATATTATGTACAGTTACTAAACAACATAACAATTTCACCTCAACACAAAATCAGAAACTTTCAGACTCTACTTTGGGTGTTTTCAGATAGACATGAGACTGGCCACCACCGGACCTGCTACAGGGGTATATCCCTGCATCTGCCCGCATCTACAGGCACATCTGGGTGGGGTTTAAATGGACCCAGAGACTGCAACAGCCCAAGGTCCACCTGCACACCATAGAGTTGTAGGCGGATCGCCCGATGTTCTAGACTGCTACCCACAAACTCTATGCGTTGCCCAGGGCAACCCCCAGCCAAGAACGGAGCTGCAGCAGCTGTCCACCGAGCAGATGGACAACAGTTCTGCCTCGGGCCAGTGCCCCAGTTTTGGGTGACCCAGTTCTCTCTGTCAGTATTCCTGGATGTTCCAGAGCACTGCAAGCGGGGCTGGAGCAGAGCAGGGACAGCCTGCCATGCCTGCAATCTGGTGTCCCGCCTTTAGATGGATGGGCCACCCGGGGGTGAGGTGGATTGGAGACGTGGCTGCTGTCCATCTAAAAGCACCCTTTGTCTAACTAGTCTCCATTATTCGGGATCCAATCCAAACATCATCTGGCATTGCTCATGTAAAACATAACCTTGTGGTTTATGCCTTTGTCTAGCAATGACTTCTCCAATTCCTACTTCCTCATGGCCATGCAGAACTTCTCCCACACTGATTGCACCTGAACAAATAAATCATCAGAACATATTCTGAGAGAACAGAAACGTTTGTATTCTGCCTCTTGCAGCCTCCACCTTTTTGAAAGGGAAACAAATAGTCCATCCATAGTCTATGATTTACTTCCAAAATAGAGTTAGGGATGATCTGTAATGTTTACATAAACTCTTGATCACAATAATTGGTGAAGAATGATAGCCTACTGTCTCTGTTTCTACTTATCATTATATTCCAATAATTAAATGATGTTACTGTATTCTTGAGTTAGAATAAAGAAGTCACTTATTTTTATTTTGATCTGCATGAAAACGTTTTGTGGTGTCTGCTATAATAATGGCTTTGGGGCTTAGGTGGAGGTACTTCTTCTACCTGGAGCTCAATCATAGTTATGCCTGAGCAGAGGTTCCCAAATTATGGGTTGTAGGATCAAAATGTCTGCAAATGGGGTCATGATCCTGAATACTACCTGATGTACTTTGGATGTCTTAGTTGGTGTCTGGAATTATCAGTCTTAAATGGGGTCATTTAGGCAAAATGTTTGGAAACCACTGTCTTTGTGGTTCAGTTTGTTCTTCTTAGCATTGTATGCCACTTACACATGGATACACAGCTTACTTGGACTTTAACAGCTACATAATCCTATCAGGTAGTAGAGTGATGAAGAATTACATAATCATTTTCTCGCATTGGTGGTTTACAGATTTTCCAGCACTGAAAGTTTTTGTGAAGTTGTACACTTGAAAAATTATTATGATATTTTCAGGGTTGCACACTTGACTGCATTAGAACAAGCAAGCATTCGTTCTGTTACGTTCAAAACTGCTGAGGAAAATATCTGTTTTCTGAATGAGCACCAGACATTTAAATCAGGTTGATGTATAGCAGGGGCTAGGAAACTCAGGCTCGGGGGCCAAATGTGGCCCTTGGCAAGTTTTTATGTGGCCCTTTTCCAGTGACTGGATCTGGATCCTGTATCCAGTCTCTGCTCCCAAGCACTGAAAAACTGAGCTCAGGATAACGGGGCAGAAAGGAGGGCATGCACACAAAGGTAGGGGACAGATCCATGCCACAGATCCATGACCTGGGCCCTCCTTTTCTTCAATACACCTGTTAGGCACCCCCACCCCAACCTCTATGTGGCCCTCTGAGCTCGTACTAATTTTCAATGTGGGCCCCGTGACAGAAAGGCTTCCCCACCCCTGATGTCCTGGTGGTATAAGCAATTAACTTATAAATGTATGTCTGACTGTAACATCTTTGTAGTCCAACCAGTGTACATGAAATTTGGTAGGACTTTATCTCTCACCTTCCGGATCATCTCTGCCAAATATCGGGAAAATGTGATAAAGGGTCACAATTTTATAAGCCTGCACAGCATACGCAGAGAATAAGCCTATGCCAGGGATTCTCTTACGTGTCACTGTGGTATAAGATCTGTTTGTGATGCCAATTGGCCAGCAGAAATGTCAACCAAATATCCTCATTCTGTGCTGTGACCACCCCAACTTCTCTTCCGCACGTGTTACTGGGAAGTTGGAAGCATCTGTTTAGGAAAGAGCCAATAGAGATTCTCTTATGTTCTCTGTCACAGTGCTGCAGGGTGATTGTAATGATAACTGGTCAGCCTGGATGTGTAAACCATACCTCCTGATTGCTGGGATGCTATCCACAAAGTCCCAGTTATGTCCCTTCTATGCCCACCTAAGGGCCAGCCCTGTGGCTGCCTCAAAGCCACCACCAATTGGTCCTGTAAAGCTGGAAGCATTCAGTAATTGACCAGTGAATGTGTCTATCAGTCTGTTGGGTTTCTCCCCATCCTCCCTCCTGCAGCCTCCCTCCCCCTGCCTCTGACTGGCACTGCATTATTCAGATAAATTAAATTAAATACCCTTATGTCTCCACGCTACCTCTAAACTTTTTGATCTGTGACAGACACCTGCCTCAGCTTCCTCATTTTTGTATCCTTTTTTAATGAGCCACCATGATAGAATTTACAGGTTTATTAGTGTCTGCTGCATCTTACTGCAACAGCACTGCATTGGAAGTTAGCATAACTGTTAACCATGATAACAACCTGTGCTCTATGAGAATTTCCACTTAGAATTTCTAATGTTGCGGGGTGGTTTTTTTTTTCCCTTTCAGGCATTTGTTCTGCTTTAAAATTGACAGTACCATCGCATACTATCCATGGCACTGAGGGGCAACAACTTAATCTTCCAGTTGACTATCATTTCAATACAACAGCTTCTGAGATCCAGATAATATGGCTGTTTGAAAAGCCCCCAACAATTCCCAAATATTTACTTGGCTCTGTGAATCGGTCAGTAATTCCCGACTTGGAATATCGACACAAGTTTACCCTGATACCTCCTAATGCATCTTTATTGATTAATCCATTGCATATTAGTGATGAAGGCAACTACATTGTAAAAGTCAATGTCCATGGAAATGGGACAATATCAGCAAGGCAAAAGATTCAAGTTACTGTTGATGGTAAGTAAATGAAATACTGTATTTTAGAGCTCCAAATAAAACTGAACATTTTACTGCTGACACTGTTCTGTCTAATTCATCCTTCTGGGCGGGAAAAATATCTTCTGACGGAGTTAATTTATTTTTATGTGTATTGTCTGCCTCAACATCGCTTCCCACTCCTCTCTTCTTCCTACTCCCTCCCCTCTTCCTTCTCCCCCTCCTTCTCTCCTGTCCTCCTTCCCTCCCACCTCCCTTGATGAAACCTCCTCCCTGTTCTCCTCCTCCAACCTTTCCACTTGCCCCCTTGACCCCATCCCCTCCTGCCTCCTGACTTCCATTGCTTCCACTGTCACCCCTTCCCTCCTGCAGATCATCAACCTCTTCCTCTCTACTGGCTCCTTCCCCTCCATCTTCAAGCACACCACTGTCTCTCCTATCCTCAAAAAGTCCACTCGTAACCCCTTTGACCCTTCTAGCTACCATCCTGTCTCACTCCTTCCTTTTGCTTCCAAGCTTCTTGAACATGTTGTCTACTCCCACTGCCTTGACTTCCTCTCTGCCAACTCCTCCCTTGACCACCTCCAATCTTGCTTCCGCCCTCTTCACTCTACTGAAACTGCTCTCGCTAAGATCACCAATGATCTTCTTGTGGCTAAATCTAATCGCCACTACTCCATTCTTGTCCTCCTTGACCTCTCTGCTGCCTTTGATACTGTTGACCACTCACACTTACTGGACTCACTTCACTCTCTTGGCTTCCGTGGCTCCGTCCTCGACTGGTTCTCCTCCTACCTCTCTGACAACTCCTTCAATGTGTCTCTTGTCAACTCCATCGCCTCCTCCCTTCCTCTCAGTTGGTGTTCCCCAAGGCTCTGTCCTTGGCCCTCTCCTCTTCGCTATCTATACCCTGTCCCTAGGCAAACTCATTGCCTTCCATGGCTTCCAATATTACCTCTATGCCGATGACACTCAGCTCTCTCTCTCTACTCCCTCTCTCTGTCCATCTATTCAAGCTCGCCTCATTAGCTGTCTCTCTGATATCTCTACCTGGATGTCTCAACGTCAACTCACACTCAACATGGCTAAAACTGAACTCCTTATCTTCCCCCCTCATCCTTCCTTTCCCTCTTCCCTGTCAATCCTTATTGACGGGGTCACCATCCTTCCCATCCCCCAAGCCTGTAGCTTAGGCTTCATCTTTGACTCACCCCTTTCTTTTAAACCCTACATTGACTCTGTTGCTAAATCCTGTCGCTTCTCCCTCCATAACATTGCTAAGATTCGCCCTTTTCTCTCTGTCTCGTCTGCCAAAACTCTTGTTCATGCTCTGGTCATCTCTCGCCTCGATTACTGTAACCTCCTTCTCACTGGCCTTCCCCGGTCTCACCTTTCTCCCCTCATCTCTGTCCAAAACTCTGCTGCCAGGGTCATCTACCTCGCCAGTCGCTTCGACCATGTGCAGCCCCTCCTCTCTTCGCTTCACTGGCTTCCCCTTCCTGAACGAATCCTGCACAAGCTCCTAGTCTTCACCTATAAAGCTCTTCACAACCTTGCTCCCCCCTACCTCTCTGCACTTATCGCCCTCCATACTCCAGCCCGTGCACTTCGCTCCTCCTCTGTCCCTTCTCTCACCCTTCCACGCCTTCCCTGCTCCCCTAAGCGCCTTCGTCCCTTCTCACTTGCTGCCCCCCATGCCTGGAACTCCCTCCCTGCCCACATCCGCCTTGCCCCCTCCCTTCATACCTTCAAATCCCTCTTCAAGACCCACCTCTTCCGCTCTGCCCTCACTGACTCCTCGCTCCCCTCACCTAACTCCTGCTGATACCCTCCATCCAGTACAATCTGTTACCTGAGGTCTGTGTACTCATATCCTCAGCACATGGACCAGTCAGCTATCATTCTCGATGTAACCAAGCCAAGCGCGTGCACCTGGGACCTCGCATCTTTGAGAATGTTACACCCCTTGTCTCTCCCTCTGTTCCCCTTCCTTCATCTCCCCCCCTCAGTCTCTCAGATTACAGATTTTAAGCCCTAGGGGAGGGACCATGTCTATTCCATTACTTTGTAAAGCACCAGGTACGTTGCTTGCGCTATATAAATCCTTGCTATGAGTATTAATAATAATAATACCTCCCCACAGTTTAGCATTACAGCAATTTATAAGTAGCCAAAAACCATTCATTGATTGATTACCTTCCTAATTCCAGGAGTAAATTAAATTGAGTTTGTTTAGACATCAGATGGTTATAAGGAAATAGCTGGGCTCCAATGAATTTAGAAAGTTAATTATACATTTTCATAAGACCAAATTCTGCCACTCATATTCGTCTTGAAGCTGCATTACTTTCTGCATCTTGGAATTCTAATTGGAGGAAAGGTCTGCAGGTACCAGCATAGTTCCTACAGAGTACAAACCATTCTTGCCTGGAAGACAAAGAATACCAGCAAGGGACAGACCAAAACATTGGGACCATAAGTCTGAGTGACTTACTTGCTTCCAATACATATGTAGGTACGTATTGGAAGTATATGTATATATTGGAAGTATATGTATATGGTTCTCAATGTAACCAAGCCAAGCACGTGCACCTGGGACCTCGCACCTTTGTGAATGTTACACTCCTTGTCTCTCTCTCTGTTCCTCTTCCTTTGTCTCGCCCCCTCCCGCCCCCCACGTCTCTCAGATTGTAAACCCTAGGACAGGGACCATGTCTATTTATTTACTTTGTAAAGCACCAGGTACATTGCTTGCGCTATATAAATGCTTGCTAATAAAGATAATAATAATGTAGATATGGATACAATCTGTTCTTCCCTTATTTATCTGAATTCCGCAAATGTCAGTGATACTGATACACAGATAAAGAGAAGGCATGAATTTGATAAATTCTTCTTTTTAATTAAAGAGAGAGAGAGATTGCAATATTGATTTACATCAACCAGCAGTCAGTCCCACTATCTTGCACTTTTGACATGATAACCAGAAATAAAAATACTTTCTTAAATGGATGATAAGTACGATTATAAATTATGTCATTTACAGCTCATATATATCAGGAGAAATGACATGGCTCGTTTATAACTTTCCATGTGTATTTACATTACAGTTCCTGTCACAAAACCAGTTGTAAACATTAAACCCTCTTCTGGGGTTGTGGAATACGTGGAGAACATGACCTTAACCTGTACGGTGGGACAAGGGACAAGAGTAGTTTACCAATGGATGAAAAATGAAAAGCCCCTGCACACCAGCAGTAGTTACACCTTTTCTTCAAACAATGACACACTTTTCATCTCCCCAGTTGTGAAAGAGGCCATTGGGAATTACAGCTGTTTAGCAACCAACCCTGTAAGCACAATGGAAAGTGAGATAATAACGCCAACTATATATTGTGAGTACATGAAATATTCATAGTTGATTCTTCGTAAATGCCTGGGGGAGAAACTCTGACTATGGAATCAGCTGAAAACAATTCTTCCAGGGTCATTTGTAGGCTTTTAGTCAAAGAAGGCTTTTCTGCACTGAGCCATTTCTCTCTACCATGATATAATACAATAGCTAATTAGGTTTAGGTCACTATTAAAAATGTACTTGAGCTGCAGAAGAGAGACTGGAATTTAAAACACTTCAAAGTTTAGAAATCATCTAGAGTTTGGGGTCAGCTCAAGTAGTAGTAGGCGGCTAGCCATAAAACTCAGATCAAAATGCAAGTTTGAATTCTCATAAAGTTCAGGAGAGTGCTAATATGGGACTTTGATTTAAACCCATCTCTGACAATTTTTGTTCTCATTTACTATTGTTGTACAATAGTGCTTTATGGAATGCTCATAGTAATTGACCTGAATCTGATTGTACAATTCAATAGAGTGTCCTGTAAGTAACAGAAGAAATCAAGCCCAACGTCCATTCTTGGGGAACTGGGAAACGTGTTCAAATTCACAAATAAGAAATCATTGGGTGTTCATATGTATTGTTAAGCATGTTTTAAGTGCTTTAAAGACCAAGCCTATATGTGACTAGTAAAAGGATGTTAAAAATTACAGGGAATTTTTACATTGGCAGGGAATAATACAGTAAAGAGATGAAGCTTGTTGAAGAATGATAAGATTTTGATTGATAGAGAACAGTGCTGTGAAAGAAGTGTTCTGCTGAAAAAACAATTTTGTTTAAATTGTCTCTGAGCAAACCCATTTAGTTGATCCAAAGCTGAAAAGAGCTTTGTTGATTTTTAGGGTGTTGGAAGCATATCCCAAAGCAGGATGACAAAACTGCCCAAGCTGAACAAATCTAGGGTTCAGCCAGACGAGACAGGGAGGTGAAGCTACCACGCCTTGGGAAGCCTTACCCCCTCCCTGGGCAGCCAGACGACGCAATGTAGTGCATCATGTGGCCGGTGGCTGCCAGATGTTCCTCCCACCCTGGGTCAGGGAAAACAGCTGCCTGCTATGCGATGGGTCCCCAGAAAAATTACAAGGACATATCACTTATAGGCTTTGGTCTTTAAGGCACCCCACATTTGGCCGGGCCCTTTCTGCCCCACCGCGGGCAAACTCCACCCTGGGACTGTGAGCGGCCTGTGCTGGAGCCCATCACACGTGGCCATGGCACAACCAGGGGTGGGACTTTGGTCTGGCCAGGGGAGGGAAGCGGGGCAAGGCCAGGTGCATGCTCACATGGCTGGTTACTATGTGCCCGGTTCCTCATGCTTGCCCTGCACAGTGGCAGCTATTGCCCACCATGGGGCTGCATGGGGATTGGGCCCTCACTGCTCATGTGACCTCACCCCTAGAGTTGGTGGGTGAAAAAATGCAAGGGGAATGTCACACTAGCTAAACCACAACAAAAGTGCTAGAAATTGCAATGCACTTTAAAGTCAGTGGACATAACAGTGGGTGTTTTTAAATGAGACGCATCCATTCATGGCTCCTCACCATCCACACGTCCAACTGCTCGTGTGATGGTGGTGCGTGGGGAGGCACACTTCTGTGACCCAAGCAGCGGCCACTCGTGGCCCCACACAGAGCACTCTTGAAAAATCCAGAGTGCCCTTTGCGGGCCAGGGTGGTCACCTCTCTGAATGGGCAAGCATGCTGGGAGCTGCTCATTTGAAGCACCCACATGCACATTGTGTGCATAAGCTCTCTGCAGCCGTGTCCAAGCTGAGCAAATCAGTGGCTATGGACACACACCACTGCGGCGCTCATTTAAAGACACCCATTGTCTCCACGATCCGTATGCACAGGCATCTGTTTCATCCACAGAGAGGGATGAAGCCAGAGCATGTAGCCCACAAGCCAGCTGGCCTGGGAACTCAAGGTAAAATTATGAAAACTTGAAGGGAAAAACTCAAAAATGTGACTGTACTGTGAACTTAAAGGTGCAGAAAGCAAGTGAAAAGAAATCCAGATTGTATTATTGTTTAAAATCTCATGATTTTTAGGACCCTGGCTCATAACTTAGAATCACTTCTAGTTGATAGTACCAAGATACTTGGGACCCACCTCACAAACAGACAGGCTCCCTTCCACTGGTGATTAGTGACTTCTGCAGTCTTGAGAAAATTAAAAAGTCATGGGAATGGAGGAACTGGTTAAAGGGTAGGAAGCAAAGAATAGGACTGAATGGCCAGTTTTCACAGTGGATAGATGTAAAAAGTGGTGTGCCTCATGGATCTGTATTGGGGCTGGTGCTGTTTAATGTATTCATTAATGATCTGGGAAAGGGCCGTTAAGAGTGAGGTGATCAAATTTGCAGATGACACTGGTAGTTAAAACACAAGCAGACTGTGAAGAACTGCAACAGGATCTTACAAGATTGGGTACCTGGGCATCTAAATGGCAGATGAGATTTAATGTGGACAAGTGCAAAGTGATGCACATAGGGAAAAATAACCCGAACTATGAGTACACATTGCTGGGTACTAAGCTAGGAGTTACCACTCAGGAAAAGGACTTGGGAGTGATTGTGGACAATACACTGAAATCCTCAGTCCAGTGCGCAGCAGCAGTCAAAAAAGCAAACAGAACGTTAGGAGTTATTTGCAAAGGAATAGAGAATAAAACTGAGGATGTCATAATGCCTTTATACAAATTGATGGTGCAACTGCACCTGGAATATTGTGTGCAGTTCTGGTTGCCCATCTCAAAAAAGACCTAGCTGAACTAGAAGAGGTACAGAGAGGGGCAACAAGAATGATAAAGAATGTGGAACAGCTTCTGTACAAAGCGAGGCTTGACAAGCTTAGAGAAGAGAAGACAGAGGGGACATGATAAAATCTTGAGTGGTATATAATGAGTAGATAGGGAATGGTTATTTACCCTCTCAAATAACCAGTCTAGGACTAGGGGACACTCCATGAAACTAGCTGTTGGCAAATTTAAAACAAAAGGAAGTACTTTTTCATTCAATGCATAATTAACCTATGGAATTTGTTGCCAGTAGACATTGTCAGGGTCAGTAGTATAGCTGGGTTTAAAAAAAGGACTGGATAAATTCTGAGAGTAGGTCCATTAATGGCTATTAACCAAGTAGCTTACTGTCAGGCTCCGGCAGCCGGAGCCTAGGAAGGGGAGAAAGGGAGGCAAGGGAAAAGAAAGGGGAAGGAGGCAAGGGGAGTAACACAGGAACCTCTCAGCCACACTCTGATACCAGGGAGATGTAGTGCGCTCAGCATAAGCACCAGACAATCTGGCCTAAGACGGCATACGGTTCATCATCAAGGTTAGGGGATGGGGAAGCAGGGAGGGGATAATCAGAGTCAAGAAGAAGGGAACTCAAGATAGGGCACAGGGAGCCAAAGGCATGGAGCTGGGGAGTCAAAGGCAGGGAAACCTGAGGCAGAGAGCTGTGGAGCAACCAGGAGCTGGCGATAGGGGGTTGTTGTTGTTATTATTTATTATTATTAACAAACATTTATATAGCACCAGCAGTGTACCTGGCACTTTACAAAGTAATAAAATAGACATGGTCCCTGCCCCTAGGGCTTACAATCTGAGAGATAGGAGCCAGGGAAGAGACATAGGAAGGGGAACAGAGGGAGAGACAAGGGGTCTAACATTCATGAAGATGCCTCGCAAGTTCACGTACTTGGCTTGGTTACGATGAGAATGACAGCAGGCAGGTCCATGTGGCAAGGATAAGGGTAAACAGACCATAGGTATAGGAACAGACCATAGGTATAGGGTTAGGGGCACAAAGGCAGGAGAACGTGGCACAGGGGATCCAAAAATAAGGCCCTTTTAGAGTCTGGGCCACAGGAGGAAAAATTAGCAAGGTTTCAGAGGGAGGAACAGAGTGGCCACAGGGTTGGGCTTCTCCTGTTAACAGGAGGGCAGCCAAACAGGGAGGGGATAGGAACATGAGGGGAACAAACCAACATATAGACAGGACAAGGTGTGAGTAAGAGACAAACAATGCACCTCCGTGCAGACAGACAAAGGGGTAGGGAAGCTGGGCAAGTAAGGTCCCAACACAGAGGGAATATACGAGGGACAAATACCAACACAAAGGGAAGGTGGGAAAGGTTTCACTCACTCAGAACACAGCAGGGAGACAACACACTGAGACTCACCAACATAAAACACAGACATAAGTAGAAGTGCCAGCTGAAGACCAACAAGAAGGGTATAGTACGGAAGATGGGCCAAGCTGGAGTCAAAGAAGGAAGACTAAAGCTCCACACCTGCCACACCCCTCAGCAGCCCTAAATACTGCAAAGGGCCAATCAGGCTGTGGCAGGTGGGTCCATGCCCTCCACCAGGTGTAAGCAGGACACTAAACTGGAGGGAAAAGGCAGAATAACAAGATAGGGGGGAAAGCCACTCACTGTAACCACCCACATGTGGTTCAGGAGACAGCAAGAGCCCCAGTGAAGTCCCAAGGTCAGAGGTTCAAGGCCCAGCCCTGACACTTACAGAATTAACTTCTTACTGTCGGGAGCTGGGTGTGAACAACAGGGAATGGATTGCCCATTGTGACTGTTGTTTCTTCTCCCATGCGATCGAGGTTGTCAGAGGACAGGATGCTGGGCTTGATGGACCATTAATCTTACTCAGTATGGTACTACTTATGTTCTTACGTTTTTATGCAATCAGCAGACTTGGCTCAATGGTTTAGGCCCCTTCCAAGTCCTTGTCCCGCCAAGAATATTATTCAGGGGATACCAAGTTGCCTTCTTAGTTTCACTTCTGACTTTGGGCCAGAAAACTGCTTGACCAAATTCACCCATGACCAACTAGTTGGAGCCCAGTGCCAATGAGTAGTACCACCCATTAGTGCTCCACTGGCATAACCATCTTCCTTTAAATAAGGCAGCCTGAGAGACAAGTGAAGATGCACATCATCACTGCACCAGCCTTGCAAAGATTTTCCGTTAAAATTAATACTGTTCCACTTTTAACTAGATTGATATATTTTATAATAATATATATCCAATATCTTGTCTCCCATCCTTATTGACTAGATATTTCAAATCTATAATTTGGTAGGAGCATGGTAGGAGAATTTGGTATGGGCATATGGAAAGCATCTTCATTTGGCCAAAAGAGAGAGAACCCGGACTGCAAGTAAAGAATGCATTTTACAGGCCAGGGCCTTGAAGGGAGGGACCCCTTTCACTTTTGCTCTTCAAAATGGCAAGAATAAAAAGTGGCTAATGCAGGTGCAGAAGGTATTAGCCCTAGAGAAAGTCCATGACATTGTGCTCTAAAAATAAGGAAACGCTTCATTAATTTCCATGCAGACAAGCCACTGAGTTTTTTGTTTATTTTGGTTACCAAGGGAGCAGATTGTCAAGAGTCCATGTCCACTTTTGTGCATGTATTTGCATATGAATGGCCTCAATCCAAGCTTGTCTTTGTACTTCAGAAAGCTTTGTCCACACTGCTCTTCTAACCTTGCTAGGCCTTACATACACACAAAACAAGGATAGCTGGACAGAAGACTGAGAATTCCACCCATGCGAGCATTGAGATGAATTACTAATTTCCCTGAGGGTGGTTTACTACTAATATTAGACTTTTTGTGTCTCCATTTTGGAAATTGTTCGCACAGGCTGAAAGTCAATATAACCGTATGATCTGGCAACCTTGGGTAAAAGCAGACATGCTGCCGATGTGGCAGCTCCCCAGGGCGGGGAACAGTGGCTACCACTTTCTGAGTCAGCAGGCAGAACTTAACTCACTTGCCTGCAACCCATGCCTGGCTGACCCTCACCCTGCTCCGGGCACCCCACCTCCCACCCTGGCAGGCAGCCATGGCAGCCCCTGCCCCACAGCAGGGATGGTGGGGCAAACAGACGCATCGTCCTGCTGTGGCCCATGTTGGCCTGGCAGGACAGCCCTTACCTGGGAACGTGCGCCTGGGATCTTCCAGGAGATTCATTCCAGGCCAGCTGCCTACCTGGCCCAGGGCACTAGCAGGTCAACATCTGGTGGTCAAGGAACAGATGTGTGACTGAATCCCCAGCCCAAGCAGGCCAGCGTCATGTCTGGTTTTACCCCTTGTTATATAAATGATTGTCTCATGCTGCTCAGTTCTTAGTAGGCTCCAGTTGAAGTACTGCATTCAGTTTTGGGCACCCCATTTTAAGAAGCACATAGAAAAGTTGGGAGAGGATTGCAGAGGAGAGCAACAACGACTGAAAACATGAGCTATAGAGGGCCTGATCCCCATGCAGCCCCATGGCAGGCAAATGCTACCGCTACACTGCGGGGCCAGCATGGGGAGTTGGGGAGATGGCAGGGCAGCCAGGAAGCCGAGCCGCTGTTGGAACTCCAGCCACAGCTGGGGCAGGCCAAGGCATCAGCCACACAAGTGGGTGCCC
>QEPC01001500.1:2168412-2183292 GCA_003113815.1 Sphenodon punctatus
TGTTCTTGAATGGTTGCGCTCATTCCTGGCCAGGAGAACTCAACATGTGGTTCTCGGGGAATGTACTTCATCTTCCTGGGACCTCACGTGTGGAGTCCTGCAGGTTTCTGTTCTGTCCCCCTTCCTGTTCAACATGTATATGCAGCCTTTGGGTGAGGTCGTGAGAGGGTTCGGCATGTGTTGTCATCAGTACACCATGACACACAACTTTACCTCTCTTTTTCTGTAGACCCAGACCCGGCAGTCTCAGTGCTCACCCAGTGCTTGGCAGATGTGGGGGACTGGATGAGGGTGAGCCGTCTGAAGTTGAATCCTGACAAGACGGAGGTGATGTTGGTGGGTAGGGCTGGTGGGGTGGGGTTTGCCCCCCTGTGACCACACAGCTCTGTAGTCTGGGGGATGCTCCTCGACTCACAGCTCCACCTGGATCTCCAGGTGGAGGCTGTGGCAAAGGGAGCATTTCACCAATTACGTCTGGTGTGATGGCTGTGGCTGTATGTTTCGGACTCGGATCGCGCCACCATCATCCATGCCTTTATCACCTCTAGACTAGACTACTGTAATGCACTCTACGTGAGGCTGCCCTTGGGGATGGTCCGGAGGTTGCAGCTGGTGCAGAATGTGGCGGCCCATCTCTTAACGGGGATGGGTTGCCATGAGCACATTACACTTCTCTGCACTGGCTGCCTATTATCTTCCAGGCCCAATTCAAGGTGCTGGTAATGACCTATAAAGCCCTAAACAGCCTGGGCCCAGGTTACCTGCAGGACCGTCTCAGGCCTCGGATTGCATTGCGGCCCCTGCGGTTGGCCAGAGACGCCCGACTCAAAGTCCCCCGGGTTGCCCAGGTGGCATCGATGGGGAGGGTGTTCTCAGTGGCTGCTCCAAGGCTGTGGAACACCTTCCCAACAGAGACCTGCCTGGCCCCGGACCTCCCCTCTTTCTGCAGACAGTGTAAGACCTGGCTGTTCCACCAGGCCTTTGGAGAGGGAGACGGGTAGGGTGGGGTGAGTTGGGGAGGGGGAATTCTGCCCTTTTAGTTCTTTTTATCTTTTAAAATGTTTTAAATGATATTTTATGTGTATTTTTATTGATGTGTTTTGTAAACCACCCAAAGCTGCTCTTGAGCAAGAGGGGACGGAGTAGAAAAATAGTAAAATAAATAAATAAATAAAAAATCTCAAGCTCACCAATTTGTCATGAAATTTGGGAGGGTTGGGGGTTGTTAATTTGATAGTAATAAATTCAATATTTGTTATTTAATTCAGTTACTTGGGACTAGATGTAGCCATGCGGTGCAGCATACATTATTTCATTAAATGAATTAATTTTAGTGATTTCGAGTATTGAATTTTAACAAGTGTTGAACTAATCAAACTCAACTCTGACTTCATCAAGAATTGAACTAATCAAAATTAATGAAGCCAAAGTTTGTGTGCAGCTATTCAGATTTGAAGATTCATAAATGGAGATGAATCCTTCAGTTTGATTTGTGAATCTGAAAAGCCCAATTAATTTCTGTTCCAGAAAGCAAGGTATTCAAGTCTGTGTCCAGTGGAACACTGCAATGGATTAATACATGTTTATTATAAATATATAGCAAACAGTGGGTAAAAACATACACGACAGCGTGTCACAACCCGGCCCAGGGCAGAAATTCACAGCAGACATGGCCAGGTCAGGGCACCAAACATACATGCCTGTGGCTGAGCCACCGTTCTGCTACCCGCACAGCCTGGGAAGGGGGTGGGCCTCACCAGGACGGGTGGGTAGGTGGCCCCACCCCCACACTGCACCCGGCGCTCCTCCCACCACCATGAAGGGCAGCCATGGTAGCCAATGACAGCCGCCTATAGTGGCCCTGAGCTGGATGATGGTGGACCACAAAAAACATGATAGCCCACTGTGGCTCAGGTCCTAGACTGGTCTCGAACTTCAGAGATTTTCCGAGGTCAGAGCCCAGGCTCACCACTGACACAGCCCGGGGCAATCCTGGGCCAACATCTGGCAGCACCACAAAAGTCGTGCCAGTAGCCTTCGGGCCAAAACGGGGATACATTGGACCACCATCATGTCTGTTTTTACCCAATGACTTGATTTCTGTACAGTTTATGACTGCCTTGAATTTCCAGGGACTGGGAAGGGTCTAGAAACACTGTGGAGGAAGCAATCTTAGCACTTGTTCTTATTTTACTCCTTCCAGACAAACATAATAAGAAGAAAGCTATGGTCCTCTTTAGCCTGGACTCTGTTTGCAGTTTAGCAAACAGCAGGTAAATTGACTTAGCATCTTGATTTGGGCTTAAAAGAGATTTCTCAAAAACAAGAAATTTTACTGAAATTCCAGTTCTCAGTTCATCTTGGACAAATCAAGAACCTTTCGATGCCCAACAATGTTTCAATGAATTCTCGAGCAAAAATATATATTGTCAGGGTAAATCTCTGTAGCCTGATTTGCAGACAGAGGACAGTAGCATGCAACAATTTACCTACTAGAATTTGAAACAAATACGTTTCAGCTGGACAACTTTGTTTTTTAGTGATGCCCTTCAGCAGCCTATTATTGCTGTAGGCAAGAGTTTGCTATCCAAGGAAAAGTAAATGTTGAAATGCTTCATAAATAGCAAGGAGGGAAAAGATAACATTTGCTTTAAAACACTTTTGTGTTTTCTGAAGTTAAGAAAAATTCACCCTATCTCTTACTAAAGATAAGATCACTCCATAAGTACCATATGACAAGCAGCATAATATGTGTTTACATAGGGCTATTTCAGGATTAATTTATTGATCTTTACATGTAAACAGAAATAAGTTCTGAAGTTATTTTCTCGTTACCTCTGTGCAGATGATTAGTACAAGGTCTACACATCACTTCAGTTTTATTTATACTTCTTTTGCAAATTTAACTGGTATATTGCCCTTGTATTAGCACTCTCTATAGGAATTAAGTTCACCCAAGCTGATACGATTTCTTCAGGATAAGACTGGCATAAATTGGGGGAATTTGGCATAGGGGCAGCTATTGAGAGCCTAAATCTAATTGCAAGCTTAAGTGTGTTCCTTGATTTTCATTTTCTCCCTTATGTTCCTATTCGTTCAGATGGACCCTATGGACTTAGGGTAAATTCACCCAAAGGGCTGAAAGTAGGGGAAGTGTTTACAGTTGATATAGGAGAAGTGATCCTATTTGATTGCTCAGCAGACTCCAATCCACCAAATACTTATTCATGGATCCAAAGGGCTGACAATACCACACACGTAATTCAGTACGGACCCCATCTGGAAGTCTTATCTGAAAACATGGCCAAGAAGACACTGGATTATATGTGCTCTGCCTACAACAATGTTACTGGAAAACGAGATGAAACCCATTTCACTGTGATAATTACTTCTGTAGGTAAGAACTAAATATGCAAAATAGCAAGTGTTGTATTAACAGGAAACACAAACACAGTCAGGAACTAGGTAAGTGGGGTTCAAGCCAAATAAGAAGGCAATCTGTTGTCTGATATTGAAAACTTCCTTCTCCATAGCAGTGACATAACTTTGGACTAAACGTTTGTGGCAAAGCTGGATCTACCCTTACCTACAGATGCCTGGGCCTTGGCCCTACAGCCTCCAACAACACTGAAATTATCTGATCTAAACTCTGAAATGTTTTAAGATGTAAAATAAGTTTATTGTTGTGGAAGAGTTTATTATTACGGAATTTGCAATGTTTTTGTCTACTCCATTTGCAACAATAGATCAAATTAATGGGTGAAAACAAACATGACGCTAACCACCCTTTAACCACTCTTGGTGGTTATTTATGCATGTTGCAGGGCTGCATAGGGCACCAATGCACCTGCAACATGCATAAATAACCACCAAGGGTGATTAAAGGGTGGTTAGCGTCATGTCTGTTTTCACCCAATGATGCACAAACTCCAAATTTACACTTAGTGGATGACCAAGAATGGACCTCTATTTAGCAATCCCACAGAGGGCAGCTTCTTCCCTCAGATACCCTCTGCTTTCACCTAGCAGTATTTCCTTTCCCTAAGATGTGCCAATAGCATTCTTTAGTTTCCCACTTTTTGAAGGCATTCCTGAGCAGTTTAAAGTTTGAAATAAGGCAGACAGAACCCACACAGTTGTTTTGTAAGATTGTTTATACAAGAAAGTTTGGTGCAGGGAAGATGAATGGCACACCCTTTAATCTAACACTCAGTGTTAGACCCTGGGTGTTTTCACACATGATAGCTTCTGCCATGGTCACAGACCACTCTGGGCTATGGTGGGAGCCACCACTCTGAGTCAGACACGGCCTGGTCACTGATAAAATGTTACAGCGGCCAGGCCAGGGAGGGGGTGGCGAGATGCGCAGACGTGAGTCCCCATGTCCCCACCCCTGCACTGCGTGCAGCACCCCACCCCCAGCTGACAGGCGGCCATAGAAGCCAATGACAGTCACTATAGCACCTGGCCCCGCCATCATTCCGGACTGGGGTGAGTATAGTGGGCTATGAGACTGCTTTACTCCATGTCTGGTGGCTCCCCTCCCCCCGCAACCGTGGTGGAGCTTAACCTGGGCTATCACTTAGGGATTTTCCCAAGTGACAGCCCGGGCTAAGCCCCACCACAGTCAAGAGGAAGACCATGGTAACATCTGGCGACTGGTTTCAAACGTGACGGTGGCACCTGGATTAATCTGCACTAAAGCGAATTAATCCGTGCCACCGTCATATCTAAAACACCCCCTGAGATCTTGTTTCAGTGTTCTTTAGCCTGGTGAGAACTTCTCTCTGCAATATAGAGTTGTAACCTCAACCCTTCAATGTATTGCCAAACTGAATAAAAATTCCCAACTTCAATGGCTTGTTCTTAAGAGGACATATTTTCCTTGTATCTCTTTCAGGCACATCTGTTCTGGGGTGTGTTTCTCTCTCTCGTTATTGAAGTGCCAGTGAGATAACCTTCCTTGACCCCCAAACCCTTTATCCTACAAATACGGAATGTAAGAAATGCCATACAGGGTCAGACCAATGGTCCATCGAGCCCAGCATCCTGTCTCCGACAGTGGCCAGTCTCAGTTGCTTGGGAGAAGTACCCAATAGGTCCCATTCCCTGTTGTTCACTCCTAACTCCCGACAGTAAGAGGTTTGGTTTCCCATACCTACTTAGGTAATAGCCATTAATGGACCTATCCTCCAAGAATTTATCCAATCCTTTTTTAAACCCAGCTATACTACTGACCTTGACCACATCTTCTGAAAACAAATTCCACAAGTTAATTGTGCATTGAGTGAAAAAAATACTTTAAAAAAAAAATTGGGTGAAAACAAACAAGATAATAGCCCACAGTAACTTACTCATCAGTTTGGTGGCTGCCAGATGTTCATACACTTCTGCCTCAGGGCAGGCGGGCTCGCCCAGCTGAGCTCACATGCACCCTTCTGTCTGTTAGCCCCCACTCAGCCTCACTGAGAGGCGAGTTCTAAGGATCAGGTGCAGAGGAGCACGTTCACCAGGGCCACCAAACAGCTGATTGGTCCTCCACTCATCAGCTGTTTAGCAGCAGCTCCTACTGGGGGCCCAATTCTGCTGCACAGCAGGAGTCCAGGAGTCCTGCCCCATGTGGATGGCTTCCTACCCAACCTGTGGTGTGGAGGGACTTGTGATGGCAGTTCTTCCACCCAGATTCCCTGGAGGGCTGCTCATTTGAACTGCCCTTTCCACCAGCTTAAAGTAAGGCGGCTGCAGTGGTCCTCTCCAGGGTGGCCAGGAGATCCAGCTCGCTCCCCATTTCATTTGCTTTCAAATTAGTTTCATGGCATGTCCCCTAGTTCTAATACTACTTGAGAGGGTAAATATTTAACCACTCCCTATTAACTCATTCCAAACTGCTCATGATTTTATAAATTTATATCATATCCCCTCTCAATTGTCTCTTCTTCAAGCTGAAGAACCCTAACCTATCAAGTCTCTCTTCATACGGGAGCTGTTCCATACCCCTTATCATTTTTGTTGCCCTTCTCTGTACCTTACCTATTTCCACTACATCTTTTTTGAAATGGGGCAACCAGAACTGCAAACAATATTCAAGGTGTGGTCATACCACAGATTTATATAGCGGTACTATGGTATTTTCAGTTTTATTCTTTATCCCTTTCCAAATAATTCCCAACATTCTGTCTGTTTTTTTTATGGCCGCCGTGCACAGAACTGACTATTTCAGTGTATTATTCATAATGACTCCAAGATCCTTCTCCAGAGTGGTAAATCCTAATTAAATGAGCAAGACTTGGGGGCAGGGGGAAAGGTCCATGGCCACTGAGTGACGAAGCTGTGGTTCAGGTGGAGTGAATGGGGAGGTATTCTAACAGGCAGCTCCCTGGCTACCGCAGTAGCCAACTCAAACTCCCCTCACCACGGACCAGGAGGAGGGGGAAAGCACACCGAGCTGACCTTTGAAATTGGCATGTCCTGGAAGTGAGCTCCTGGGGGTGAAATTGAGATGTCCTGGGAACCAGGCTCCTCAGCACTCGCAGCCAGTGATATGCAAAGGCCATGTCCCTGACTCACAGTGCCTCTGAGCAGGGGACCTGTCTGCTGGTGTGGGTAACCACCCCAGTTCATACGGGCACGGGATGCGTGGGCACCTGTTCCCATGCACGTTTTTGGCTTGCCCCACACTGTGCACTCCAGATTTCTCGACAGTGCGCTATGAGTGGCCATTGGCCATGAGTGGGTGCCGAGTGGCTCATGAGCATGTGCATCCCCCCACACCACCTTCAGACAGGTGGCTGGATGAGTGGCTTGTGGGTGGTCATGCATGGTAACATTTCATTTAAAAACACCCTTAGAACACAGCATTCTGTAAATATAGTTTGGATTATTTTTCCCTATGTACAACACTTGGACTTGTCAACGTTAAAGTTCATCTGCCGTTTAGATGCTGCATAATCACCCAGTCTCACCAGATCCTCCTGAAATTCTTCACAGTCTGGTCGGGTTTTAACTACCTTGAATAACTGAATAACTTGCAGATTTGAACACATCATTCTTTACTCCCTTTTCCAGATCATTAATGAATATATTAAACAACATCGGTCCCAGTACAGATCCCTGCAGCAGTCCACTGTTTACTTCTCTCCATTGTAAAAACTGATCCTTTAATCCTACCCTTTGTTTCCTATCCTTTAACCAGTTACACGATAGGACACTGCCTGCTATCCCATGGCTATTTACTTTCCTCAAGAATCTCTTGTGAGGGACTTTAACAAATGCTTTCTGGAAATCCAGATACACTACATGGACCAGCTCACCCTTATCCACATGCTTATTTACACCCTCAAAAAATTCCAAAAAATTAGTGAGGCACAACTTCCCTTTGCTAAATCCATGTTGACTCTTCCCCATTATGTCGTGTTTATCAATATGCCCAATAATTTTGTTCTTAACAACCGTTTCCACCGGTTTGCCGAGCTCACCAGTCTGTAGTTTCCAGTCCTCAGGTACAGTGGCAGTTTTTAGCAATCATTTAAAAATGACCAACAGTAGGATGGCAGTTTCATACTTGAGTTCCTTCAGATTAATACCATCTGGTCCCCATGATTTATTACTATTTAGTTTTCTAGAACGTCTTCCAGAATCACACTAATTTGTGACAGTTCTTCCGATAACGGCCCAACTGACTCTCTAGCAGGCTTCTTCCTTCTGATTTACTTGAAAAAGTTTTTATTATTAATTTTTACATCTTTATGTCAGTGGGAGGGGGGTAGGAAGGGGAGAAGCACCACCCGTTCACACCTTTCACACACAAGGGAGCTCTGATTGTGAAGTGCGGAGAAAGGAGGCCCGTCAGGATAGTGTTTGGGTCTGTTCGTGTGCTTACGCACTCTGAACATCGACCCCTATCATCATAGGGCACAGAGCTGGGGAAGGGAAAGGGGTCCAAACTCACTACTTGCACTTGCCAGGGAAATGGTAAGGCAGAGAAGTGAGGGAGGTGACAGGTCCACAGGGGAGGGGTCCCAAGGTTAACAATAGGGGTCACGGGCTCACTCACTCCAGGGGGAAAGGGAAGGGATGGTCCCAGGGCGGAAGGGAAAGCCCAACCGGGCGAGCCCGCAGGCTCTCAACCACACACTCAGTAATCTAGGTCAGAGGGAAAAAGGAGATATACAATTATATCAGGGAAGACAGAGGCACACTCTAATACAAACAGCAGGAAGGGAGCAGGGTAAGGGAGGAACACACAGCAATGCAAACAATAGGGTAGTCAATTTCACCACTTAGCTCAGAGGGGGGCCAGTCTCTCCAGGGGTTGTAGCTCTGTTCACTGGCACTGCTACTTTTGCAGTGCCGGCCTTTGTAGTGCTGGCTCCTCGGCGTCTCGCACAGTCCCGAAGCCATTTTCCTCGCCGCTTTTGCCTTGCTGCAACAGAGGCGGCATTGCAACGCTGGTAGGTGGAGCGGGGTCCACGTGCCCTCGGGGGGGCCGCTGCGCCAGGCAGCGGCCGCGGCGGCTGACACTTTAGCAAGTAGCTTTTCAAATTTGATTTTGGCGTGCCTTATTAAAGTTTTACATCTAATTTGGCAATGATTATGCTCTTTCCTATTTACTACTTTAGGTCTAGCTTTCCATTTTTTAAAGGACACCTTTTTGGTTCTAATAGACTCCTTCACCTCCCCATTTAGCTACGCTGGCAGACGTTTGGTCTTATTGCTACTGTTTTTACTTGTGGAATACATTTAATCTGGGCTTCCAAGATGGTGTTTTTAAATAGTCTCCATGCCTCTTGCAAACATTTAATCATCACAACTGTTCCTTTTAGTTTCTCTCTAACTAGTTTCCTCATTAAATCAATCAAGGTGAAGATGACCAAATCCACTTGGCACGCTGAAGAACAGTTTTTTCAGACTCATTTTCCCCAACAACCCTTCCTCTCACTGGAATAAGAGATTCTACCTGAAGTAAAGAGCTGCTGGACACCCTTTGTTTGGGACTCAAACGTTGGAAGGATGGACATTTGTGCCCCCCAATTCTGAAAGAGGGAGGACTGTACACCCTGTCCCCCAATAATTATGTCCATGCTAGTCAGATAATAGAAACTAGCAATGCAATTCTCTGTTCACCAAAGTCAATGGCTGAGACCCTCTGATTTTAATGGATGGAGGAGTGCAACCTAGATATAGCATTTGGTGTACTTGTTCTCTTGAATAGTGCAATAGAAATTATTTTGTACAGTAGCTAATAAGAGAAATATAAGTTACTTATCTGTACTGTTTCTTCTTGGAGTTGTACCCTCTCGGTGTAATCACATCTACAGTGTGGTCCCATCTAGTGGTCAACTCAGAGAATAGCAAACAATTTTAAAATCAAAGTGCTCCACACCTCCCTGACATCACATCCCTCACGTCTTTCCCCACCCATAAATATGTGCAAGAATAAGTCCCCCCAGTTCATACTTAAACATCTACAAGAGGAAAAGAGGCAGGACTCTGGGACTACACTGAAAGGTACAATTCAAAGAAGAAACGTTACAGGTAAGCAACTTGTATTTCTTCTTTGTTACCCTCACAGTGTAGTCCCACTATAGGTAGACTAGAAAGCTATAAGAGGAGGCAGGTTGCAACAAATTAAGTATGTAATTTATTCTAATCAAGAAAACAGAGAATTTAGAACAGATCTACTAAAACTCACTTCTGGCTGAGCAGCGAGGTCCAAAGCATAAAAGTTAATAAAGAGAAAGAGCTCCAAGTAGCTGCTTTACATATATCTATCAGAGGAATGTTACAGAGAGCCACCCCTGACACAGCCATGGCTCCTGTGGAATGTGCCCAGACCCCTGATGGTGGTGGTAATCCCGAAACATGAAAACATTTAAGGATAAATTCCCTAATCCACCTGGAGATGGTTTGCTTTGACGCCTGACATCTCCTTCTTCCTGGCTTCTGGTGAAAAGACTCCACCCTTATGTCTCAGACTCTTATCTCGCCATCATCATCCATGCATTTGTCACCTCAAGGCTAGACTACTGCAATGTGCTCTACGTGGGGCTGCCCATGATGACAATTCGGAAGCTGCAGCTAGTGCAGAATCTGGTGGCCTGCCTGCTTATTGGGGAAGGCTTCAGGGAGCACATTCAACTGGTGCTCTGCACATTGCACTGGCTGCCTATTGTCTTCCAAGCCTGATTCAAGGTGCTGGTGTTGACCTTTAAAACCCTTCACAGCCTGGGCCCTGCCTACCTGAGAAATTGCCTCATTTCTAGGGTCCCTGGGTGGCCTTTGCGGTCATCCAGGAGTGCCCTCCTGAAGGTCCCTCTTTTCAGCAGGTCCGAACGGACAGGAGGGCATTCTCGGCGGCTGTGCCATCACTATGGAATGCTCTCCCAGTGGAGGTCCACCTCGGTCCGGATCTCCTGGCTTTCTGGTGCAATTGCAAGACCTGGCTCTTCCACCAGGCATTTGGCAGGGGGAGGAGGGTGGGTTGGGTTAGATGGGGATGGTATGGGGAGGGAAGTTATTTTATGCGCAGTCCATGTTTTACGTAATTTTATCGATGTTTCTGTATTTTTATATAGTTTTATTTTTGATATTGATGTTTTATTGGTTTTGTTTTTATATTTTGTGAGTCATCCCAAGTCACCTTGGTGAGAGGGGTGGGATAAAAATGCAAATAATAAATAAATAAATAAATTAAATAAATAAATAAAACAAAAAGGGTGTTGAAACCCCTAAATGGCTTAGTAAATTCAAGGTAAGATCACACAGGAAAGCTCTGTGTACATCAAGTTTATGTAAGACCTCTTCCCTTTGTGAGGAATGCAGACCCGAGGGGAGGGGGAGGAGATAGGGAAATGAACTGTTGTAAATGAAACTCAGAAACAACTCTAGGCAAAAGGGCTGGATATGGTCAGAGCACCACAAGCTAGGAGTGAAAAATGGTGTAAGGTGGTCTGGGTCTGGATGCAAGCGCCTGAATCTCAGCAAGTCTTCTAGCCAAAGTAATGGTGAACAGAAAGGCAGTTTTAAATGGAAGCAAATCTATAGGAATTGAAAGGACTCTTTCATAAGAGCTTGTAATAAAACAACATATAAGTCCCAGCTGGGCCATTTTACTCTGGAAGGGTGAAAGGAACTAATTGCCTCTTTCAGGAAATGGATAATCATACGGTCCGTGAATAATGAACCTCCATTCACAGGTGCCCAAAAGACATTTATTGCAACTAAATGAACTTTTATAGATACTGCTGCTCCATTTTGTAAAAGAGAAACCAAATAGTCTAAAATCACAAGTACAGTGACTGAACTATTTATTTTAATTTTATTTATTTTCACATATTTCTAACCTGCCCATCCTGCCACAGGCAGTTCTGGGCAGCGCACAACATTAAATATTAAAAACATTAAAACAACTTTAAAATAATCAACACAGGGAAGAATAAAAATCCCTAACTGCCCACCACCCTAACCCATTCCCCACCCTACCCATCATCCCCCCACCCACCAAAAGCCAGGTGGAACAGCCATGTCTTACAACAGCATCAAAAAAAGTTTGGCCTTCACAGGCAGGGAGTTCCACAACTGTGGGGCGGCCACCAAAAAGGCCCTCTCCATTGTGGCCCCCTGGCAGACTTGGGGGACCTCCAGGAGAACACCCCCTGATGACCACAGGGACCGATCCAGAACCTGGGGGGTGAGGTGGTCCCACAAATAGGTTGGGCCGAAGTCATTTAGGGCTTTATAGGTGAGCACCATCACCTTGAATCGGGCCCAGAAGACTGCAGGCAGCCAGTGCAGAGACTGAAGAACCAGTGTTATATGTTCCCGGTGGCCCAATCCCATCAGGAGACGGGCTGCTGCATTCTGCACCAGCTGTAGTCTCCAAACCGTCACCAAGGGTAGCCCCATGTAGAGCAAGTTACAGTAATCAAGCCTAGAGATGATGAAGGCTTGGATGATGGTGGCCAGGTCAGAGTCCAAAACATACGGCCGAAGCTGACACACCAGATGTAATTGGCGGAAGGCACTCCTTGCCACAGCCTCCGACTGAACATCCAGGCGGAGTTGCAAGTCAAGGAGCACCCCCAGACTCCGTACTTGGGAACCAGCGGAGGGCAAACCCCATCAATGATGGGGGATGTTACCCCCCGCTGCCTTACCCACCAACATCACCTCCATCTTGTTGGGATTCAGCTTCAGTCGGTTTACCCTCATCCAATCCCCCACAGCCACAAGGCACCTGTTAAGCACCAAGACTGCCGGGCCTGGGTCTGATGAAAAAGAGAGGTAGATCTGGGTGTCATCAGTATGCTGAAGACACCCAGATCTACCTCTCTTTTTCATCCGCATACTGATGACACTGCATGCCAAACCTCCTGACCACCTCGCCAAGTAGCTGCATATACACATTGAACAGGAGAGGGCACAAGACAAGAACCCTGTGAGACTCCACACAAGAGGTCTCGGTGTGATGAAAAATAATCACCAAGTACCACTCTGAGTTCTTCCAGCCAGGAAGGAGCAGAACCAGTCAAGAAACATACCACCCACCCCTGCACGGTCCCACAGGTGCATCACCAACATCTCATGATCAACGGTATCAAACGCCACTGACAGATCTAATAGAATCAACAGGGCCAAATGGCCCTAATCTAATTCTCGGCGAAGATCGTCAACCAACGCCACAAGCGCATTCTCAGTGCCATATCCAGGGCAAAACCCTGACTGCAAGGGATCAAGAAAATCGACACGATCCAGATGCTCCTGCAACTGCCGGGCCACCACCCGCTCAATAACCTTCCCTAAAAAGGGAAGGTTAGAGACCGGCCGATAACTGGCAAAGGAGTCAATGTCAAGCAATGGTTTCTTGAGCAGGGGTCGCACTATCACCTCTTTAAGGCAGCCCGGTACCCTGCCCTCCCTAAGGAAGGCATTAAACACCCCCGCCAGCAACGGCCCCATCATCTCCCAGCAGGCCTTAACCAGCCAAGACGGGCCCTGACAGCCCCAAAAACATCCTCCACATCGGCAGTGGTCACCAACTGAAACTGATCCCACAAACAAGGACAAGGCGGATTCTCCATTACTTCAAATTTCCCTACTGCAGAAAATGCAGTGTCAAAACCATAGTGAAGCCAAGCAATTTTATCTGCAAAATAATCCACAAACAAGTCACAGCAGGCACTAGAGGACTCCACTCCAAGGTGGAGGGAGGCCGGACTAACCAGCCTCCACACCACCCGGAACAGCTCCGCTGGACAGGATTTAGCGGACACTATAAGTGCAGAAAATAACTCTTTCTTTGTTGTCCTCATAGCAACAGCATAGGCTCATAAACTCGCTCTGTGCCACAACCTGTCGGCTTCAGCACGTGAGTGATGCCACCGTTGCTCCAACCGCCTTCCTTCCTGCTTCAGCACCTGCAACCCCTCCAAAAACCAGGGAGCCCTGCGGTGCTGCTGCCTGGGAAGTGGACGCCTCGGAGCTATCCAATCAATGGTCTCTGTCATCAAGACGTTCCACAGCTCGATGAGGTCATCGATGGGACAGCCATCTAGATCAGAAGGTATATACCCCAAAGCCTCCTGGAACCACTCTGGTTCCACCTGTCTATGGGGGCGGACCATTCGAATAGGTTCCACGCCCCTCCGGGGGCAAACGTGCACCAGAGAGGGGCCTGCAGGAGGTAATGATCCATCCATGATAAGGGTACAGCTGATATCTCCCCCACCAACAGACCCCCCCCCCCCGCCTCAAGGCCAGTGCAAAACACAAGGTCTAAGGTAGGGGGTCCGTTGGTGATATATTCTTCCCTATGCACCATGCAGTATGACCCATGTATGGACGATTTCCTACTAGCAAGTAGGATCAGTTGCACTCTGTTTGAACACCCCTCTCTACAGGATTAAGGAGTGCAGACTCCAAGCTGTGAGATGGAGAGAGTGCAAGGCTGGCAGGGGCGGCTCCTCATTGAGGACTGTGGGGGCGGTGCCCTGCCAACAACGCTGCCGCCGTGCTGATTAAAAAATAATTTATTTATTTATTTATTTATTTATTTTAAATTCCTCCCCCTCCTTGGTCCCACCCTGACTTGGGGGCGGGGGGCTTGGCCGACTCACCGTCAGGCGAGGAGGACTGTGGAGCACGAGCACTGCAGCGGCATCTTGCTGAGCAAGCAGGGAATTCCCCGCTGGTGGAGTCACTCACCCCGGGAGCATTGTTGCAGGCTACCGGTCTCGCTTGGCTTCCCCAGCCACGCCCCCACACTAAGCTGCAGTGCGTGGGGGAAGCCTCCAGGGGGAGCATGTGCAAACAAGCAGCCAGGAGGTGACGAGGTCTGGCCGGGGAGGAGATAGGACTCACTGGCTGGCAGGGCAGTTACACAGAAGCAAGAGGAGCAGCGAATCAGGTATGTGAATTGGGGCCCTGCAGGCAGGCCCACTTTGGGAGGGGGCGGGGGTCCCAGTACTGAGAGCAAGGCAAGTGAGCATGTGCGACTGGGCGATAGCCTTAGAGCCCTTTTTCTTGGTATCTCGCACATGCTCACTTGCATTTTGGGGGCGGGCAGGGAGGAGGTGCTTGAGGATTCCTTTAGGAATCCTCCAGGAAAAAAAACACGTTTTTGGGCTCCAGAGCTATAGCCCTGGCCAATCAGTGGCTACAGAAAAGCATGGGGGATGTGTAGTACTGTGTGTGACTCAGTGCCTGTGCCTGTGTCGGGGGGGAGGGAGAGACTCAGACACTGAGTCTGAGCGGGAACTGGGAGCCAGCCAGGCCTGGGCTGCTGTAGCTGAGCTGAACTCAGGCAGCAAGTTTTTTACTATAAAAGGTAGGTGATGGTTTATTTTAATTTTTTATTCCTTTGTTCTATTTTAAAGGATTTTG
>QEPC01001500.1:2183392-2197152 GCA_003113815.1 Sphenodon punctatus
TGCATTATTTATTTTAAGGTTGTTGTTGTTGTCATTTATATAGCGCCAGCAGTGTACCTGGCACTTTACAAAGTAATAAAATAGACACGGTCCCTGCCCCTAGGGCTTACAATCTGAGAGACAGGAGCTGGGGGAGAGACATAGGAAGGGGAACAGAGGAAGAGACACCGTCCCCCTGGCTCCGCCCACTGTCCCCCTGGCTCCGCCCACTGTCCCCCTGGCTCTGGCTCTGGCCCTGGCCCGCCGGCCTTACTGCCCCAGTGCCCCTCCAACATCCAAACCCACCAGCCGCCACTGAAGGCTGGGTGCCACATAGTCCCTTTGTGAAGGGCTATCAGGTCCGGAATGTCTGGGAGAAGCCATAGGGGATCCTTTGACATCTCCCTGAGATTCAAAAAACAATATTGGTGAGGCCAATGCAGGGCTAATCTAAACATCTCTTCCCACTTTCTCCCTCAGGATATCTAAAATTATGGGAATGATGGGGATAGGAGGGAAGGTGTACAGAATGCCTTGAGGCCAAGACCCTATAAGGGAATCTCCCTGGGAACCCCGCCTTTCTCCCACCCTGGAGAAGAAGGTTAAGAGTTTCTTGTTGCTGGCGGACACACACAGATCCATGACAAAGAGCCATCTGCAAGGAGTTGAACACTGATGTCTTCAATGTCCATTCATGGGACATTGAGCTGGCCCGACAATTCATCTGCCTCACAGTTTTCATCACCCAAGATGTGGACTGCTTGAAGGAATATTCCCCTGAGGAGGCACCACTCCCATAAGTCACATGCCTCCTGGAGGCTCAAAAGCCCTTAGTGTGAGCCAAATGGCCCTGAGTTCCAACACATTTATGTGTAGTAAGTGCTTTTCCTGTGTTCAAAACCCATTGACTGACAGGTGAGACCCCCATCCCTGTAGGGACACATCAGAGGTAATAGTTCGGGAAGGGTGCTCTTGTTTGAAAGCCCTCCCCCCCACCCCTTTGCAGACGTTTCCAGTGCTGTTCCACCAGATGAGGCTGTGAATGACCTCTGACGTCAAGAGTCAAAGGAAGCTCTGGGATTTCTAGCCCTTTATCCAGGGAGCTACCCATCTTTGAAAGGTCCGCAGCCTCAGCCTTGCTAGGGTGTGGTGAATGTAGTAGAAGCCATTTGTCCCAACAACCTAGAAAAAAGAATATAAGATGGACATGGTTTGCTAACAATAAAGGATACTACTTCCCGTATAGCCTGGAAAAGTTTAAGGGGCATGAATTCCTAAGCAGTATTCGAGTCATCTATGGCTCCAATAAATTCAGAGGAGTTAGTCGGGCTTAAGACTGACTTGTCCCAATTGATGAGAATACCTTGATTCGCCATAACATTGCAAGTTAGAATCATCTGACTATTCAGGGTGTCCGTCGGTGTAGCTCTAAACAGCCAGTCATCAAGGTAGGGGTACACATGTAAATCCCGTCTCCTTAAATGGGCAGCCACTGGGGTTGAGCATTTTGTAAACACCCTAGGGGAAGTGGAAAGGCCAAAGGGGAGAACAGTGAACTGATAATGGGCTCCTCCCAGGACAAACAGAAGGAATTTCCTGTAATCTGGGTGTATGGATTTATTTATTTATTTATTTATTAACATTGAAATTCCACCTTTCCCTAAAGGTTCAGGGCACCTGACAATAACAAAAACACAAGAAAAATAATAAAAAATACAAAGCAATACAGTAAAATCCCCTAAAAATCCCAACGCCCACCCCAAAAAAACCCACCCATCCAAGCTCTATCCCTACCTGCCTAAAGCTCTGCCAAAAAGAAATGTTTTATATGAAAATATGTGTCCAACATATCGATGGATGGGAAGACATCTCCCTGCCTTAGGAAAGGGATAGTCTGCCCCAAAGTCACCATTCTAAACTTGTAAGATCTAGCATGTTTATTTAAACTTTTGAGGTCTAGAATAGGTCTGAAACCCTCCAGTGTTTTGTGAAACAGAAAGTATTTTGAATAGAACCCAGAACCCCATTCTGATTCTGGGACCAACTGAATGGCACCCTTGTACAAGAGCTGATCTTGTTTTTATTTGACCTTTTGGTCATAAATAAATATCTATCTATCTAGAGCTGATTAGTCTCAGCCGTCCGTACATCTGCTGCAAGACCGTCTAGTGGGATAGGGGTAGACACAAAAATGAAACGTCTTTTCAGGGTAGTGGAGAACTGCATCTTATAATCTTCCTTAACAATAGAGAGGGCCCACTGGTCTGGCGTGATGCTTTCCCAGACCTCGATGAAGTAAAGCAAACAGTTTTGGAAAACCTATGGTGACTTGGGCGATACACTTTCACTAAAACCGCTTCTTAGGCGTTGGGGGAGTAGGGGAAGAAACAAGATACGTGCTGGTCATGGCCCCTGAAGCAAGGACTTGATGGCTTATGGCACCACCAAGGTGCATGCAGCTGAACCCAGTGGCACCTCCCTGTGGGCACTGGCCAGAGTGGGTGAGGGTTGGGGCCACTCAGAGCACTCTTCTATAGACAGGGCTGGGTCCCATAGCCCTTTCTGTTAGGAGCCCTGTTAGGTGCTGGGCCGTCTCTCTCCTAGTGTGGAGTTTACAGCCATGCCACACAATGCAGGTGCCGGTATTGTGCTCCAGTCCCAGGCAGAACAGGCATTGCAAGTGATTCAGAATCCGGGATTCCCGTCTTGCAGTCAATGCACTTAATAAAGCCCTTGGCCAGGGCTATACATCATCAGACATCTTCTCTTGCTACTCCAAGCGCGCTGAAGGTGGGAAGAAAAGAACTGGGAGGACTTATTCTCACACCTATCTATGAGTACAGAAAGAGGCGAGGGATGTATGTCAGGGAGGCGCAGAACGCGTTGTTTTTAAAATTGCTTGCTATTCTCTGAGCTGGCTGCTAGATGGTGCCAAATGCCTATAGTGGGACTACACTGAGAGGGTAACAAAGAAGAAGTGAAACTTCTTTCGGGAGAAATCTGGGTGTGACTCTGCTGAGACTTGAGACTGGACTGGAGTATTGCCTCCGTCATGCTGTACAGAACACCTGGATTCTACTGGAGACCTCTTTTCTCCCCATCACAACAGAAAGTGCAAGTGTTAAGTAGATCAGTTCTATGGGATGGAAGAGATGGTGCATCAAGTCATTCAGCAGTGATTGGTATGGCCAGATAGGGCCTCCTAATGGCTTCCAAAAGGAATCATTTGATTAGTCTTGGATTATTTGGAAGGGGTTTTAAATGACTCTCTGATCCATAATACAAGATGTCTTTGCAGCAACACATAGGGCTGAGTAAATGAGAGATTTTGTTCCAAGAAACATGCTGAACTTATTTTCCTTTCCTTTGTTCTTGTCCTTGCTTTACCCTATACCATTGTTAGGTATTGGTGAAAAGAGCTTCTCTTTTGCTTTCCTTTTGCAAGAGACTTATTTCCTCTCACATTTTTTTTTTAATTTTATTTTTTGTCAAAGTAAAATAACTACAATTCTAGGGGCTGGTTTTGCCCTTTAAAGCCGTACACGGTCTGGGCCCCACATATCTGAGAGAGCGCCTGTCCTTCCATGCCCCATTGTAGTCCTTACGATCGACTGGGAGCGCTTCCCCGTGGGTGTACGGTCTGTTAGTCTTGTTCATACGACAAGGGCATTCTCAGTTGCTGCCCCGATGTTGGGGAACTCCCTTCCCGCAGAGGTTTGTTTGAACCCCAAGTTTGAGTCTCTTCTGGAGGCGGTATAAGACTTTTTTGTTTGTAAAGGTGTTTGGCGGGTAGGGATAGGGGATGGTGTGTAGGTGGGTGGCTTTCGGGTAGGGCTGTGGGGGGAGGTTGGATGTGGGAAATGTGGAGGTGGTACTGATTGGGTTTTGTGGGGGGCTGAGGTTGTTTTGTCTTTTGTTTTTATGGATTTTTTAATATGCTTTTATGTGTGTTTTATATGTTTGTTTTGTGAGCCACCCTGAGCCTTTTTTAGGGAAGGGCAGGATAAATGTTTAAATAAATAAATAAATAAATGTTCAGTGAATGAAAATTTAATGGTGAACGTGTGTAAAGCACAGTAGTTTGTTATTGAAATCTGAAGTCTTTCTTTATCTACTATTTCTTTAAATCTGCATAGAAAAATATTTTTGAGTGATTAATAATTTGTTAAAATCTAATTATTAAAGAGCAATAGGGTTGGGCAGGAGGGTCCAGATAATGTGGCCATGTAGGTAATGTAAAGCAAGATGTCGGACTTGTCTTCTAGAATGGTTGGTTAGCAAACTGGTTTGTTTCTCCAGGACAAAGAGCTCAGCTTTAGTAAGATAAACATGGGCAACAGGTGTCTAATGTTGAGATGGATTTGTTGTTGTCATCACAAATAAAGCCTCCATGCTTTCAGGCCCCTGCAAGGAAAATGGGTTAGAATTTGGGAATGGATATAATACAGTTTGGGAGTGGGGGGGGAGTCCTAAGAAAAACAAAAAGCAAAAACCACCCTGATGGCTACATGGGGAAAATGAAAACAGAGTTGTGTTCTGTTTGGAATAAAAATGCTATTTCCCCTCAAAATTAAAGTAAATAGGACTCCTGAAGAGAGAGAGAGAGAGTGTGTGTGTGTGTGCGCACAGTAAATACTTTCACAAGAATGAGCCACCATTTTGAGATTTATTTTCAAGCCTAGAAAGAAAGCAAAACCTACACGGTGAGAATTTTGTTTAACTATAATGTAAAAACACACACACAATTGCAGATTTTCTGATTTAAAATATTTTGTTAAATCGCCTGTGTATTTCTAAAAAACTCTTTGAAGATACTTTATTCAGTTTATTTCTATCCAGACCATTGTTTTTTTCCCCCCTGAAACCTCCTTCCCATAATACAAAACTCCAACCTTCATCCTGTGCTCCTTAATTGAGGCAAAATTCCCATTAACCTTACTAAGAATTTTCCCTCAGTGGGTGTTTTTAAATAAGTACGGTGATGTGGGGCGGGTCCATTGCCGCTGAGTGGCACTGCCATGGAGCACCCTGTAACCGTGGCCCTATATATGTCCCAGCCACAGGACTACCTCCCTCAAGTGACTGGGAGGGCAACCACCCTTTACTCTCAGACGGGACTCTATGGGGACCCTGGGAAAACAGGCCCTGGCCCCTTGAGTAGTAAGGCCACCCCAGGCCAAAGCCCATCACTCCTGACCCTTCCTTCCTCCCTGAGTATTCCCCTCTTAGAGTCCTTGGGAGACCTTGTTCCTTGCACAGGGCTCCCTGCTCACAGTTCGGTGCCCCAGTCGGGCTTTACAGCAGCCCAGTCTAAGTCCTCCTACCTGAGATCCACTGAGGCTGGCCAGCTTGCTGCAAGGCTTCCTAAGCCAGTGCTTCGGAGAGACACCTCTCCCTCTCCTCCCAAATCCACTAGCCCCTTGCTTCCGCAGCACGGGGCCTCTTGAACGGCTTGCTCCACCCCTCTCCTCCAGCTGCAGCGTGCTCATCCGGGGCTGGGTTCAGCATCCCCTGATGAGTCAGGGTGACAGCTGGCATGGAGGCTCTGCTGCAGCCTCCCTCCTCAGCTGCTGCCTCCCGGTGTTGGGTGCTGCAGGGTGAGTTTGCGGGACCCAAATGGGGGCCATCCCCCGGCTCCCGGATCTGGCCATCACGCAACCATTCAGGTGGAGTATATGAGGAGGAATTCAAACAGACAGCTTTCAGAGTGGCTATCCCAGCCATGAAGGCAAGCTGCCATGCACTCCTTCTACCATGAACCATGGGGGAGGGGGAAGAGTGCCGGGCTGGCCTTTGCAACTGACATATCCCCAGTGTGAGTTCTGGGGAACCAGGGCTCCCCAGCACTCCCAACCAGTCCTTGTGACTTGCAAAGGCTGTGTCCCCCACCCACAGTGCCTATGAGCAGCGGATCAGTCTGCTGGTATGACTGGCTGCCCCAGTTCATATGGACAGGGGCTCCATGGCCACCCATTGCCATGGATCTATGGGGCATGCCCTGCACAGAACACTCTGGATTTCTCAGCAGTGTTCCATGAGTAGCCATGACTGTGGGTGCTCCATGACTCATGTGAGCGAGCATCCGCCCACTTCACCTTCAGATGGGTGGTGGGCTCTATGGCTCCTGGGTGACCTTGAAGGGTAGCATCTCATCTAAAAACACCCAGGTGGGCATGAAGGCCTGGGCTCCAAAAATTTGCACCCAGGTTGAGTTTCACCCATTGATACACCTTCCAACATTTCAAGCAGCCAGAGAGGGAAACGCCTTGTTCCAACCTTGGCCAATAATTTCTGCCCCTCAGAAAATAAGCTCCACCCCCTCGCGCGCACACACACTTCCCAACATTCCAAGTGCATAACGAGGGGCAGAAGCTCTCCTGCTTCTCATTCCCTATGGTCCTCTCAAGTGCTTTTCCTAGGAGGCACCCAGGAAAGAGTTGCCTGAAGCTCGAATACCAGTTCTTTTATTACTCTCTCCCAAATTTTGTCTGAATAAGGGCTAAGCAGGCTTTTACACTAAAGGTTGTTTTTTCTGTCCCTTCTGTCTCCTGATGTAAAACCCTGTAGTAACAAAGCTTATTGCTTCAGAGAACCTTATTCAGACCCTCTGAAATTCACCCATACAGTACTTGCCACATATGCATAAGCACAGTTAGAAGGGGGACTGGGAAATGTGTCCCCCCTCAACTTGCAGAGACCCACTGCCCACTCATTTGGCAGTCTCTCAAAATATGTGCAACTTGTGTGTGAGAATCAAACCAAAAGAATCATAGTGTCCATCAGAGGGAGTGTGTAACAGCTGAGAGAGTAACATTTTTTCCTGTCATCCTCCAGTTTATTCTCCGCTTCATTCTCCTGTGGCATTGAAGAATGTTCCCCGAGCTGGAGAAGAAGAGGGCATGGGTTCCCAATTCTAATAACTACTTTATGTTTTCATGCATGTCACTTGTCTTATTTTTGACCAAGGCCAGGCTGCCCAATTCTCATTGCCATGAGGATGATTCACATTTTATGAATATGTTTACAGAAGATCAAGTTTGACATTTGTGTACGTTTGCACACGCTCAAGGGCAGGTTGGAGGTAGGGTTGTCACTTTTAACAGAAATTACTCCCAGTTTGGGGGGTGGAGCTTAGAGAATGGGGCAGAGCCTGATGAATTGCAGGCAGAGCATAGGGAATCTCTCAGACATGGTGGTGGTATCTTCAGTTCCCCAGCCAGCCCAATCCTTGCTGCAGTGTGGGACGGAGAGGCTGAGTGGGGCAGCTCAGAAAGCATAGTCACTTAGTCAGGAGGTCAGACAGGGCACCTTGTTACTCCCTTGAACATATTAACAACTTGGAGATCAATGATTAAAGAGAATTCTGTTATAAATAAAAGATCAAGTCCGTTTAATTATTCTCCCATTTTTAATTTGGAGCTGGTCAAAAAGTTAAAATGTATCACTCAAGAAATTCTACCTTCTTCATTTGAAATACTGAAATGAAAGGACCGGCTGTGAGGCCAATGCCACATGAGCTGCAGTGGCCTGATCGCAGCGCAGCCCTCAGGGCAGGCAATTGTTGCCGCCACACTGCAGAGCCCAAACTGGACATATGAGCAGCCCCCCATCCCCTGCGAGGCAGTCAGGCCACTCTCGTCTCTTGGAGCTCCCACCACAGCTGAGTGGGCTGTGGTGCCGATCACATGAGTGGGCACTCGCCCCGCCCCACCTCCTTTCCCTGGCTCGACTGAGATCCCGCCCCCAGCCATGACATAGCTCCCTACTAGGGTGAGGAAACATCGGGTGGCCACTGGCCACACAGTACACAGCACCACATGGCCGAGCTGCCCAGGGAGGGGTAAGGCATAGTAGCTTCCACTGCCTGCCTCAGCTGGCTGCACTCATGAACAGCCAACTGAAATTAAAGTTTCTTTTTTAATTAAAATATTATTTTTGTCTTTTGAAATGGAAAAAGATTGCTTTTCTGTTGTGGACATTTGGATTCTTTTCACACTTCCCCCCCTCCCCCCTTCCCCTACTAGCATTCTCATATCCTTGTGGATATTCTGTGTTCTGTTTATGTGCTCTATATTGTCCTATGTGCTTCATTCAGAAAAGATATGAGCATGCAGCAGTTAACTTGAGGACTAATGTCCCTGAGCTGCTGAAGGTGCAGAGAGTCACGCCCTTAGAGCTTTGCGTTCAGTGCCTAGTGACAGCCAAGATGATGGCTGCTACAGTTTCATTTAGCTTAAATAATAGCTCAACAAACCTACCACAGTTATGAACAGGATTCATGAGCCCCTGTATGTAATATTTGAGCTATTCTGCTAGGGACAAAGCGGTGCCAGTTTTTAAGTTACATGGTTGCACCTTTCACTAGGAGGCATTCTGTGTTTTTGACTGGCAGCTTTCAGTCTGGAAACTGTTCACTTTCTGGCAGTAGTTAAAATTCTTGACCTTATTAACAATCTCAAAAATGGAAGCAGGCCCTTTTCAATCTATGGCATAAGGTTATACAGTTACAGAGTGCAGTCAATCAAGCACACTTGCTGCTTTACGGTACCATGGATACAGCTTATCTCCTTCATATTTGCACTTGGGTGATATATGTCATTATTTAACTACGGGCGGACTAGTTGCAAGCCAAATATCATTTGTGCTGTTGTCTGGAAAGTTATTCACTCATGCATGAAATGAAAAATATACACATCAGATGTACTGCAGGTTAGCAGGGCTGGCCTTACCGCGGGGCGATTAGGGGTGGCCGCCCAGGGCCCTGCGCTTTGCCCCCCACAACAGGTTTAGTGTTTGTTTGTTTATTTATTTTATTTTTATTTTTATTTTTTATTTGTTTTAAATTAGGTCGGGCGAGGGGAGGGCAGCAGGAGTGAGGGAGAGGCAAAGGCCCTGCCTCTCTCTCAGTTCTGCTGACCAAGAGACTGATAGGCAGTGAGAGGGGGTGAGTGAGGGAGAGGCAGGGCCTCTGCTTCCTCCCTCACTTCCGGTGGAAGTGAGGGAGAAGAAGGCAGAGGTCCCGCCTCTTCCTCATGCCGCTGGCCCCCTCCACTACCTGCCTGGCTGTTTCGGCCAGGGGAACGGAGGGAGAGGCAGGGCCTCTGCCTCTCTCTCCCTCATTCCCCCTGGCCGAGAGACTGTGCCAGGCAGCAGAGGGGGGGGTGGCTGGGGGCAGAGGCTGCAGCGGATCAGGTAAGTGATCCGGTCAGAATCCGTATGGCTGCTCAGGCTTGGGGATGGGCGGAGGGGAGTGCCCCTCCCCCATTCCCATGCCCAGGCCCGGGTAGCGCACCGTCTCTGGGCCGGGGAGTGCCTCTAGTCCCACTGGCAGCCAGCAGTGGCAGAAGGTATAGGACCCTGCATTTCTTCCCCACCCTGGGCCCTGCTTACCGTAAGGCTGGCCCTGCAGGTTAGTTAAGATTTGATTCCACTGGACTGCACCAGGTGCCCACAGAATATAGGGGAGAGAAAGAAGAAAGGCCACAAACCTGAAAGCATGTAGGGTTTAATTTTTATTTTATTTTTTACAATACTAATAGTAGCATGCTCTCTCTTCCACCACCTCCTTCAGGACACAGCATGCTCCATTTGTGTTCCTTTAACAGAGCAGCTCGCACTGACTGCAAATTGCTGCAGAAGCAGGTCCACAAAACAACAATCCAAAAGAGATTTTCATCATCCAGTGCTTTTATGAACCAATTAACAGTGCCCTGCCTCCATCATTTTTCTAAAATGCTCCTTTCAGTCTGCCAGTCTCCTTCACCATGCTGTCAATCGTTTTATAGGACTGGGCTTCTGGGCAAGCCTCCTGATGTGGCCAGCCAGTACCAGGGCAAACCCTTGCAATGCAAAACTCCTGGGCAAGCTCTCATCTTCCTCTCCTTTCTGCCTGGGGAATCCCACCCTGAGATGCACTTCGGCCCAAGCTCTGCCTTTCCCTGGTGGCCTTTTCGTAACCGGGAGCTCCTGCTCTTTTCATGGCCATCAGCAGGTCACCTGACCCTTAATTGCTCTTACCTGAGCTTATTGCACCATCATGGGTGTTGGGTAACTAGTGGGCCTGATCTCCACAAAGACTTACCCACACATACCTAGGTGTGAAAAATTACATGCACTGACTGAAGCACAAAATAACATTGGCAAGGAGATTTGCTTGTTTCCCATTGTTTCTAAGAACTTCAGCATACAGAATATACTCAGTATGCTGCTCCAGAGAGTAGGTCCAACTGGGTACTGAGTGCCATTAACACACACAACTCCCTTACTCCTGTTGGTTGCCTTAATGTTATGTTAATGTAATCATGTTTATTCTATAAGTAGATAATGAAGTTTCTATTGGAAGAAAAATCATATTACCTAAATACTTGCTGCTAATAATAATAATAATAATAATCTGTAAGAAAATCCTTACAAGAAAAAGTTCCCCATGAGCAGGCACAGTTGTAGTCCAGGGCTTCTGGATGAATATCCATTTCTACTTGGGCAGGAGGACTCTGTGCCTCAAAGCAAGTGGTACAGAAGCACCAGGACCATGGCTTTTCTTCTGTATGCACTAGCAGTTAGTTAAGGCTGTAGTAGCAGGGAAATATGTATCCTGTATATGTCAGTGAGAAAGAAGACATCCCATTGATCCCATTGACATCCCTGGGGTAGTCAAGCTTTGCACTGCCCTAATCATGGTCTGGGCTCAAAAGACACAATTTGGACTTCACTGAAAGAATAAGTTGTTCACTGGATGTATTTGTAACATCCGTTACACTCTAATGAAACTGAAATGTACAAATCTTGCACTAATACATGCAGAGTTGCACTAAACTATCTTCAAAACTACCTGCTCTCTCTGGCTCAGAAATCCTGCCTGTGTTTTTGATGGGAATTTTCCAGGTATATCTCTTGGAAGAGATTGCAGTTTAGAATTATCCAGGTGCTGTCTTTTTTATAAGGCTTGCTGACCACAAATCAGATCTGAAAGTATAAAAGCAAATTCAGTGTAGTGATGACTTGACTATGAAGGCTCTGATTCTATTCTTCTTTGAACCAGGACTGAAAACTCTGGCCCAAAAAGGAAAATCTTTGTCATCTCTGGCAGTAATAACTGGAATTTCCTTATTTTTGATAGTATCCATATTTCTTCTATTCTTATGGAAAAGATTTCAACCACATAAAGGTATGTTAAACTACAACTAACTTAACCCATATATATTCTGTGCTTTATAGAGGAAAGGATTGATTTTTGTTTTTTCTTTGTTTTTTATTTCCAGTTATAAAACAGAAGCTGCAGAGCAGGTAAAAAGCTAAATAATCCCCCCCCCCCCCCTTTCACACATGTTTTTATTTTTTTCATACTATATTTCTTTGCCTCTCAGTGATATCACACTAAACACATGTTTGTATTTCTTTTCTCTCTTTTTATTTTTAGGCCTGAAACAGATTACAGGAAAGCACAAACAATTTCAGGTAAAGCAAAAGAATGAATGAAATATGAGCACAGTTGGACATAGCTATTATGGAGTGAGGGAACTCAGTTGAACCCAGGCCCTCAGTTTTAGGGGGACCTTTGGGTGTTTTTAAACGAGAGGCTACCACGCATGGCCACCCATCAACCACTCATCCGAACGCCCGTGTGAAGGGGGGGGGGATGTGCACTCCCATGAGCCACACAGCACCTGCTCATGGTCACACACTACCGAAAAATCCGGAGTGTGCCGGGGGGAAGCCAAAAAAGTGCTTGGAGACAGGCGCCTATGCATCCCTAGCCCATATTAACTGTGGCACCCACCCACACCAGTAGACAGGTCCGCGGCTGGCTGCCTCCCTGGTCCTACCCACAGCCCTACAGGATGCATGAAATACAACAACACATTGACTCAAAGCACATTGACAACAAACTCCCCTTGTGACACACGAGAGAAGAGCCAACGTCATGGAGGACAGCAGCTTCCTGCGTGCCCCACCCAGTATGTGCCTCCGTTGTTGCCCGGGACTGCCAGCTAGGGATGTGGGAACAGAACCGAGTTCGGAAATTCAGTTTGGTTTGAAAATCGAGTTCGGTTTGAAAGTTTGGTTCAGTCGACCGAACTATTTGAGTTCGGTCGAATTCCGAACTTCCGAACCGAGTTCGTACATTCAAAACCGTTTTTGGCCTTCCGAACTGGTTTGAATTCAACCGAACAGTTCAGTCGAATTCGAGTACGGTTCGAAAGTTCGGTTCAGTCCGAACTCCTAACTTCCAAACCGCGTTCACACATCCCTACTGCCAGCAACTCCTGGGCAGGAAGGGGTTACTGGCTTCTGTGACTTCATGTTTCCATGATGTCTGCGGCTGTGTGTCATGGCAGAGGGCGAGCAGTTGGGTAGGGGTTCGAGTGAGGGTTGTCGTCAGTGGAGGGAAGGTGGAACAGCTGCCCATATGAGTTGTTTGCAGGGTCAGTGCATGGTAGCAGGAGTCCGTGGAGGCTATCTACATGACCACGGTGGCCACCCTGGGAGCTGCCCATTAGAATCCATCCCTACTCACTCCGTGTGTGCTCTGCCATCATGCCACTCAGCAGCCACAGATCCCCCCCCGCCCCCAGCCTTGCTCTTTGCACGCGGCTTGAGCACTGATAGGAAGTTTCAAGGGGGGCGGGGGGGAGATGGAGCCAACACTTTGCCCCTGCCCACTGTGAACATTTTCTAGTGGTGCTCAGACTGCTTGCAAAGGGCCACGCTTGCCATGAAGGAAGTTTTCAGAATGGTCAAGGGTGGAGTTCTGGCACCATGCCCACTCACTCCAAAAACGTTCTTCCGGGCAGCTCTGCGGGCATTGGGGAGGCTCTCTGGGAGCTAGTGTAGTGCCACCATCTTTGCAGGGTGTGTCTGAGCCTGGCTGGGAGCCTCCTTAGGAAGGCCACCACTTAGTGAGACCTTTCCCTTGTCCTGGGCCCACCACAGCCTTGTTACACCATTGAGCATAATGCCAAATGCTGACTATGCCACTCACTCAAAGAACAAGGCTGGGCATCTCTACAGGACAATGAAAGAAGAAAGGTAATAATTTGGCACAATGATATATTTTGAGATGGCACAGCATCATTATCTAAATAGATTAGATAACCATATTGACTCCTCCTTCCACACTCTATGGGGCAGTGGTAAAGCTGTTTACCTGGCTATATGCTGAGTTCACCCAGCATATGGGAACCCCAATGCCCTCAGTCCAGTGTAGGAAGAATTTCTGCAGCATGACGAGTGAAAAGGGATGACCAGGATAAACCTGTTTTCTGGCTAGCCTCCTTGGAGGCCTTTGCCAGCAGCCTCAGTTTGAAGCAGTCATGCGGCTACCCAGCGAGCATTGTTTCAGAAGTTGTCTAGCCCTCAAACTAACCACATTTCCAGGGGCTAGAAAGGTCAACTAAAACCATTTTGCTTCTAAGCCACGGCTGCCTAGAAAGCAGGGGTGGCTGGTGGGTTTTGAGTTTGGAGGGGCAGTAAGGCCGCCGGCAGGCCGGTGAGCCGGTGGGCGGAGCCAGGGGGACAGTAGGCAGAGCCAGGGGGACGGTAGGCCAGTGGCATGGCATAACGCAGCAGCAAGGAGTTCCCATGGTTAACATCGGATGGAAAAAACACAATCTACATGCAAGTGCACATCAAGCTTAAAATAAATAATGTATAAACCCAAAACACAGGGAAACACAGAACACACTGGCAAAACACAGCAGCAACGAGTTCCCAGGGTTAACATCAGAAAACACAGACTACATGCACATCAAGCTTAAAATAAATAATGTATAAACCCAAAA
>QEPC01001500.1:2198102-2218131 GCA_003113815.1 Sphenodon punctatus
GGGAAACAGCCTTGGAACAGCCTCCTTGAGGGGTGCGGGGTGGGAAACAGCCTGGGGGTGTGGGGGGTGTCTTGGTGGGGGAATCCTCCTCCCACACACCCCCAAGGCTGTTTCCCACCCCGCACCCCCCATTCTGTTTCCCAGTGGGAAACAGCCTGGGGGGGTGCAGGGTGGGAAACAGCCGGGGGGGGGGGTGCAGGAGGAGGATAGAAAAGAAATTAATCTTCTTACCTGGTGCTGGGAGCTCAGCTGAAGCAGTGCTGCGGCAGCTATTTCTTCTTGGAGCATGTGAGGCAGGGACCAGCGCACAAGCGCGCTGCTCCCTGCCTCAGGCTCCCAGCCCAGGGCATCTCGCCAGGGCACTTTCAACAAGCGCCCTGGTGAGAGCTTTCCTTGCACCCATTGAGCGCAAGGAAGCCCTAGCTCCTCCCTCCACAGCACTCCTATATGGTCTGTGTAGAGTGGATGAGCTCAGCCGGGCTGAGCGCTCAGCCGCCCAAACCGCGTTTTCCATTGGAAAACGCAGTTGGGCTTAGCATTGAGCCTTCTGGGACCCACTCCTCTGGAGTGGATCCCAGAAGTCAACTACAGCGCAGCAGCAGCCTCTGCCTTGCCTTTGCTTCAGAGCTGAGGCTGCAGCAGTGCTGTGGTCAGTTTCAGGTCAGTTTCACTGAAACTGACCACAGCGCTGCTGCAGCCTCCGCTCTGAAGCAAAGGCAAGGCAGAGGCTGCAGCGGCGCTGGGAAGCAGTGGCGAGGTTTTTTCTTTCTTTCTTACCGGCGGCGCCTGGCGGGGCGGTGGGGGGGTCAGCGCCCCCAACGCCCTGAGAGGCGAGCCGCGCCTGCTAGAAAGAAAGAATTAATTTAAAACTGGTCTTACTTTCACCAGTTTTATTTCATTTTTCATTTCATTTTTAATTTGTATCCCACACTCTCCCACTAACGTGGCTCGAGGCGGCTAACAACAAATGAAACATATACAAAAACATAAGATTCACAGGGCCAGCACAATCCGCATAAGGCCTAAGAATACAATCCAAAACAAATAATAATATAAACCCCATAGCTCATTACATATAACATATGACAGTCTGATGTACACCCTCTATTACCCACCGTAATCAACATTATAACCTTCCATCCCCACTCCCATCCCCCACCCTGCTGCCACCATGGGGGTCCCTCCTTCTACCCTCATGCTCTCATCAGGAGGGAGAGTCCTCTCACATACAGTATAAACATACCCTTCCCCCCCCCACCCCCCGCCACCCGGGGGGGGGGGGGGGGGAGGCCTCCACCCCCCCCTTCTGCTTTCACCAGGAGGAGAGGTCCCTTCCATATACCCTGTCTCATAACATAGCTCATTTACATCATCTGTCTCACAGAATACAGAACCTAATCCCCTCATATTCTAAATAACAATTCATATAACAAACAGCAGCGGAAAAAAAATTCCCATATCCCCCCCACTCCCACCCAGTGCTCTCACCACTCGGACCCCCAACCCCCACCATATGCTGCCACCATGTGGTTTTCCTTGCTGGGAGCACTGACCTGTCTCCCACCCAGGACAAGTGCTCCCTGCACTCCCTTCCCCCCACAGCATCTCCCCTAAACCACTAAAAGCCCCTAAAGGGTCCCCTTAAGGGTCACGGGATCCTTTGTCGTGCGCCCACGGCTGCGCCGCCGCTGTCTCGCGTCTTAAAGCCTTTGGCCCCTCCGGGCAGGAAGTCCCTGCTGGAGCACCAGCCCCGCCCCCTCCTCCAACCGGGGGAGGTGGAGATGGAAACGGGCTGGCAAACTCACAGTCTGCTGGGGCTCCGCCTGGCCCAGCCGCTTGTGCTGCTGCTGCCGCTGCCCCAGCCCCCTTCAGGTCTGTAGCTAGTGTCGGGGTGGGTGAGTTAGAAGAGTGTGTCCCACACTCTTCTAACTGCACTGTTGTGTAATTCCATTGTCTTTGGTGAAGTTACTTTCAACTTACATCACTGCAAATGAAATCAGAATCAGGTCTTACCCGTATATATGTGGTTTTGTATTAGATTTTCCCTTCTCCCACTTCTTTTCCTTTTCCCCCACAGTCTCTTTGCAAAATAAAAGATCAACAGAAAATTAGACCTTTCATCAACTTTCAAAGCCACTTGATGAGAACCTGACCCCATGGTAGTCAATGGCAAAAGTCTCACAGACTTCACTAGGGTCAAGATTTCACCCACAGGATTCAGCTGGCCTTGTGGCTAGCAAAATACATTAACCTATCCCCAATTAGGTGCTAATGTGTTATTGTTTGGTTTTTTTAATGTCTTCATTTTAGGCCATGAAAATGCATTGGATGATTTTGGAATCTATGAATTTGTTGCATTCCCAGACCCACCAGGGGTTCCTAGGGTAGGTATTTCTATAGTAACTAAACAGACAAAGAGTTAAGATTTTATTTCATTAGATATGTATTTAGTGCTTACACTGGAATCTTTATGCTACTTGTTCAAATGGACTACAGAAGATGCCTCTTTAGAGATATTTAAATATGTGTACTAGTCATGAACACATTTACTCACTAGAATTACTCCTATCAGTGTTATGGGGCAAGGACAAACCAAATTCAAATGTATGTAGAGGGCAAGAACAAAGCATATAATACAGACTGACAGGAAAGAGGAAGTTCTGCTAAACAACACTAACGTTTGGCTCTGACTTTCCTTCCTGTTTCTCCATATATATATGTTCCTTTTTTATCTTAAATACCGTAGCGCAGCCACTTCCTAAAACTTATGGACTCCTCACTGCATTTCAGTGCACAGAGGACCATAGTGTAAGTGTGACCAAATCCCTCCTGTCCAAAATGAAATTACAGCTAATAGAACTGAACTGCCTAATATGAAACAAAACTAGGAGCTGATCATTAATTTTTTAAAAAATCTGAGGTTATATTATAGTTTTGATTCCTGTTATCAGGAGTTTTTTCCATCCTTATTCACAGAAGGTTTTTGCTTCTGTTTTGCTACTTTCAGGTGCCAAGTCAATCTGCCTTGGGTTCAGATTTTGTCCAGGGCCAGAATCGACACAACACAGTTTATGATGTTATTCAGCATATTCCTGAACAGCAACATCAAGGTCATCAAGAGTAAGTCCAAACTCAAATCCACATTGATACGTAAGTCAAAGACACAGGGTAGGCCAAATCCAAAAATGATGTGTAAAGTAGGGTATAGTTGTGTGTTGGAAGTGGGTGTGAATTTCAGGATTTATCTATATAGTCTTTGCGCTAACATGTTGGTTTAGAAACTTCTGTAGTTAAACAATGCAACCCTTAGTGTGGACATAGTTATATTCTATATGTTTATTCTATATATGTTTCTAAATGATTATACGTGAATAAATGGCCATGTATTTAGTCTGATAATGAATGGATATTTTCATACTGCACCAGAATAAGGCTGCTTGCCTACGTTACGCCACTGACGAATCTCCCAAGCCTGACAATCGTAAGAAAAAAAGTCACATGATGTGGCTGGTTACGCTTTTAACCAAGCGCCCATGTGCAGACCACACCGGGAGATTTCTCCGCCCAGGAGATTCAGCGGCGGTGTAACATAGGCAAGCAACGTTCAAGTTAAACACAGGGGGGAAAACATTATGGACCCTAACGTTTGATTATACATGTAATCTTCTGCCTACATATAATACCCTTACCTACTTGCTAGTTTTAAATTACCATGTCACAGTTTATGTAAGTGGAAATTTCCAAAATGCTTGTTGGGAATCTTGTTTAAACTAGTGGGGTTTAAACAAGATCTGTGTATGGGGTTGCAATCCCAATTGACATCTATATACTCTACTGTCTTAAATTATATTTAAGTCTCAAAATGGGGTCACACAGGCAAAAAAATTGGGAACCCCTGTCTTAAAAATACTCCAAATACTAGAACAAGGATGTGGAAAATCTAGCCCATGGGCCAAATCTGGCCCCCAGCTATTTTTTATTTTGCCCCTTTCCAGTTCCTGGATCTTGCCTGTGAATCCAGTCCCTCAAGCACTGAAAGAGTGAGCTCAGGGCAAGGAAGGGGAGATGGGATCTGGACATTCTCCCCACGCCCCCCATTGTAAGCACACCAATTAAGCTTTCCCGTCTCCAACTCCTATCCAGCCTGAAGAGCTTATACTAATTTTCAAAGTAATGGGAGGAAAACGGTCCCACCTGCCTCTTCTTCTAGAGACTACTATGATTTCATAGGGTGTTAACAAACAAGACAATAGCCCACACCAGGTGCGTGTCTACCTGCTGTTCATTGGGTTTTCAGCAGATGTTAGCCCCCTTCCACCTCACGGCCACTACCCACCCACCACTCACGGCAGAGCCAAGGAACATCACGGGCCCACCGTGAGGATGAATCTGGGCTAATGTTTGCCTACGTGTCTGCATCCTGTCTATTAGGTTACATGCAGCCTCCGCGCACCCAGGTCCCCCACCACTAAACAGTCACAAGTGAAAAGCCTAGAGCACTCTGAGAAGCAACTGCTTCCAGTCCGTCTCTCCACTCTTACTTTCACTGGTGCCTTAAAAACCAAACGTGTCATTTTTCCACTGCAACTCCTTCCCCTCCCAGCACATACGCTGTGACCATTGGTGGACATCTCTCCATGCCCATCCCCATCCCAGAGCCAGCACAGGTCAACATGGACATGGGCACCATGACTCTCACAGCTTGAGCTCTTGAGCTGTGAGAACTCTCACATCTTGAGCTGATCTGTTGTTGCCGAAGGAAGGCAAGTCTACGGCGCTGAATCAGGAACCACCTCTGCAATATGGTGTGCCCCGCTACCACAGCCATAGCTCACACAAGAGCCCATCTGTGCTTTGCAACCTTGTCTTGCCAACATCAGATGAACGTTTGGATCTGCTGGGTCGCTCTCAGGTCCTGCCCAGCAGCAAATGAATTTCATCCCAAAATGAAGATCTATCCTGACATTGTCTGGATCTATTGTTGCATCTGCAAACTTTGAAAACCAAATGCTTTGAACAGCTTAAAGAACTGGACAGCTGCCTAGCTAAAATTGGCTGTGCGCTGCACGTGAGCACTTATTGGCCAGTATTAGTCATGTGTCCTCCCAGGGTGAGAATAGCCCAGATGGGGTGGTTTTTCCTTCCCAGAGTTTTCCATGGGAGGGGGGGTGGAGGTCAGAGTGCAGGGTGGAAGAACACCTGCCTGTCTGTGTGGGGGCTGCTTACATGTACATTCACTGCACACAGTGGCTGCCCATTTTTTAGGTTGGACATGCTAAACATGTGATTTGGGGCTAAGTGACAGGGCTGCACGGGCTGAACACAGACTCCAGCAGGCTATCGTCTTGTTTGTTTTCACCCATAGTGTCAGCTGGCCACCACTGTCCGATGTTATAACATTCCTAAAAGGGTGTTTTTAAATGAGACAGCCCCACGCAAAGATTGCCTGTCCCTGCGTGGGGCCCATCTTGTCTGAATGTCATGGGGGAGCAGTGCCCCCCATCCACCCACCCACCCACAGCACAAAGCTGGAGTACTCCATGTGAGGACAGGGTGGGTGGTGCGTGGGCAGGATGGCTGTGCATGGGGCCGCTCGTGTGAAGTGCTCCCCAAAACACAGCACTCATGCACCCTCCCCCTGCACCAATCACGGACACACACACACCCTGTCCACCCGTCTCGTCTAAAAACACCCCAAAACACCATTTTCACTCAGCCACAGCTGCTTCGGCAATTACAGGGAAAAACCATCCGCGTGATGTACAAACAATTATGGTCGTAATAATGAGAGACGTACGTTTTTGTTTGTTTTCTGAAGTGTCTTACAAAAAAGAAAATCAACCTTACGAAGAATAACTAAGTATCAATATTCTTCTCATTTCTAGATGCACATGAAGATGCTAACACAGAAAAACCAAACATCCTCAGGAAAATCTTAACTTTCTTGTTACAGGAAATGGAAAGCAAATGCCAAAAGTTCTCAACAGGGCAAAAGAGTGGGCTGTCGTTCTTTGGCATGAAAATGCTGTCTCAGTCTAGCAGTTACTTTTTCTTATTGCTTCCAAGCTAGCATATGTGCATTGATTCTGTTTAAACAATATTTTCCTGGAAACAGCTGAAATTCATTTGTTTTTAGTTAATGACAACTGCTGCATGGACTGAAAAAACTATTACACACTGGGGAGAAAGGAAAACCAACAAACTGAGCCAAAAGAAAGTTCAGGTGATGATATTGTATCATTATTGGATTGTGAAGCCTAGAATCGCTGCATATCAGTGCAGCCCGAGGGCTCCCCAGTGCTTCTTTTATTATAAGCTGAAGGTTTTTTCCATTGGAGTGGGCTTTTCAAAGAGACGCTGGTAAAGGCTGCAGTGCTCAGAAATACTGTGTACATTACGGTGCAAAAGGTTTGTGGCTTTTCAAAAATATCAGCTTTAAAATTAAATATAGGCCGTCTTTCCACGGACAGCCCCACCCACCACTGGGTGTTCCGGCGGGTGTGCGGTGGGGGAGGAGGGCATCCGTGCAAATGGGCCAGCAGTGGGTGGGGGGATGGGTGTGCACTAGGTGTGCACCCATGTAAACACCACGGGCAGTAGGCGCGCTCCCAGCAGACACCTATCTCCACCCACGTGGCCATTCAGAAAACCGGAGGAGACCCCATGGGTGGATATGGGTGGAGGTGGGGGGAGTGTCCGTGTAAAAGGACACACACACCCTTCCACCCGCACCCACCATGCGAGCACACCCGTCCCCCCTCCCGTATGCGTAAAAACGGCCATAGTTGCTACGTAGTCAATGTGTAGACTAACCTGTCCACAAACCACATCCCCTGGAGTAGTCCTATTAAAGTCCAATGGGGATCACAGCCTTGATGTGACTGTATATGTGTGTGTTACTCAAAACTCAATGCTTTTGTTTTTATTAAATTATGTTTACATTTGTGATCAAGCCTTTGCAGCTTTCCCCTCCAAAAGCCTGTGTCCCTTTAATTGTAATAACCAATAATGAATGGATTATTAGTGCAGGTGAGCTGCTGTATACTATTCTGTGCTCTACATAAACATTTTAAAAAGCAGATCTTCTGATGAAACCATGGCCTCTTTAATGAGTGAACATGTCAGACAGAAGAAGGCCCCAGGCTTTTTGACTCCTAGTGTCTAACTTTAAACATACTGTACTATCTTGATAAAAAGGAGTCATACATTAATTTAATATTAATGCTATTCTTTAAAGTCAATTGAAATCACATTGCATGGGTGAGTTGCAATAAATACACCAGTATATAACAAACCTGCATGAGACCAGAAGAAAAGCTCTATCATGGCTGGGCCTTGAACCCCTGGCCTTGGCTGAGACATTTCCTGCCTTCTGCACTATTGGCAGATCACTGCAGGGAGTGTTGCTTTTCTTCCTCTTGGTATTCTCCCTCTCTCTCTCTCTCTCTCCCTCTGCGCCCTATGCACACCTGGTGGAGGGCGTGGGCCCACCTGCCACAGCCTGATTGGCTCTGTGGAGTATTTAGGGCTGCTGAGGAGCTTCTGGTCATTTCTCCTTGACCCTTGCTCGGCTCATGCCCCTTGCTCTTTTCTCCTCCTGGTGTTCTGTTAGTATGTCTGTTTGTGTCAGTGTGTGATGGGTAAGTTTCCGTGTGTTGTGTTCCTAGTGTGCTATACCATTCCCCCTCCCCCTGTGTTGATAGCAGCCCTGTTTGTATTTTGTGTGTGTTGGGGCATTCCTTGCCCAGCTCCCTTCCCCCTCTTTTTGTCTGCATGGGGTTTAGGTTGATTGGTCCTTACTCACACCCTGTCCTGTGTCTATGTTTCCCTTACCCCCTGAAGCCCCCACAGTGTATTGTGCTTTCTGTTTGTCTGTCTGACTGACTGTTGGCAGGAAAGGCCCTGTTCTGTGGTTGCCTCTTGTCTCTCCTTGGAACCTTGTTGCCCTTCTCCTGCCTCTCTTTGTAACCTTGTTGCTCCCCTCCCTTTTGGCCCTGATCCCACATGGGTCTGTTCCCTGTCCCTCCAGCCCAATGTTGCTGGTTCTCTAGCCCCCCACTCCCCATCTCTGGTTCCCTATTGTTCCCTCATGCCCTACCTATTGTTCATTGCTCCCTGCCTTTGGTCCCTTGTTGCTCCCTAATGCCCTACCTATTGCTCATTGTTCCCTGCCCCTGGTCCCTCACTTCCTGCCTGTGGTCCCTTGTTGCTCCCCCAGGTCTGGTCTCCTGCTCCCTGCCTCTGGTCCCCAGTTCCTTGCCTGGGGTTTCCTGCTCCCTGCCTCTGGCCCCTCACTCCCTGTCTCTGGTCCCCCATTGTTTCCTAACTCCCTACCTGTGGTTCCTTGGTCCCTGCCTCTGGGTCCTTGATCCCTACCCCTGGCTCCCTGTTGCTTGTCCCTGGTTTCCCTTTCCAGTTCCCCATCCCTTGACCTCAGTGATGAGCTGTATGCTTTCTTAGGCCAGCTCGTCTGGCCCTTATGCTGAGCACTTAGTCTCTCTGGTATCAGAGAGCGGCTGAGAGGTTCCTTGTTACGCCCTGTGCCTCCTTTTCCCCTGCCTGCCTACCTACCTTTCCTTCCTCCCCCTCCGGCCCTGCCTACCCACCCTTCCTTCCTCCCCCTCCTGTCCTCCGGCCCTGCCTAGTGCCTACCCACCCTTCCTTCCTCCCCCCTCCTAGGCTCTGGCTGCCGGAGCCTGACAAGCTCATTATGTGGGCATTCAGTGTAAGAGGGTTTGGCAGTATGTAATTGATGGAAATGGTTTTTGAAGTTAGGATTGTTCTAAGCAGGAGTGTAGTGAGGTTTAATTGTATTTATTTTATTCCTTTTGGGAAAACTGGGGGTGAGAGAACAGGGTTGTGTATTGTCAGTTGCTGTATTGGCTACATTACCTGTTCTCTCAACAATAGCATGAAAAATCAGATTTCTTATCAACATTACTGTACCACCTTCTCTTTAATTGCCAAGGCAAGACTATTGCCTAATGCCTGCCACCTTTTCACGATACCTGTGGGAACTGATCTGCTAAATTGAATCCCTGATTCAGCTGCTAATCCCAAGTTGAAAATAGGGTTTAGCAGTTTATTAAGAAAGCCAGCATATGTTTAAAAGAATTAAAGCACTCTCTCCCATCAAATGCTACCAAAAAATAAAACGATTAGTTAATGTGCTATCCAGCATTACTTGTCCAATATTAACTGATAGTTCATGTTTGCTTTCAATGGGATATTTTTCATGTAGAAATACTTCTCAAAAACACTAACGCGATCACGCTTAGGCCGTTTTTACATGGACACACACACACACACACCCCGGCTTGGTGTTTGAGACTGAGAGGGTGTGTGGGGTGTGTGTGTCCATATATACAGCCGGTGGTGGGTAGGGGGATCGGTGTCCACTCAGTGTTCATGCATGTGAACACTGAGCGGGATGGGTGTTGCTCCCATGCAACACCCATCTCCACCCATCTCTGCCCTCTGGAAAACTGGAGGAGGCTCCATGGGTGGAGGTGGGGGATGTCCGTATAAACAAACACACAACACCTCCACCCACCATGGCAAAACACCCATCCCCCCACCCACCTCCCTCCATGTAAAAACACAAAACACTGCTCACCACTATCCCAGGGTCAGTTTTAGAATATGCAGGGCCATGGGGTGGGGTCTTCGCGGCAGGGAACTCAAGTCAGGAAGAGCCTGGAGGGTCACTGTGGTGCGATGAGGGCAGGGCTTATGTGGGTCCAGTGTTAGAGCCACAGAGGCCCTGGTAGTGCTCCAGAAGCTCCTCAGGATCAGCAATGGCACTTCTGGGGTGCCTTCACTGCCACCACCATCACCACTCCAAAGGGCACCAGGAGCACTACCAGGGCCACCCACTGACCACGAGGCTCTAAAGACCATGCGGCCCGAGAGCCTGGCTCCACTCCCTCCCCCTCCAAACTCAGCTCTGCATTGTTACCTTTGTCACTCTAAAAATATGCTAATGTTCTTATTTTGGCAAACAAAGCAATTACATCATAACTTTTCTGGATTTGGTATCAGGGCTATAATGCACGATAGGGTGAGGCAGGCACTTGTTCCCGTCCCCGCCCCAACCAGCACCCCACCCCCTGCCATGATGTACAGCCATGGTGAATTGTGGGCAAGTAAAGCCACAAGAGGAACCAGTCGCCACCCATGGTAAGTCAGTTGTAGGGAGCAAAGCGCATACCCTATGGCAAGCAGAAAAATAAAAGGGGACAGCAGAAGGGAGATATGAAAGCAGCCGCACACAGCCCAAACAACCAGTCCCCTTCCAGTCACTGTTAACACCACGGGTCACGGATCAGCCCATAGTGCAAAGTTCCAGTGGGTCCCAGTGCCTGGAAGGGCCCACACTAGTAGGCCACAGCACCCAGAAGCCCAGCTCGGCCGTGCAGTGCTCAGACTCCATCCCAGCCACATGGCGCCCCAGGAGCAGCGTATACCAACTTGCAACCCCATTGCCAGGGTTTATTTTTTGCCAGGGCTCAACCCCATCACTTCGGTCCAGATCCTATCACTGCTGCTACTCAGCAAGACCCCGGCCATGGCTGAATAAGGCTTGATGGCGTCCAGGACTTGGAACTAGTGGTGCTGCTCCCACCAAGCACTCCTGTGTCAAAGAGCTGAGGGGTGGCAAAAGCTGCACCCTCCCCACTCACCCTCAGAAGCACAAGCTTCTGCCCTGGTAGGCTTGAGGCTGGGGCTGCTGTGCTTACTACCACCCCTCCACTGTTTGTCAGTGGGTGGAGTTGTGGGGTGTGGCAGGGCTGCCAGCACCTCTGAATACCCCTAATTCATCTTGGGTCTCGAGGCAGGACTTCTGGGATAGGCGTTACAAATTAAGCACTGCTGACAACTGGACAAACAAAGGTGTGCTGATTCTTTCCATGGGATTAGAGAACAAATAGTCACAATCTGCCTTCTGTTTATAGTATGCTCTTTGGATCCATTTTTCTGTATCACATTTGTTAAACAAGAACACACTTTACCTGCCTAAAATCCTATTCAGGCTTTGTTTGTTCTTTGCTCTATGGTGACAATCTGCAGAAAGATTTAGTTACATTTGCTGTACAGATACATGTGAGACACGGAACTTGTAGGGACACATGTAAAACCAGTTCTGAAATACTGTAGAAGTATAAAGATCTGCATATGAAGAAGACTAAGTTAGAAAGATTTAAGTAACATAAATCTATCTGACTATGTTGTTAACAAGGGTTAGCTATTTAAATGGACCTTGTTAATGATGGCAGTTTCTGTGGGGAAGTAGATGAGAATTACCCTAAGTTAAACAACAGCTTGATGACCAGAAATAAAGGACATTAGTTGGTGGTGGGTGAGAAGAGCAACTGAGGGAAGAAGAACCATTTTTATTGCAAGTTATTATCATTACATCTGCTCCAAAAAAAATGCACAAATTTCTAAGGTGACGTGTGGGTGAATGATTAACTAAGGTTTCAGTATCACCATTATGAACATGTTTCTAGCTGTCAGCCTAATTGCAGTGAGAAAACTACCCTCACTTTCAAACTATTATCAATTATTATTATTTCTGTTATCAAAATGAGACCTTTGGTGGGAACTTGGAGAAGGATAGCAACATGGACTGTCCATAATGAAAGAAGGGCCTGGATTACTCTGATATTTTCCTAGAATAAGCCTAATCGTGGCCATAGCAATCAAAGTAGTAACAATAATGATCAGTGCACTGCATCTATTTCACAATTAGAAATTATTTTTAATGCCATGAAGAAATTGTAGGACTGCATCTTCCTCCAATTTTCCACTCTCATCTCAGTATATGTCGTAACTGTTTGGAGTTAAATGAAAGAGTATTTATCCTGTTTGTCCCATGGAAATTAACTTTTGATTAATTTATTCCATTTTTTACCCCACCCTTCCCAAAAAGGCTCAGTGTGACTTTCAAAATATAAAAAGATATAAAACAGCTAAAAGATCCCCTAGCCCCTCCCCCCCCCCCAACATTTTCCCTAACCCCCTCCACCCAACCCCATACCTGCTTGCCAAACGCCTGGCCAAGCAAATCCCTTCCAGAACACAATGTGAGAGGAGGGGAAGGTAACAAGCCACTCGACACGACCCCTTGAGCTCAGCACCCAACTAGGGGTAAAGTAGGCCCTCGGGATCTTGTGTGGCCCTAGAACTCCCGTACGGGAGAAGGCCAGATCATCATAGGGAAAATTGATCAGTAATGCTAAGCTTGGGGCTGTCACACTCCGCTCTGCAGACAAGTCACCACCCAATGCGCAACATCCAGATGAATACACCCGGGGAGTTAGAATGAGCAGAGAAGTGAGGGCCAAAGGGAAAGGATTCCAGGGTAACAAGACAGAAGGGCACTGAGGTACAATCTCGCAGAAGTAGTTGGATCAGGGAGGGACCCGGGTATCAAAGGGGAAGCGGCGAAGTTTACACCAAGCACTCTCGACAGTCACACACTCTCTGTCACTCGCACAAGCACACACTCTTAACAGTCACCAATCTCACGCACTCCAACACTCTGACAAAGATTCAAACGGTCTCACTGCAATGCACAGTCTCACAGCAAGCTGATCACCGGCAAGGCTATTCAGTGCTGGCCGCCCTTTTATCCTCTGGGGCCCCACCCTGCCTTGCACATAGGTGTGCTGAGCGCCACAATGCCGCTGGCGGCCTAGCCCCACTGGGCTCATCCTGCGTGGGTTGGGGGCCCATCTGTGCATTGCTGGTTGAGTTTGGGGCAGGGCCTGTCAGCCCTGCCCCACACACACCGGCCTCGGGGTCCTGGACGTCACCGCGGATCTGCTGGGAGTGCCGACATGGGCCCCACCCCCATGGATAGCCATGGCGGTGCCTGACAGAGAAGTACGCTCGGGGTTAGGCAGATCCCCAAGGGGAGGGAGTTTCATAATTGTGGGGCAGCCAGTGAGAAAGCCTCTCTGCGCGCCCTTGTTGTGGAAACTTCAGGTAGATGGTACCTGAAAGAGGGCGCTGCCAGCTGACCTCAGAGGACATGACAGAACATAAGGGAAGAGGTGGTCTTTCAATTAACTGGAACACAAGCGATTTTAGGGATTTATAGGTCAAAACCAGCATCTTGAATCATGCCTGGAAAACTATTGGTAGCCAGTGCAGACTCTGTCTCCCAGTGATCTGCCCCCAACAGAAGGTGGGCCACCATGTTCTGTACCAGCTGCAGCTTCCGAACAGTCATCGAGGGCAGCCCCCTGTAGAGACCATCATGGTAATCTGGCCTTGAGGTTACGAAGACATGGATGATGGTGGCCAAATGTGAATCTGATTTTTTTTAAAAAAAAGGTTGCAGCCTTCATACCAGATGAAGTTGGTGAAGAGCACTCCTGGCCACCGCTGCAACCTGGAAATCCAGACACAAGATGAAGCCCTGCGGGACCCCACAAGGGAGCTCTTGAGCAAATGACAAGCCATTGGCTATCACCATCCTCTGGGTTCTCCCAGCCAGGAATGAGAGGGATCATTCAAGAGCAGTCCCACAAACTCCTGCCAGGTCAGAACAGCCGTGTCAACAACAGGGTGCAATTACCCTTGTTGATTTCCAAGCAGTGATCATCAAGTGATAGTCCATTTAAACAATTCAAATCAATATTTATCTGCACAGGTTAGGATTTAATCATGAATGTTATAGAGAGCACATGGGGACCACCTTGTGGAGAGATCTGTAATTTTTTCTTTGTCTGGAAAGCTCCATGCTCACCCATGGCACTGGACAAGTGATATTAATGTTCCTAATCTAGATGAGATTATTCCAAAGGTTAGTCTGCACAGTATGCTAGGATATAGGTTTGTACGATTGGGGAATTAATGTTTAGTGTCATATTTGCTCTCTTAGAAGTGAAAGCATTTAAGGATGATTCCAAAGCAAAATATTAAAATAGTCTTAGGGCAAGTTATTGAGGTTACAGCTTGTGTATGTGTGTGTATGTACATATAAAGTATCTATAAGACCTATATATGATATATGGAGAGAAAGAGATTGCTGAATTTGTTCTGCTGTCCACCTTGTCTAGATAGCGAAGATTCTTACATGCACAGGTAAGTTTGATATACCCCCTTTTAAACTCCTTGCATACCACTGGAATGAAAAAAAAACCTATGCTGACATTCTGAGCCAAATAGTGACAAATTCTGAAGTAGGCCCAAAGCAGTGAGGAGGCCAAGAACAGTCATCTGCCTGCAGAGCTGAGACAAAGGGGCTAGGCAGCACAGCTTGCCCATCAGAGGAATTTTGCAGCCTAACTATCCAGAACTGGTGTTTCTTGCTATGCTGGTTTTGGAGCAGTTTCTTTGCCACACATGACCAGTAAAGATGGGGAGCAAAAGCAACAAATACTCGTTTGAGAGAAATAAAAATGATTCTAGCAAGACATTGACAATGTTTATTCTGATTGCATGCTCTGTCCCCTTTTGCTGTCTGTCTTGTTTATTGTTTTAAGCTCCTCAGGGCTGGAATTTTTGATTACCCTCTGAAGACACAGCACTGAACACAACGGAACTCACTTTTGACAATAATAACAAGTAATCTCATTTCCCCATCATCACTTGCAGGAAGTTAACATAGGGTGAAAATGAATGAGATAGTAGCCCACAGTAGCCTGCGTGTCATCTGCCCATCAGTCTGGTGGCCTCCAGATATTCTCCCACCCCTGCCATGGGGTAGGTGGCTGGCTGCTACCCGTTACGTCGTCTGGAGAATGTCATTGTCACAGCATGGACTAGGACTCACCCTGTCAGGCTAATCCAGGCTAACGTGCACCCTCTGTTAGACCCTGCCCACCCCAGCAAGGTTCACTATAGGCAAGGACCATAATGGCAGCCCAGTTCGGTCTCAGGAGAAGCCACGCCAGCTGGCAACAACCAGGAGGAGTGACCCCAGGGAGAGAGGCAGATGGAGCAGCCGGGGAGACCCTGGGTGGAGAGACAGCTGGAGCAGCCTCTCCTCCTGGGATCTCCCCAGCTGCTCCAGCCACCTCTCTGTCTAAAGTTTCCCCAGCTGCTCCAGTCGCCACTCCACCCAAAGCTGCTCCAGCTGCCTCTACACCTGGGGTCACTCCTCTTGGCTGCTGCCAACCGGTGCAGCTTCTCCTGGACCCAACCCTGCTTCTGGTGGCTAGTAGCTGCTTCTCCTGGGCTGGAGTCCTGCTCTTGTGATCAGTTCCTTGGCCCAACCCAAGGTAGGGAGAGGTGCGGCAGCTGCATGTTTGTTCAGTTCTCCCCACCAACCCAATGAGTTGTGGTTGTGTGGATCCGGCTGGCTCTGTCTCATTTGTTTTTTACCCGTAGCTTAGAAGTGAAGCCATCACAAGTTTTTGGTTCTGCTTTCATAGCTGTGAAATTCTTGTCATTAGGGTAAACCCTTGTGTTTATGCTAGTGCAGAGATGTTCAAATCTTGGTTAGGCCCCACCTGGACCACTCACTCAGTTTAGAGCTCTCCAGACTTTTTCTGCTTCCTCACCCTTTTGGACAAGTCACAAGGCAAGGTATCAGGTATTCAAAAGAGATTTGTTGATAAAATACAAATTACAACCAACGAGGTCAGTAAAGGGAGTATTGAATGGGACCCCACGCATGGGCTGCCATGGTCCTCCATGCTTGCCAGCACAAGAACTTCTTGATAGCTTTAGGAAACCCCTACTCAACAGGCATTTGGGATCTTCTGAACTCCTTTTATCTCGTCAGACTATCTGCTTTGACTAGATTAGCAGACACAAAAACCTATAATGGTTGTAGCTTCTGTTCTTTTCCTTAAAACTCGTTACTTCTTTAGTTTGTACTAATGGGAGTTGGGACTTGGATTTTGATTCTCCCCCCCCCCCCCCCCCAAGCTATTATACAAGAGAGCTTGCTTTTTGACCAGCACATTTCTACCAAGCCTGTGGAGTCATCTCCTTTATATTTCCACCAGCTGTGGTGAAACCATTGATACTAACACCTATTATTTTATTTTTATTTTTTAAAGGGCCTGGTTCAACTCTTCCATCTCATATCAAAAGCAGTGGGGCTTTGTTCTGCTGTAAAGAGTCATTAGGAAAGTGCACTGGCTCTCTGGAGACATTACTGCAGTGGAACAAAGGAGACTGCTTTGTGCAGGGCAGGATTTGATTAAATATGCTTTGGATAGTAAAATGTGCAGAATTTTTGAATACATTACAGATTATCAAGTAAGTCACATGGCCTATTAGCTGAATAGATCTCATTGACATAAAAGAAAACCATGGCCTAATCTTTGACTTTGGCTGTTTTTACACAGGACATGCCCAACCACACTGACCCATCCCCGCAAACACCCAAGTACCCATCTGAGGATGGTGTTGATGGGCACATACTCCCTTGACCCATGCACTGCTCACTCATGCCCACACATGGAGCATTGGGGCCCGGGAAAACGTGGTATGTTCCATGCAGGGGTATGAGTGGGCAGTGCAAGGGCGGAGGCACACACCCAGCCCAGCCCAGCTCGTCTGAAGCCCCACACACACACACTTCACCGAGCACACACAGACCTGCCCCCCTGGCCATGCCTGCTTAAAAACAGTGAGTGAAAGGAACACTGCAGAACAGGGTCCAGGGTGTCATGGTGGGAGTGAGTGCAGGATCAGGTCCAAGAACATCCTGCAGGATCTGGTCCAGGTGAGTCAGTGCTGGATCAGAGTCCAAGGGTTCAGGAACATCAAGGCAGGGAACTGGCATACAGACCAGGGGGAAGGCTAGAGAGATGGGTAGACAGGCAGAAGGGTGGATTCACTGGCAGTCATGGAGTAGGCACTTGGGCAGTCGCATAGTGAGCTCGTAGGCATCGTATAGTAGGCTCAAAGACTGATGCCAAATGGGCATCATGGCAGATGCCAAGGCACAGTCCAGGAATATGGGCAGGCAGGCAGGCAGACAGACAAGGTCAGAAGGACCAGTTTCCAGGCAAGGGGCAAACAGAGTCCAAATAGAGCACGCCCCAAAACATACACTAGGTCCAGGGGAAAACAAGCCAGTCCAATGGTACATAGACAGGAAGGTTACGTGCCTAATGATCCACTCTGCTCCCTGTGGCTGCAGGCCTGCCTTTTATACTGCAGGCAGCCAACCTAGAAGCTGGGGAGTAGGAAGCAAAGCTGAGGAGGTGTGCAGTCTGACCTGCACTGCGGAAGGCCATTAGCACTAGTTCTGGGCTCCGGTCAAAGTGCCTTGGTGGTGTTGAGGCACCAGCCTCTGGGCTCAGAATCCCCAGGGTGGTGGTTTGGATCCTCATCTTAGTACCTGAAAGCATAATCCCAAATCACAACCTGTGCACAATTTTTTGGCTAAAGATGCAGTTTCTGGGGAAATGCTTCTTTTATTTCTTCAGAGGAAAGCACATGAAATAAACTGGCGTTCTGGAAAAAAGAAAACAGCTTCCGCTGTACTTTCTTTTTATGGAAGCTGCACACAGCAAGAGAGATAATACAAAAGATTCCCAAGCATTTTATAGATGCTATAAATAGTGCATTCCTGGAAAGCCATCTTTGGGAATGGATCATGACACTTATTCTGTTATTTTTACATGTATCCTATGTAAAAACAGCCAAAGTCAAAGTTTTGGCCATGTTTTTCTTTGATGTCAATGAGATCTATTCAGCTAATAGGCCATGTGCCTAACTTGACAATAGATAAGAACCTTAGGGAAGAAAGTGGAGAATAATGACTTAATTAAGCATGGAAGTCCAGTATGGAAAAAGTCCTTATACCTGTGAACCATATGCCTAAAGGAGCAAAAAGATGGAGACAAAATAGTTCAAAGGAGATCTTTTATTGGATAACAAATATAAAGAAGCAAATGAAGGGTTAACTACAATAGTGTTTTGCACAAATAAAGGATAAGCAAGAATTCACTTGACCATGAAATGCAAACATCAAGCTACTGGGGAACTCCTGTCCCACCTGGAAAGATAATATATACACAGCAATTTAAGGTGTTTGCTCAGATCACCAATACAAACACAGTTTAAAAACAAAGGGCAGATTAATTCAAACATTAATTTAATTTTAAAAACGTTAATGACAATTTGGAGTAAAAAGACACTGCTAAACAGATTATCGAACAAGAATGATGGCTAGTGCCAAAGCTGAGAAAGTTTTCTTCGGATGTTATCTCCCAGGGACGTAGTTATCATAGGGACAGGAGGGACAATCATCCCGGGGCCAAAGCTGGGTGGGGGTGAAACAAATCCTGTTCTTTGTGATGTGGCCGGGCAGAGGCTGAGCTGAGCAGAAGCACCTGCAGCGCATAGCAGGCATGGGACCCTCTGGCATAACTATAATAGGCACAGCCATTACACCTACACCAGGACCCACAGGCTGGGGGGGGGGGGTGTCACATCCCCTGGTGCAGAAGCATTACCTGTCCCCCATCCTATGTGAGTGGGCTCCTAGGAAACCTGGCTGATGATGCCCCAGCCCTAGCAGAGGCAGAGTCCTAGGGGCTGCGGGAGAAGCAGCTAGAGTGAGGGGGTGCACACAGTGGTGGCCCATCCCCTAGGACATATGGGGCAATGCCCCCCCAGCCCACCGACGCCAAGTCCCCACTGACTGGGGAGAAGAAATTTTTTTTAAAAAAAAAAATCACACCGGCCGAGCCTGGGATCATGTGCAGAGCCAGCTTGAACAACCTTGTTTGAAGTAGCAACCTTCAGAAGGTTGCTACTTCAACAAGGTTCTTTGAGCTGGCTCCACACATTGCCACTGGTTTGAATCTCACACACACACACCCTGAAGGCTTCCTAAGGAAGCCTTCAGGGTCAAAAGGGAGGCATTTCTCCCTTTATGCAGAATGGGCAGCTAGAAGCACCGTCCATTCTGCTTAAAGGGACCCCGCAATGAAATAGTGCCAGCAGGGGGCACTATTTCATTGTGGGGGCCGGGCAGGGGGACAGTCCATACCTTGGCGCCTAGGTATGGGGGGGAGGGAGGCTGGGAGCTGCCGCGCATGCAGATCCCAGCCTCCTCCCCCCTCCCTCCTTTGCTCCCAGGCCCAGGCTTGAACAAGCCTTGAAGCAGCGTGCGCGGGAGTAGCAGGAGCCAAGCCTCCTGCTGCTTCCCCACACGCTGCTTGAGGCTTCCAGAAGCACGCGGGGAAGCAGCAGGAGGCTCGACTCCTGCTGCTCCAGCTCATGCTGCTTCAATCCCAGGGACAAGACAGCCGAGGCCCGAGGAGGAGCGGCACCGACGCGGCACCAAGGGAGCACCGAGCCAGCTCGCGGTGAGTAAATTGCGGGGGGGCCGTGGGTGGGTTGGGGAAGTGGGACCTGCTGGGGGGGAGGAGGAGCAAGGTGGAACCTGCTGCGGGGGCTGGGCCCCACTCCCTGAGAACCCAGGAGCCTGGGTTCTCAAGGAGGGGAGTGGGGACTAGTAGGTTAGAGCAGAGCGGCTAGGAGCCAGGACTCCTGGGTTCTCAGGGAGGGGAGGGGTGGCTAGTGGGTTAGAGCAGAGGGGTGTTGGGAGCCAGGGCTCCTGGGTTCTCAGGGAGCAGGGGCTAGTGGGTTAGAACAGGGGGGCTAGTGGGTTAGAGCAGAGGGACTGGGAGCCAGGGCTCCTGGGTTCTGGGTTCTCAGGAGGGGAGGGGGGCTAGTGGGTTAGTTCAGGGTGGGACTGTGTGTTGTAAAATTGAGGTTTGGAAATCCTGAGATGCCACTGCAAGTTATGCAATTTCAGTTGTGTTCACAAAATGCTGGAAATGGGATGTGCATGGTAAAATTGGACTCAGGCTGTGACTGGGGTGCTTTACAAGGAAGGGTCCCTGTGTTTGGGGTTTATAAATTATTTATTTTAAGCCTGATGTGCATGTAGACTGTATTTTCTTCCATCCAATGTTAACCCTGGGAACTCCTTGCTGCTGGATTATGCCAGTGTTTTGCCAGTTTTGCCAGTGTTATGCCTGTGTTTTGGGTGTTTCCCTGTGTTTTGGGTTTACAAATTATTTATTTTAAGCTTGAAGTGCAT
>QEPC01001500.1:2218330-2229178 GCA_003113815.1 Sphenodon punctatus
GTGTTTTGGGTGTTTCCCTGTGTTTTGGGTTTATAAATGATTTATTTTAAGCTTGATGTGCATGTAGACTGTGTTTTCTTCCATCTGATGTTAACCCTGGGAACTCCTTGCTGCTGGGTTTTGTCAGTTTTGCTCCAGTGTTTTGCCAGTTTTGAGCCCGTGTTTTGGGTTTATAAATTGGGTTTCGGCAGTTTTGCGCCAGTGTTTTGGCAGTTTTGCACCAGTGTTTTGCCAGTTTTGCACCAGTATTTTGCCTGTGTTTTGAGTTTATAAATTATTTATTTTAAGTGTGATGTGCATGTAGACTGTGTTTTCTTCCATCCGATGTTAACCCTGGGAACTCCTTGCTGCTGGATTATGCCATGCCACTGGCCTACCGTTCCCCTGGCTCTGCCTACCATCCCCCTGGCTCTGTCCCTAGGCCTGTCCGCAGCTTTGCTGTGGGCTTCCAGCTCGGCCTTACTGCCCCAGTGCCCCTCCAACATCAAAATCCACCAGCCACCCCTGGGAGCATGTGAGCCGGAATTCCACCCATGACCATGCAGCTATCCTGAGAGAGAAGTCCAGGAACTCTCCTGCTCTCCGGAGGCGCCCCAGGAAGAGCTGCCTGCTTGGATGCATGTAAAGAAGTCTGTCGGGTTCAGCAGCCCAGGCAAACATGGAGGTGGGGTTAGCTCCAACATCTGCAGCACCCGACTGCACTCAGGTGTCCCAGAGGTGGCATGAAGCTGGAGCTGACACACCCCTCCTCCAGTTTGCCCGGAGTCCTATGCCCTCACTTTCCGCTGGTGCTTCTGGAGCTTGTCTGCCTCCCCTCAGGATTCGGCAAGTTTATATGGATGGACCTGTGTGTGCATGCACACACATGGAGCTGTACATGTGAGCATTTTTGAGGGAAGCTGTGAGTGTATATGCATGGAGCTGCGAGGGAGTTGGGCGTATGATTGTGTGTGGACAGGGATGGCCTTACTGCCCGGCTGGAAGGGGCAGCCGCCCAGGGCCCCGTGTTTGGCGGGACCCCATGGGTTTGGGGTTGATTTTTATTTTTTTATTTTAAAAAATAAAATAAAAAAGTAGTTGTGTTGGGTGGGGCAGCAGGAATGAGGGAGAGGCAGAGACCCCGCCTCTCCCACACTTCGTTCCCCCCCCCTCCGCTGCCTGGCACAGTCTCGGCCAGGGGAAATGAGGGAGAGAGAGGCAAAGGCCCTGCCTCTCCCTCATTTCCTTTAGGGATGGGCGAACAGAAAGGAGTTCGGAAATTCGGTTCGGTTGGCCGAGAGATTGACAGGCAGTGGAGGGGGCCAGCATTGTGAGGGAGAGGTGGGGCCTCTGCTTCTTCCCTCACTTTCGTCGGACATGAGGGAGAAGAAAGTAGAGGCCCTCCCTCTCCCTCATGTTGCTGGCCCCCTCCACTGCCTGCCTGGCTGTTTCGGCCAGAGGAAATGAGAAAGAGGCTGCCTCTCTCCCCCTCATTTTCCCTGGCCAAGACTGTGCAGGCAGCGGAGGGGGGGGAACAGCATGGGGCCCAGACCAGAGGCAGCGGTAGCAACGGATCAGGTGAGTGATCCGATTCGGTCAGAATCCAAATCGCCGCTTAGTGTTCACGGATCTGTGCATGTGAGTGTATATGGAGCTGTATGTACAGAGCTGTGAGGGGTGGTGGAGCTCTGTATGTGGGTATGAATGTACATGGAGCTGAGCTGTACGTGTTGGAAAGTCTGAGAATATACATGTGTGTGTGTGTGTGTGCATACTAGTGCTGAAACTTAGTCCTTGGTTTTCCTCAAAAAACACAGAAGATCGAGGTATTCGACTAGATATTCCGAATTCTGAAGTATTGAGGAATGGCCCCCAAAACTTCAGAACTTGGAAAATCCTCAGCCAGGTGCAGGGAAGGGGGCCTGAGGCCAGCACTAGACCCCTGCTCCCCCTTCCCTGGCCCTTGCTGCCCAGGGAGAGAATAGGCCAGTAGGGACCAGGGAAAAATAGGCAGAGGTCTAGCTGGGGCTGAGGAGTAGAGTACCCACCCTCTGGAGGGGCCCTGGCAACACATGACTTACTCCGGGCTGGATACGTTTTTAAAAAGGCAGGTGGGGGGAAGCTGGGCATGCAGGTGCCATCTTGGAAAGGTCTGAGCATGATCAGAAGGGGCCATTTGGCCCTTCTGAGCATGCCTAGCTTTTTTTTTTGCTTTTTTTTTTTTTATACTTCCCTGGCCTGGAAGAAGCTACACGTCACCGGAGCCCCTCCAGAGGGTGAGTACTCTATACCTCATCCCCCACTAGGCCCCCACGCCCTCTTTCTTGGTCTATTCCCTCCCTCCCCTGGCTCCCTCTGACCTTCTCCTGCCCCCCCCCCCCCATCCTCAGAATTCCCGAGTATTTGCTGAGGGTCCTCGGACTGGCCCGTGCACTTGGGACTGGTCCTTGGACACTCAGAGAATACTCTCAAATATTTTTTAAAATATTTGGTGCCGCCCTAGTGCATACTTGTGAAAGTGCATGTGTGAGAGTCTAGTGTGTGCATACTTGTGTGCATGTGTGAGGGGTGGGGCTTGTTGGCCAAGGTGGTGGGGGACTTGTCCCTTTGGTCACTCAAAATATTGAGAGTAATACACACACCCCTGGTAATCTTGACCTCCCCACTTCTGTGGTAACCCTTCCCACCATGGCTTCTCTCCTGGCCCTGAGGGGATGATGGGGGGGGGGCATTCCATGTTCTGCACCTGGGCCCCCATCCCACCCTAGCTATGCCCCTGTTTCCTCCATCTCTAAATAAATAGGTGCTATCTTGCAACATTCTGATTACCACCTAAAAGCATCCTTAATAGCAAATTAGATCAGTTCAATGTTCATTTTGAATATTTGCTCCAGCACTACTAAATTACTACCTGATACTTACTGCCCCCCCACCCCCTGGGCAGACCTATTGTCTCAGGCAATGATTCAGTATTGGAGCCACTATCTAAGTATGTTGATTTTTATCTTAAACCCTTTGTTATCAGGATGTGATCATATATTAAGGACACCACAGATTTGTTGAATGAATTGGATAAGACGGGTCCAATGAACGAAGAACGTGTTTTGGTTACACTGGATGTTTCCTCTTTGTATACCTCAAGGAGCTGCCTTGAATGTGCTTCAGGACTTTTTAAATATGCGAGAAGATGTTTTTTGCCCTCCCACTTATTTCATTTTGGAGCTAGCCGAGATAGCTATGTGCAAGAATTATTTTATGTTTGCCAATAAAATTGATTATCAAACTCGAGAAGTTGCTATGGGTTCTGCCATGGCACCAGAGATATCTAACCTTTACATGGGAGAATTTGAACATATACACATTTGGGCTAATTCTAATCCATTTTCATTATGTATTCTTCAGTGGTGGCAGTATATAGATGATATTTTACTTATATGGAAGGGAGATACTACTTCTTTGGGGGGGGTTCTCCTATGGCTTAGCTCTAGAGATCCCCATATCCAGTTTACTATGGATTTTAGCTCTGAGAAAGTGCATTTTTTAGATGTGACCATTTTACGCAAAGGTACACATGTTTATACTAGTTTATATAGAAAACCAACAGATAGGAATTCATGTTATGATAGCTCCCATCCGGTTCATCTTCGCAAGAATCTTCCATCTGGTCAATTTCTCAGACTTAGGAGGAACTGTACAACAGAGGATGATTTTTTTGCAAGACCCAGGTATACTTGCAAATTCCTTTACACAGAGAGGTTTCCCTCGTAAGACTATCAAAGAGGGTTTTGATCGTGCGCGTAGAAGATCTAGGTTTGAATTATTGACTCCTAGGTCAAAATAAACTTTGGACAGGATCACCTTTAGTTTAACATACAATGGGGCCAGCTCCTACATCCGCCAAAGTGTTTTAAGACACGGGCATACATTAGATATTTTACCCATCTTTGAGAATAGACCTTTATTTGCTTATAAAAGAACAAGGAACATTAAGGACTTTGTAGTCCGGGCAGATTTTAATAAGATAGTGGATTCATCTCAGACAGTATTAGACAACAGAAAGAGGGGACATGCTCCTTGTGGTTTGGGTATTTGTTGTAAACAAGCTTGGAGAATGTTTTCTTTTGTAAACCCCTCTGATTTAAAGAGCATTTGGCTGAGGGATTTTACTACCTGTGCTTCTACATATGTAGCGTATGCTATTTTATGTCCATGCTCCTTGCTTTATATAGGCAAGACCACTAGAAATTTGAAGATAAGGATTTGTGAAGTAATATTAGGAATCACAGAGCTACAGCACCTTTAGTTGGACATTTTCTTAAGGAGAATCATTCTGCAGAGGATTTTCATTTTGGGGCAATTGAGAAGGTGAACTCTGATACTAGAGAGAAGGATTTAGTGCTTGCTAAAATAGAGACTATGTGGATTTTCAGGCTCCACACTGTTGAGCCCAGTGGACTCAATGAGGAATTGGACCTGAGTGTTTTTTAATAATCCCTTACATAGATTTTTCCTCTTGTCAGTTTGCAGACATCAGTGTGATATATGGATTTTTGTTTCATTTTACACAGATAGTCCTTCATTTTTAGGCTATGCTGGGATGAGATTATGTCCAGGTTGTTAATTTTTAGATTAAGATGTTCCAACAGAGAAGTACAGGTATGGTTATGTTTTGTTATTTTAGATTACTGGTAGGTTTTGGTTTGATTATTAGTGTTGGAGTTTGAGTATTCTTGATCTTAGGAGAGCAGTTGTCAGTTTTTCATTCACTCTATGGAGGCCAGCTCACAGCAGGAGTAGGTTTGCAGCTCTCGCTCATCTGAGATGCTAAATTGGGGAGTTTATAAGGGACACCTGAGGTGGAGACCAATACTCTCCTGTTTGATTTTGTTAGTGGCTATTGAGCTGCAAGGAGGTAGGTCCTGTATATATTATTTTTTGCACGATTGTATGAAGTTTTCTCTCCCCCCCCCCCACCCAAAAAAAAAAGGGTTTTCTCTGTGTATGTGGTGTGTTAGGTATTTATTTTCTTTGTTGTTCTTTTAGGATGAGGTTAATGGCATTCGTTAAATTGCACTACTGAAGAAATATGACAGTGAAGGTGGACTCTGGAGGGTGTGCCTTTAAGAGAGAGATCAGTGCATTCCATCAGTGAAGGGGATTTTCTTTCCTTTTTTTCTTCCTATGTAAATAAGGTAGCTATTTGGTCTCAATTTGGTGTTATGCCAATATGTATGTATTCTGTCTTATTTATATTCCTTTATTATTACAGATTGTTGTATACCCTTGAAGAAGAATCATTTGGACCCAAAATGCATAGGGTTGTTCTGGTTGTTTATATGAGATTGTATTTGTGTATTTTATATTCATTATTGTGTTTTAATTATCTCTAATAGTAAATTATTATCTTTTATAAGCAGCCCTGTTTTTTGTGTTTTGTCACTAGTGGCTGCTTTTTTTCCCTTGTTGTTTTAGTTACCTGATACAATTACATGCTTCATGAATGCACCATCCACTGTGTTTTCAGTTTCCTTTCCCAGAAAGGGAGTGTCTGTCCATTCTGCTACTAACACACACGAAGGGGCATTAGCTGCATACCATATACTATCAACAAGGAAAAACAGTGGCATGCTTCCTTCCCCTGTACCAAATCCTACAAAATCCTCTCTCCATTTCTATTGGCCAGAATTTGAAAATAACTCAAGACTAGAACTATGGTGGTTTTTCAAAAGACCTCAGGACCAATTATGTTCTATTTTTCTTCATGAATCAGATTGCATCACATGCCATAATAGAATTGCTGGATGCTTCTGAGAATTTGGCCCTTATTTCATCTGGCTGTGTCATGTGCAGTGTGTCTCTAGATCACAGGAGCCTGGAAATTAATTTGTTTGCCAGGCAACGTAACTTTACCCCAACACCCCCAGAAGAAGACAAGGACACATTTTTGGAATTAAAAGGCCGCACTTTTATTGACCGTTGTTAAAGTCAGGGAGGGGGTATCCTCCCTCCTGGGTTCAACCTGAACTAAATTTTTAACTAATTTATCTAACAACTAACTGAAACATCTAACATGTGCGGGCCAATGTCCCTTGGTACCACATAACTTTTAACTACTGCTAGGTCACTCTCACTCCAGCCACCCGGATGGTCGGGGAGGTCAGGACCTCTCATGACCAAAGTAGGAGGGAGGCGGCGGCCGCCACGGGGACCGCCCGTGTCCTCCGGTGTATAGCTCGAACCTCCCTTCTAGGCCTGGATTGGAAGCTGCCCGTCCCTGCTCTAGCTTCACCCGTGGCCCCATCTCGTAAGGAGATGACTTAATGAATCTCTAAATCTAGTGAAACCTGTTAATTATTAATCACCTGGACCCCTGCCACCAAAAACTGCCAGCGTATGCTTGGTTAGTTTTAGCACCACACCCTGACCTCAAAGAAACTGCAGCAGCTTTCCTTTTATGGCCGTCAGGTACATCTGTATACCCTCATCGGAGAGGTAGACTCCATCTGTCCTGTACAATTCGGGTCGTGAAAAACGAATTCCTTTGTGGACAATGCTATTCCCACCATGAGTGAGGACCAACTTTTCCACTTTGTTATTGATCTTTCTGCATGCTCTATCTACTCTGCCAGGGTAAATCACATTGGCTCACCTGATTCTCTCAATCATGTGTGACCATATTAATTTAGTGTTTGGGAGTAGCCTTCTGGCCTCCACCCAGTCCCTCTTTATCCTTACCACTAATTCAAACCCCATTTGTTTTGGGAAGGTTGTTCTCATCTAAGTGCACTACCATAATATCGGGGTATCGCCTCTTGGAAATTCCATGGATCAGTGGCATCAGCTGTTCCCACCTCATGCCGCTTCTGGCCTTCCAGATAACTTCGGCCCTTTCGCTGAGACCCAGCTGGGAACCCCAGTGGGTGTGGCCCACAGCTCTACCCAACTATCCAAATCAGCTTGCACTCGGTTTCTGTTCTTGGTCCTGTAGATAAAAACAGATGGTGGTTAATATGGGTGTGCCTAGCGCACCAAGCTATGCATGTAAGTAAGTAAATAATTTATTGTGTAGCCCAAAGCCATTGTAAAGTTTTTAAAACAGAAGAAAAACAAACAATATTTAAAAATAACATACAGTAGTAAACAATCACATAGAAAAAAGAAACATGCAATTCCTTCACAACATTGCAACAGAAGAGCACAATTTTCATATAATCACACCTCTCGAACTTATTTCCTGTCTCCTAGAAGATCCTTTTGAATACGTATTGCAGCCTCACAATAGGCTGCCACGTTCATAGATTTTACAGAATTAATAGAACTAAGTAATTTCACGAGAAGCATAGATGAAGGAACCAAAACCATAGCCCCCCCAAAAAGAGGCCAGGTATTTGTTCCTGGCATAGGCAGGGCATTCCAGGAAGACATGGGTGATAGATTCCACAACTATAAGGTCACAAATAGGGCAGAGCCTTTCCTCCCAAGGAGTAGTTCTATACCGTCCTTCCAGAACAGTAGATGGAAACACATTGCAACGGAATTTTGTAAAGGCTATTCAACGATTGTAGGGTAGCCAGGAAGATAAATAACTCTGGTTTTGACAGGAATTGGTCATTTTGGGATACAGAGGGGCAACCTGTTGAGATTCTAGTAAAGAAGACTCTGTTTGTCACTCCTGGTCAGCAATCCGTTACTTGACCAGGGCAATCGCTCCCTTCAACCCACTGATTTCCAAGGACTCCATAGATAATCCCAGATTTTGAACTTCAGCACCCACTGCCAATTCCCATTCCAAAAAGATACCGCTAGATAAAGGCATCTTTAACAAAGAAGACTCCTGGTTTGTATAAACTATATTTTTAAGCCAATATTTAATTAGGCTTAGCAGAGCACATGATCTAAGTGGGGAACACCCCAATTCCTGGTACAGAATTACCTGCCGGGTGCCTGGAGGTAAGCCCAAGATAGAACGAAGGAACCCATTCTGTAATACCTCAAGTTTCTCCAGAAATCCCAAACCCCACACCGGGTAGGCATAAAGAATCTGACCAGTCACTTTAGCTATAAATAGGTGTACTGCCGGGGAAACCAACTTCCCTCCAGCTCCATGAAAGAACTTTAGTATGGCTGCAGAAGATTGTCTAGCAGAGCCTATGATGGCCTCACAATGCAAGGTCCAACTCAAGGAAGATGCGAGTATAACCCCGAGATATTTAAAGGATTTTACCTGTTCAACTGGGTTCCCACCAATAGACCACCGCATCTGCTTTCTGGGTTTACCTTGCCCTACTATCATGACCTTGGTTTTTGTATAATTAATGGCAAGATTTTCAGAATGGCAATAAACACGGAATAGCTCCATGACCCTCCTCAAACCCACTTTAGTTTGGGAGATCAAGATCATATCATCTGCATATAGTAGTGTGGGTATTTTCCAATCCCCGATTTTTGGTGCATGGGTATCCTTCGCCTTCAAAACTGCAATTATGTCATTTATATAGAAATTAAATAGGGCAGGAGCCAATATGCATCCTTGACGGACACCTCGACCAACTGGAACTTTCTCAGAGAGTTGGTTTGGAAGAGCATATCTCACTTGTAGGGTGTTTTGCGAGTGCAATTGAATCAGGAGACACAATAGTCTGGGGTCTAATAAAGAAGCACTCAGTTTGACCCACAGATGTTCTCTGTTGATCGAGTCAAAAGCTGAACGGAAGTCGATAAAACATAGAAACATTTTTCCTTGGGTAATTACGTATTTCTTAATTGGATGGTACAAAACAAATATCTGTTCCGTCGTCGATTTCCCTTTTACAAAGCCCACCTGCTCTGGTTCAAGCTGCCCCGAGTTCTCCAGCCAAATTTGAAATTTGACCAGCAGATATTTAGCGTACAGTTTCCCCACCACGCGGAGCAAACTTATAGGGAGATAATTGGATGGTAGCTGGGGATTGCCCTTCTTATAGATGGGAACTACAATGCTGTTTAACCAGATCTGGGGAAACACTCCTGTGGCATTTATCTGGGTAAATAGGGGAGCCAAAATACTGGTCCACCAGTCAGGGGATCTTTTAATCAAATCAGGGGGAATAAAATCATCCCCCGGAGCCTTTCCTAGCTTTAAAGATGCAATAAGGTCTAAGCCTTCTTCCTTGGAAACAGGTTGCCAAGCAGGAAATTGGTCCATTGGTCCATTGGGACCATTCTTATCCCTTCCTCTGACTGGGGGGGGGGGGAAACTTCCCCATAGAATTTTACCCAGACATCAGGGGCCAAAGATGGCTGATCACTTCCCCTTTTTCCCACAGCCGAAGAATGGATATAATCCCAAAAGGCCTTCATGTCCTTTTGATTTACAGCTGTCAAAAGTTTTGACCATTGTTGTTTTTGAAAGTCCCGTATTTTTGGGTCAAGGGTAAACGGTACACTCTCTTCTGATCAATAACTGCTTTACGCAAATAAGAAGAGGGTTTCCGTTTCAAGAGTCACTGCCTTAGCAGTGATCTCAGCATACATTGTTCCCCATCAAACCACTGAGGAGCATGCCACTTGCGCTGCCCTGAACTTCTTAGGGTCCTGATGAAAGGGGCCAAGCGACTTAACAATTTGTCATAACAAGTGACTAAGTTAGCACACTCCTGAGGTAGAATTAATACTTTTAGAATATCCTGGGCTTCAGAACTTGTCAGCCATTGTGCAAAGGATAATTGAATTGCTTCGGTCCACTTTATTCTTACAGGCTGGGGGACAACATCTGAATTTACCTGCAAATTAACTCGGACACTCCCCTGGCCGGAGGAGGCCATGAGGAAATTCAAAATCAAAGCCAATGGGAAATGTGAAGATTCTATTCTAGGAATTACATTAAGAGGTCGAACAAATTCCAAGGCATCCATTGAAATAAGAAAATAATCTATCACACTAGCACCAGATGTCGTGGGTGAGGTAAAATCCCCTCGCAAATCTCCTTCCACCCGGCCATTTAGAAACAGTAAATTAAAGGAATCAATAACTTCCTTCATTTTCCGCGCTCCTACACTGATAACCCTATCTCTGGAGGTTCTACTAGGGCACCTTGATAAGGGTGCAAATTCGTCCAGGGCCAAAGGGTCCTGCAAATTGGAGGGATTCCCAGTTCTCGTGTTAGTCACCACCTATTACAATTTTAGCCCCACTATATTCTAACAAATCAAGCCACTGCCCCCATAGGTCATGAGAATAATACTGAGACGAAACTGGGGGAATATACACATTACCAACTAAAATTTCGAAGCCAGAAGAAAGCAAACAGTGATACACAGCTAAATAAGCACTGCAGAGCTTATCAATTTGACATTAGCGCCCAAAGAAGACCAAACCAACAAGGCCAGGCCACCACTTGGTCTGCCATGCCTAGTCGAAGGAGAGGCATTTAGACAAAACACATCATAAGAAGGGATAACTAAGTCAACTAAAGCCCAAGTCTCCTGAAATAAAATAAAATCAAATTCCATTAAAAAAATTCAAAAAATCTGCATCACGCTGGTGGACTTGCCACCCAGCGATATTCCAACTGACCCAGGAGAAAACTCCAGGGCCAGTCATCACATGTCATTGCTTAACTGGGGATTGAACAGAGGTTTGCGAGATTATTGTAGACTGTGGGCCTTGTTGCCAGGTTTTAAGGTAATATTTATTTATTTGGATCCATTTCCTAATTGATAATTAATTAATAATTACATAGGTTCAAAACCTGGACACACAGCTAAATTATGCTAATACCCAGAGAGATTAAAATGACTACATAAATAAAGAGAAACACATAATTAGTAATAAGAATATAATTGAAAATATTTATGAAAACATAGAAAAACATTTTCTATGGGACAAGAC
>QEPC01001500.1:2233682-2245814 GCA_003113815.1 Sphenodon punctatus
TTACCTTCACCCATGAAACATCCTGTTTTTATAAACTGTTTTAAACCTCTATCTTGCAACCCATTTGTGCAACAAAGATGTTCCCTTGAGTGTATGCCTCTACTTCCCTAAATATGAGATTACTCATATTTTCCTAAGCATTAACTAACAAGGTTAAAAGTTAAGCAGGGGAAAAGCTATCGGAAGCCCAAATATGTCCAGGCCTTTATGTCCAAACTAAAGCCAATATGTTCAGACTAGTCAATTTGTTAAACGTATCTCACATAGGTCAAAACTGAAGGTAACAGCCTGTATTGCGCGATCGAGGAGGTACTGGTGAGCTAGTCAGGGGGTGACAATCTAGCAAATCTTTACCTATATTGGCTTCCCTATATTTAATTCCTTGGGGATTTGTTTCAAGGAGAGGCAGGAGGGAATGACTTCTAGTAATTGGGGATAATGTTACTGACCTATCCTCGTCCCCAGACTCAACATTGTACAGAGAACCCCTTGGTGGTGAACCGATAGGTAGATGGGATAACAAGGAGGGTTCTAGCCGGGAAGACTGGAAAGGGACCTTCTTTTCAGGCCTTTTTGTAGCTATCATATGCACAGATTTACTTTTCATTTTAAGTCACCCAGTTTCCCCAATAGATGATCCAAATGCAGAAGCATCTCTTGTTGACGAGTCATAGGTACTTGGTGGCATGTGCTTATCCGAGATATATTCCCTGCACCCTGGGCCCTCGGGATATCAACCTCCATTGATCTATCTTTGGAACAATTGTAGCCTTAGGCGTTGGCAGGGCGTGGGGCGTGCTGCTCTGCTTGGTTGTTTGTGATTCTCGCCTATTGTCTTGCCTACGTTGGTAAGCAGTGATTTATTCACCCCTTGGGATACATTGTCGATGCACCCCCAATCAAGACTCAGACAACAAAGTTGGGTTAAACTTGGCCGCACTCTTTATTGAAAAACCAATCACAATGAAATAACAATGGCCGGTGGGGGCAATTCCACAAAGCAATTTGGGTCCAGTATGCTAACTAATCTTATAACTTATTAACTCTTGTACTGGCCTGGATGGGCCTTCCAGTGTCAGTACCCCTGATTCAAACAGTCCCCTCCTTCGACAGGTCAGCTGTAAATGGCTGAAAGGAGGGACAAGCCCAACTGTGGGCATGAGTAAGGAGTTCGTTCCCGCAGGGTGTGAGTACAGTGCTTGTCCCTACCCACCCTGCTAATCCACTGCTCCCAGGTCATGACCCCAGTGTATGCTGTGCCCCGCATTACACCCGAGGGCACCTCCCCATCTGTTAAGGAGACGACTCAATATTTAAATTTATGCCTATTTAACCTATAATAGCATACTGGACCCCTGCCACAAAGGAGTGGTTACAAAACACTCCGACCCCTACCGCCTAGAACAATAGGGATTCCAACTGTCCCGCAAGGGCAGCCAAACACATGTTGTTCCCATCCTGGGACAAGTGAACACCATCTTGTTGGTAAAGCTCGGATCAGGTATGAACTATTTCTTGATGTTTAATAACAGTTCCTCCCAGGGTTCCTACCCATTTGCCTATCTCCCTGTTAACTGCCCTTCTAGTTTTATCTATTCTACCTGGTTTCTCAGCCCCCGTCCAGTTAATTCTTGGCAACCAATTAGTCCAAATTATATGCACTCCCTCAAATTTGTTCCTGATTATAAGTAAGTCCCTCTTAATTTGGATTATCAGATTTACACCCTTTTTGTTAATTAAATCGTTTTCTCCTAAGTGGATAACTAAGATGTGTGGTATTGGGAAATTCCTTGTTGCAAACCACAGTGGGAGCAGTTGGTTCCACCGCATGCCACTCCGCCCTCTCCACCAAAGCCGGGCACGTGCCTCCAAACCAAGATGCAGTCCCCATGGGGTCTGTGAGGCAGCTCTACTGGCCCAGCGCACCAGACTGTGGCCCACGATGCATACCTCTCTTCGTTCTGCTATTGGAGATGTGCATCCTGACAACAAACAATGAAAATATTAGTTCTTTGTCCGCACATATTTCTTGTAAGCCCTTGACCGCCACCTGCCCACTGCCTTGATGGCTTCCTCCGGCAGACCCGCTGTTGCCGTGGTTGTGGCGGCCCCAATCCTGAATGAATAAGATGCAAACTCCTGAGCGGGTAGACCTAACTAATGCAGTGCTGTGCGTAACACTGCTGTAAATTGGTGGTTTGTCATACTGTTTCCCTGTTTGTGAATAAACAGGTAACCTAGACACTGTGGTCACATGTCGATGTAACGTTTCAACTGGGTCACGGGACAGATAGCTTCTATGCCACTCTTAAACAATTCAACCTTGTGCCCCTTGCCTCTCTGATCAGTCTTAGACCGCCTCAGCCATAATGTTACCCGCCCTCGAGCCCAGCTAGCATCCTCTATCGTCAATGCTTGATCAGAGGCCTCCATGCTTGACGTACTCACCACCTCACTTATTCGGAAAGCGCCAAAATATGTTACTGCATACACTGCTGTGAACAACTGGACCTCAAATGCATCATAACATATCCTGGGAAGAACCCCTATTAGATTACCCAAAATAGAGTCGTGAACGGTGCTCTAAAGCGCATCGACCAAGCTGGCATCCGGGACCATGCCTCGAACAACTGTTTCAGATAAAAACCTTTATCTGGGGGAGGGTGGCCCCGTAGCCTATTGGCGAATTTCAGGGCTGCAACTTTTCCAGCAATCATGCCGCCTGCCAGCCCATTATCCCTGAAGGTCATTACAAACTGTAATACCTCCGGTTCAGTAATGGGGAACCCTGTCCCCCACCCATTCCTAACCCTGAAGGATTGAAACTCGCGAACTGCACTATCATAAGCCCTCTGGGTTCTAGGGGCAAGGGAACCTTGCACGATGTCCCTTAATTTTATCTCCCAAGGCTCCATACATTTGTTGGCAAGGGATCCGGGGCAGCTCTGGCTTCTGGTGCCAACTCCCGGAAGCGGTTCATCTGGAACCGAGAAAGGGCATCAGCTACCCTGTTGTCGATTCCTGGAACGTGTCTTGCCTTAAACAATATGTTGTTTCTCAAGCACCTCACAACAAGGGTCTGGACAAGGCTCATCATGCTCTCAGAATGTGATGAGAGAGTGTTGAGTATATGCACTACCGCTTGGTTATCACACCAAAATAGGACCGCTCGATTAGCAAACTGCTCCGACCACAGTAAAACTGCTACCACAGTAGGGAACAATTCGAGAAACGTGAGGTCCCTGGTGACACCAATGGCATGCCATTCTTCCGGCCAAGGTGCAGCACACCATCGTGTCATAAAATACACCCCAAATCCCTGTCCACCAGCTGCGTCTGAATGCACTTGTAACTTCACCTGAATTAACCATTTTTCCCTCCAAAAACTGATGCCATTATACTCCTCAAGGAACTGGAGCCATACACCCATATCCAGCCTCATCTCCTGCGTTACTCGGATCCAGTGATGGGGTGCCTGATCACACCTCAATTTGGTGTACAGCCTGGATAGAAAAGCCCTCCCTGGTGCCACCACCCGGCATGAGAAATTTAGGCTACCAATCAGTGATTGTAGTGTTCTGACCATGATCTTACGGGCTGCCATGCATTCTGTTTTCTTTCCTTTCAAGGCCTCTAATTTCTCCCAAGGCAACCGTGAAGTGGCCCTCTCTGTATCTAGCTCTATGCCCAAATACGTGAGTTTAGTTGTTGGGCCCTCTGTTTTTCCCGGGGCTAGTGGGACGCCCAAATCATGGGCCACCTCCTGAAACACCCGCAGGGCAGTGGCACATTCTTCCACCGCCGGATGGCCCATTATCAGGAAATCGTCCAAGTATTTTGTAGCATCCCCGGCCTTCCATCTTTGCCTAAAAACCCATTCAATCAAGGAACTAAACCTTTCGAATGCTGAACAAGAAATAGAGCACCCCATTGGCATGGCTCGGTCATAATAATACATCCCTTCAAATTGGAAACCCAGTAAGTGAAAACTGTTTGGATGGACCGGTAGCAGGTGAAAGGCTGACTTGACATCACGTTTCACCAAGAGGACTCCCCTACCCATGGCCTTCACCTTTTCCACTGCCAAGTCAAATGATGCATACTTGACTGTTGTTAACTCCTTAGGTATTGCATCATTCACCGAGTTTCCCCAGGGGTATGACAGGTGGTGTATTAAACGGTACTCACCAACTCACCAGCTGCCTTAGACACTATACCCAAGGGGGAGACTACCAGATTGGACATGGGAGGTTGACTAAATGGGCCCATAACCAGTCTTTCATCCACCTCTTTCTTTATTTTGGTTCGTACGACACCCTGGAGACCTTGCACCGATTTTAAATTGCTCACCATCCCTCGCCTTGGCACCACCCCAGCTGGGATAAGGAATCCCCGTTTAAACCCCTGGACTATGTAAGCCACCTCATTCCGGTCAGGGTGACCCGTGAGTGCAGCTTCCAGGCCCTCAATTTTGATTGGAGTTGGTCCCTTTTGCAGGATGGGATCCAGCTGTGGGTCCCTGTCCAACTTCGCTATTTCTTGGACCTTGTCATGACCTCCCTCCTCCCTATTTCTGTTTGGGCCGAAAACACGTGGTTGCTGGGTGTGCGCCTCCGCAATTCGAACACCCGTGCAGAAATCTACATGTTCCCTGATTGCATCGGCCCATCCGGTTATATGCCCAGCACGGGCTGGATCCTCCTTGAAATCTCTTCTGGCTATCAGCCCGAAATGGGTCGTTCACCAGTGCTACACCGCTGTGCACTAAGGGGTGACCACTATCTGCCCGAGGTGCCTTGGTGGCGTCGATCATGCACTCTAACCATAGGTCAGGTGTATGAGCATCCCACCGGAGTCCTGGTGTGTTGGCAGCCCTATGATGAAACGCTTCGTCATAGCGCAGCCAAGCTCCTGATGGTCCCGTACCATACGCCCTCCGTACTATATCGGAATACTTGTGTAATTCCAACCCCCTATCAGGTTTACCTTGTAGGATGACCCCCATATAAATCACAAATGCGGTGGTCCAATTCGCCCAGTTGCGATCCGCCTTTGGGCAGCAAAATTTTTCTTTTTCTTTTTCTTCCTCCTGGTCCTCGTGATCCACTATTGGATCACTGAAGAGTAGGATGAAAAGATCAACATATTCGCCTTTTAAGATCTTTTATTTTGTGGCAGGGAGGAGGTGTTCCCCAAATTGTGCTGCCATGCTGGGAGGGCGCCATTCTGGCCCAGTTGTGGAGGTGCTAACCTCCACCATAGCGGGCACCATTCCCGAAACGGGGGCTCCCGTTGTAATTCCATTCCCGGCCTCTGCTACTCTTGCCACCACTCCCATTGGGGGACTAACTGCCAAGGGGGGGCCCAGAGGAACTGTGGGCGTAACCCAGACCCATGACCCGTTCATGTATGCTAACTGCGGGGCCATGTTCTGCGCCACTGGAGGTGGGGGGCTGGTGACCTGGGCCCCAACTATTTGTAAGGGGTCTCACTTATTGAGGGCCCATATCGACTTTGCCCCTGGGGCCCTCTCTCTTCCTCCCATCCTGCCATGAACTTGTATACTGGACTCACCTAGGTTTGAGGCCTCCCATCTGCTTCCCCTCTTGGCAGCCGCCTTGGCTTCAGGCCGTCCCATCATGTTCTGCGCCAACTGCTCTCTGCTGCCCCCCTGGAGTTGGGCCTCCAAAGCCAGGATCCTCCACCACATTTCCTCATCTGAGGGTCCCTCTGCCAGTTCGGTGGCCTGCATCCTCCGCCTGGATGCTGGCGGTGGTCCTTCATTGCCTGCAAATATATTGCTTCCAGACCCACCAGGCCTACGGTCCTGTCCACCCGTTATACTCCCTGTCGCCTGATGGTACAGCGCCATCCCAGGCACTCCCTCTGGGTCATCGATGCTGAATTCTGCCTCCCACTGCCGAGTAAACTGCTGCGGGGGCTCTTGCGGGGGCTCTTGCGGCCGGATTCCCCCGACGGCTACTAGTTCCAGCCACCAGGGGGGAACCGTCCTGCCCATGATTTGGGGCCTCCCTATGGGTTCCCGTCAAGATGGGGCAACTTCCTCCCACATTTCCATCCCGGTACCGGACTGGAGGGGTGACCATCTGCCTCCCCTGCCACACCGGCTCTTTGATCCCTACTTGGGCAGGCTCAGAGGGGGCACCTTCGCCCCGTTCCAAGGGTGCTAGGCGATTGGCCTCTGTGAGGGGGCAAGGGAAGCCCTCCCCCCCTCCTCATCCATCTGTCTTTGGGTCGCCGAGTCGCTGGCCTGAGAGCCCTCATCCCTTCCTCCCATGCCAAGTGACCCCTGGGGGGGGGCAATGGTTCCACCTCCCTGCCTGCTGGACATTTCTGGGGGACCCCTGCTGTATGCCCCTGCGGGGGAATGATCCCGCATGCGGGCTTCACAGGCCATGAGGCGTGCATACATCACCTCCCTGGAGGGTAATTTCCCTCCAGTCCAGCTGCCTTCCCCTGCCAGCCACGACATGTCCTCGCGACCTGCTCCTGTGGCTGCTGGAGGCTTGCTCTTATTCCCCTTTCTTCGGGCTTTCCCCATCTTCCACATTGCAGGCCGCAGCAATCCAGCAGCAAGAATCCTTGCTGCTTAGTAGGGGTGGGAATACCGGTAAATCCGGAATCCGATAATACCAGTGCTGGGTGTACCGGCATTATCGGATTCAACCAGGTAAATCCGGTACCGGTACCGGATTCCGGGTACCGGATTTTTTTACATTGCAGCCATTTAAATGAATGGCTGCAATGTAAGTCCCACCAAAAAAGTAAAAAAAAAAACAAAAAACTCCCCGAGTCCAGGCTGCGCGGGTGGAAGGGGGGACACCCCCCACCCACCCTGCCCAGCCTGGATTTTTGTTAAAAAAAAGAGCCCACCCCCTAGCACAAGCGGCCGCGGCATCCCTGCAGCCGCCGGTAAGTATAGACCCGATCCCTGCGGGGGGGTGTTTAACACCCCCCAACCCCCCAGGGATCACCCCTACTAAAGTTGCCAGTGCTTTACCTTTGCGGAGCTCCGGGTGCGGGTGCGGCGGCGGCAGCGGTCCGGCGGCCTCAGCGCTGGCTGTGGCTGCCGGCGTCAGAGACACTCTAGGCCTTCCGGGGAACTTCTGGAAGGAGGGGGAGGGGGGAGGAATTAATTGTATTTCATTGATTTCAATGGGAACACAGTGCCCCATTGAAATCAATGAAATAAAACCGGTACCGGATACCGGATTTAATCTGAGAATCCGGTTCTTTGAGAACCGGTAACCGGTAAATCCGGTATCCAGTAATGGCCCCGGGGTCCCACCCCTACTGCTTAGCCTCCATGAGCAGACTGCCGCTCTCCACAGTTCACAGGAGGCTTGCCCCACCTAAAAGGGGTGTGCCTCCATAGATTCCCCGTGCAGCACGCTCAGTGCATGCGCAATGGGGAGGCTGCGCTGACAGCCTAACTTCATTTCCCGCAGCGGAGCCTTCTAGCAGGCATCCACTGCACGGCCCCGTCTGAGTCTCCCCTCTGGCAATAGAGGGGGTGGGGGATGATAATTAGCCATAGTATGACCTTGGGTAAAAGGTCAAGAACTGAGAGGCTCCCAAGTCCATCCTCCCCAGTTATGATGATAAAACAGAGGAAGATGGTCCAATATCTTATAAGTAATATGACTGTGTGGTCTGTGACTGAGAATGAAATGGTGTCGCACGTGGATTTGCCTATTAGAAATCGTTTTTCAGCTTTGGCTGATTTCTCGAGTACTATGCCCACAGCAGCCATTGCCCAATTCTCCCCTAGGGAGGGCTATGCCCCCCCCCCCCATAGATCAGGTCATTTTATCGGCTGTGCAGGATGGGGCGGTATAAAAATCTAATAAATGAATGAATGAATGAATGAATGAATTTTGGGGGAAGACAAAGAAACTGGGGATGTGGGTGACAGCATGATTAATTTTTTTACGGATCATGTATCTCTTACTACAAAAACAATATGGTTTGTGTTTTCCCATCTAAACCATTTAAACAAGAAGGTAGACTTGTTGTTTGGGACTTACCCTCCTCACAAGGGGGGTTCATCAAGAGAGGATCAGGTGAAATCCATCCAGAATGGCCCCCGGGTAATTCTAGAGCCACCTATTCCTCTAAAGGAAGTTCCATATTCTTTTGATCCCCATGTAAAGGTGGTTCACCCAAATATGATATCTCCTAAAGATGGAGAGTCATTTAGGATAGTTTCAGCTAATCCGATCTTTACTGTTCTTCGTTTACCTAAAGGGAATTTACCTTATGGAACACCAAATTGGATGTGGCAGAACACCTAAGGGTACTTCTCTGTATCCCTATAACTAGCCGTGATATCAAGGCAGTAAATCATCTCCTGAATGTAAAAGGTCGTTGGATGATAAAAGTTATCTTCATTTCTGATCTGCTTACAGCAGAGATTTTGGATAAAGAGGGGCTTTTAAACAAAAGAGCTGAATACATCTCACGAGTATATCAATCCGGTGCTGGAACACTGTGTATTCCCCATTGTGAAGCATCAAGACAGGGCATCTTTCCCTACTCAGGTAATCAGAAATCATTGCCCACAGCTGACATAAGGCAACCCCCACCCCTAAGGTTGTCGGCCCCCCTGCCCACAGCCGAAGTATCAGCCCTGTTAATACCTGCCAAGCTATGCATGTATGATCTGAATACCCCAGATGTCCATCTCCCTATCTTCTGGATTTTGTCATCCGACAGCCCACTTGCCACCGCATAGCTCGCAGCACCTATGCAAAAGGAGTGGAAACCGAACCGGTGTGCAGGCTGGTGTATTGTTCGCAGTGCTCGGAAAAGAATGGCTGAAAATTGGTGGTGGGTCAAGGAAGCACTGTCTTTATGTATCAGGAAGGGGCCAGGCAAGTTGGGGTGGACGGTCATGTACTGCCAGGCTGCTTCTATTGGGCACAGCTCGGGGGAACTCGTGCGGTGGAGGAGTATGGTGTGGCCCTTAGATCTCTGATCCGTTTTTGAGCTGCGCGGGAGGATATGGAGGGACTGCCCCCAAATTGCTACATTGCTAACCCCTACTACCCCTGACCACTGGGTCCCATTTGGAGGCCACCGTCAGTTCGCCAACTCGGAATGCTTCAAAGAAGGCCAACTTGAAAGTCACGCCAAAAAGGTTGGCTTCAAAAACATTAAAACAAATCTGTGGAAGAGAGGCCATTAACGCTAAGAGTATCTCTGGGTTGATGGGCAACCTGCTGTCCTCTTTGGGGCTGCGCTGTCACGCCCAGGCTTCAATCAATCTACTGGAAAAGAAACCTTGGTCTGGGGGGGGGATAGCCTGCCAGCTTGCTGATAAAAGAGACCGCTGATAGTTTTCCAGCTATAGTGGCTAGTGCAAGGCCACTTGCCCATAGTGACATGGTGAACTGTAGCACTTGAGGCTCCGGTATGGGGAAACCCGGGTCCCAACCTTTGGTCACTCTGAATTGTTGAAACTGGGAGAATGCCCAAAGGTATGCCTCCCTGGTGCTGGGCACTAATGACCCTGGACCACCTCATACAGCTCTACTGTCCAATGCTCCACATGTGGGGTGGCATGACCTCGGGCTCGTCGCTGGCTTCTGGTGCCAGTTGCCGAAAGCAGTCCATCTGGCGGCAGGAGAGTGCATCGGCTATGCCGTTGTGTTCTCCCGGGACGTGCTTGGATGTAAACAAAATGTTGTTGTTTAGGCACCGCAGCACAAAAGCCCTGCCCAGCCCCATTACTCTATTGGACTTGGAAGACAAGTTGTTGATGACATGGACCACCGTTAAGTTGTCGCACCAGAACAGGACAGTTCTGTTGGCGAACTCCCTGGGCCACAAGTGAACCGCGAGTACGATAGGAAAGAGTTCAAGGAAGGTGAGATCTCGTGTCCCTCCGAGTCCCGACTCCACCCATGAGGGGGGCCATGGGGCAGCGCACCACCTACCACAAAAGTACAGACCAAATCCCAGGGACCCAGCCACATTGGACTAGACTTGTAGTTCGGCCTCCAAAAGCAATTTTTGCCTCCAGAGGCTCACCCCATTGAAAGCGGACAAGAAACGGCTCCAAATCTAAAGATCTTCTCCCATGTCTGCCATTATCTGTATATGGTAATGCGGGGACAGGTTGCCCAGGACCTTGGCATAAAGACAGTACAGGAATGCCCAGCCTGGAGCGACCACCCGGCAAATTTCAGGCTACCCACTAGGCCTTGCAGTTGCCGGACTGTGACTTTGGCACAGGTGAGGCATTGTTGGATCGCCTTTTGTAGGGGGACTAGTTTGTCCTGAGGAAGGCATGACTCCTCTTTGATCGTGTCTATTTCTATCCCCAGGAAGGTCAGGATGGTGACCAGGCCTACTGTTTTTTTCTGGGGCAAGGGGGATTCGGAGTTCATGAGCAATGGAATGGAAAGTGTGGAGCAGCTAGTCGCACTCCCCAGTGCCCTCCCTACCCAAAAACAGGAAGTCATCAATATAATGGATGACGTATCGCGATCAGGTTCAGTGGTGGATCAACCAATCGATAAGTGAGCTAAAACGTTCAAATGCCGAACAGGAGATGGAACAACCCATCAGCATGTCTTTATCAAAATAAAAACTTCTTTGAAACTGAAAACCCAATAGCTCAAAATCATCTCAGTGGACCGGCAGGAGGCGAAAGGCAGACTTAATGTTGCATTTTGCTAAGAGCGCTCCCGGGCCGCAGGCCGTGGCCATTGGGACTGCCGCATCGAACGATGCATAGCAGATGGAACAGAGTTCCTCGGGAATGGTGTCGTTGACCAACTCCCCCCTGGGGTAGGAGAGATGGTGAACTCACTCGGGGTCTTTTTCGGTACTATCCCCAGTGGCGAGACTTGCAGCGAGGCCATAGGTGGGGATCTAAAAGGGCCGGCGACCCTGCCTTCCTCTATTTCTTTTTGGAGCTTGGCGTGCACCAAATCCTTCTTACCCTTAATGGATTTGAGGTTCCGAACCATTTTTGAGGCTTTATCCGGCCGGCGGGAATCCTGAAGCCCTCTCTAAAGCCCTCTACCACGTACTGCACCTCCCCCCACATGGGGCAGTCACGTAAGGCTCTGTCTAAGGCCCTATGTTGTACTGGTGTTGGGGCCCTTGCTCCTACCTGGGGCTTGGCATCCTTGGGAGTAATACAGTACAAAACCAGAGAACAATTCAAGAAAATCTAAAGCCCAATGAAACCCAAAAGGTGTGTGAAATACCAAAAAGAATTTAGCTCCATGGTTACTGACAAACAAGTAGGGTGGCCAGATATGCAAATTTTAGAGGACACTTATGAGAAATACAGGTTACAGGGCTGCATCAGAGCCAATGCAGCCTTGCAACCTGTATTTCTCATGTGTCCTCTAAAATTTGCATATCTGGCCATTCTATAAACAAGCACTAATATCACGTGGCTGACACGTTTATGCCTGCAGCCCAGTGCTTAATTTGTAAAACATAATGAATTGCTGGGGCCCAAGCCAGCCCCAGGAGGAGTCACACACCCTGCCCAAGAAGCCACGACTCATCCAGAGCTTGTAAATTAACCCAATGCTTCAACTACTACCAACCCAGCTACTGGACTAACTTGCTTTTCTACTGCTGGATATAAAGCAGAAGTTCTTGTGATTTAATCTGTAGGGTGGCCAGTGCAGGGGATGGGGCAGGAACGTCATTAATGAAAGTCAAATAAACCACCCAAGTTTTTTCTGGCTTTCTTTTCCAATCTTGGAATGGCTGGGAACAACTACTGGGAACATTTCCTGGGACTCAGCCCCCCTTTGAATGGAATTGCCTGGCTAAGCCTTGGCAAGCCCCTCCCCTCCAATTAAGCCCTGCTGCAGTCCCACTGGTGATTTCATTGGAACACCAATACCAAAGGCTGGAGGAGGCCATTGACAGGGTGGCTCTGAGACGCCCTCGGTCTCGTCACCGCAGGACCCCTTGGTTTACTGAGGGGCTGCTGTGTATGAAGCGTGTAGGCAGGAGGCTGGAGCGACGCTGGCGTCGGACTCGATCTGACTCCGACCGTCTTCTCCATAGGGCCCATTTGCGGTCCTATGTTGAGGCTGTGAGGACGGCAAGGAAGGAGTTCCTTGCTGTCCTCATAGC
>QEPC01001500.1:2254441-2294798 GCA_003113815.1 Sphenodon punctatus
TCATACTTACCGGCGGCTGCGGGGACGCCGCGGCCGCTGGTGCTGGGGGGTGGGCTCGCCTCACCTCGGGGTCGCGCTTACTCTTTTTTTAAACAAAAAGCCAGGCTGGGCAGGGTGGGTGGGGGGTGTCCCCCCTTCCACCCGCGCAGCCTGGACTCGGGGAGGTTTTTTTTAAAAAAAACTGTCTTGCTGGGGCTTTAATTTTTTTTACATTGCAGCCATTTTTAAATGGCTGCAATGCAAAAAAATCCAGTACCCCGAAATCCGGTACTGGGTCCGGATTACCGGGCCGAATCCGATAATGCCGGTACGCCCGATACCAGCATTATTGGATACCGGATTCTACCGGTTTCCCACCTCTATTGATTATTACTTATTATTGTCATGGACCAAGGTTGGAGCCCAGCCCAGGAAGGTTGAAAGAATGGGTCGAGGCAGGGATAGAAAGGGTAACAATTAGGTAGAGGAAACCTCTCAGCCATTCTCCAATACCAGGGAGACTTGATGCTCAGCACAAGAGCAAGCAAATCTGGCCTAAGAGAGCTTACGGCCCCTCCTCTCCTCTCTCCACTGGCTCCCTCTTCCTGAACGCATTCTGTACAAGCTCCTGGTTTTTACCTACAAGGCTCTTCATGGCCTTACTCCCCACTATCTCTCAGCACTCATTTCCTGCTACACTCCTATCCGGGAGCGCCTCTCCTCCTCCGCCAACACCCTCACCTGCTCACGGCTCCCCTGCTCGTCAAAACGCACCCGTCCCTTTTCCCTGGCAGCCCCCCATGCCTGGAACGCCCTCCCTGAACACATTCGCTCGGCTTCCTCCCTCCAAATCTTCAAATCCCTCCTCAAAACCCACCTCTTCTGTCAAGCTTTCTCTGGCTCCTTGTTCCCCTCGCTCCCTTGCTGACTTATTCTGAATCATTGTATCTTGTGTAACATTAAATGAGTAACTAAGCCAAGCACCTGAGACCTCATGAGTTCATGTATGTATCCTTGTCTCTTCCTCTGTCTCCCCCCACCCCCCTTGTCTCTCTTAGATTGTAAGCCTGCTTGGGCAGGGACCCTGTCTCTTTCTTACAATTGTAAAGTGCCAGGTACATTGCTGGCACTATATAAATGCTTAATAAATAATAACAACAATCTTTGAGATCAAGGAAAAGGAGCTGAGGATCAGAGTTGTGGCGCAGGGGAGTCTAGAAACTGGGAGGGACACAGGGCCTAAAAGCTAGGAACAACAAAGGTCAAAGCTAGGGAACACAACTAAAGCAAGAGAAAGGGAGAGCACAAGGGGCTAGAAACAGAACTGAAACACATGCAACTACAGCATAAAAAGGGGGGGGGAACAGGGAGAGGAGCAGTTGCTTCACCCAACTTCCCGTGTCTACTTCCTGTGAGAACACAGGAGGAAGGGTTGAAATTGAGATCAGGACTGAGTGGGTGCACCGGTGGTCAGAGCAGCACTCCAAACCCCTGTGGCCAGAGGCTCGAGATCTGGGGTCTGACAGTTACAGGGACTAGTGTTTGTGGTGAGTTACTTCATTTTTACTTCCAGTACCTCAGTTAACGTTCAGTAAATAATTTATTATAGTTCTGATTACATAATTCCCAGCTGTGAGTGGTGTTTGCAACGGGGTAGGGCAACACCTAATTGATGAAGGAATTTAAATTTGCTTTCAGTGAGCCCAAAAGGGTGTGTTTGGCCCTAAATGAAGGCTTGCGCTTTTTGGTGGTTTATTTTCTTGATAGATGCTAAACCCCTAAACCAGAGAATACCTAATATAGAGCTATTTGAAGTATTATTTATAAATGTATTCATTCATTTTTCTACCCTGCCCTTCCCCTAAGGCTCAGGGCAGCAAAAAACCACACAAAAGCATGTAAAAATACCCCCACCCAACCCTATCCCTGCCTGCCTGCCAAATGCCTGACCAAACAAAAAGCTCTTCCATCACTTCCAGAAGATGAGCAGGCTCAGACCTAGATGAATTTTCAAGGGAAGGGAGTTCCATAATTATGGGGCAGTCATCGAGGCCACGAGAGGACATGAGGGGAGAGCCAAGTCTTTCAGATATTTAGAGCCCACATCATTTAGGGCTTTATATGTCAAAACCAGCACCTTGAATCATATACAAAAATGTGTTGAATTTGTCCTATTTGAATTCGTTAGTGTGAAGCAAATTCAGAGGTCAGTTTCAAAACTCCGCACAATTTGCACTAGTTTTCACTTTAGAATTAATTAGTTCATTTTTCAGTACTTTGGTTACTTCACTATTCAGTTACTTCACTATGTATTACTTCAGTTATTTTATTCACTTCATTACAATGCAACGTCAACATTGCCCCAGCACTCCCCGGAAGACAATAACATGTGTTGGAATTTAAAGGCTGCATTTTATTAACCATTATTAATGTCGGGGAGGGGGCATCCTCCCTCCTGGGTCCAGCCTAGACTATATTTTATTACTTGATAACATCTAACTGTAACATCTGAAACTTGTGCAGCCCGATGTCCCTCGGTGCCGCATAACTTGTAACTGTTGCTAGGTCACTCTCACTCCAGCCACCCGGCTGGTTGGGGAGGTCGGAACCTCTCGTGACTGAAGTAGGAGTGAGGCGGCGGTCACCACGGGGACCGCCCGTCAGTATGGTATATAGCTCGCCCCTCCCTTCCGGGCCTGGGTTGGAAGCTGGCCGCCCCTGCTCTAGCTTCGCTCATGGCCCCATTGCATAAGGAGATGACTTAATAAACACTTAACTTTACTGTAACTTATTAATTATTAATACCTTGGACCCTACCACAGCAAACTGTCAGCAGTGCTAATTTGAGCCCCCCACCCCGACCTCAGATAAACTGCAGTAGCTTCTCTTTTATGGCCGATAGGTACATCTGGATGCCCTCATCAGACAGGTACACACCATCTGCTCGGTACAGTTCAGGCTGCGAGAAGCGAATTCCACTGTGGACAATGATGTCCCCGCCGTGGGCTAGGACCAACTTCTCCACCTCTTTATTAATCTTCCTGCGTACCCTATCTATTCTTCCTGGGCAGATCGCGTTGGCCCACCTGATCCTCTCGATCATGTGAGACCACACTAGGTTGGTGGTAGGGAGTAGCCTGCAGGCCTCTACCCAGTCCCTCTTAATCCTAACCACTAGTTTGAGCCTGGTTGAATTGGGAAGATTGTTCTCACCCAGATGGACTATCAAAATGTCAGGTTGCCATCCTTGGAGGCCCCATGGATCAGCAGCATCAGCTGTTCCCATCTCATACCGCCTCTGGCCTTCCAGACAATTTCAGCCTTGTCACTGAGTCCCAGCTGATATCCCCAGTGGGAGCGGCCGGCGGCTTTGCCTGCCCACTAAACAATACTGTGGCCTGTTATCCATATCAAATTATGCTAGTCTCCCGATCCTGGTCCTGTAGATAAAACATATCTGGGTTAATACTGGCGGACCTATTGGGTTAGGCTACACATGTAGGATCGGAATGCACTCTATCTCAATCTTCCTATCTCCCGGATCTTGTCATCCAGCAGGCCGAGTGTCGCAGCGAAGCTTGCTACACTTATTCGGAAAGAGTGGGACTCAAAGCAGTGGGCTGGCTGATGTATTTTGCTTAGGGCTCAGTGAAGGACAGAGGAAAATTGGTGGTGGGTCAAGGGTGCACCGTCTTTATGCATCAGAAAAGGGCCAGGAAGCTTGGGGCAGATGGCCATGAATTGTAATGTTGCCTCCACCAGGCACAGGCCAGGTGAGCTTGCCCGGTGGAGTGTTATCGTGTGGCCCCTAGACCTTTGGTTATTCTTGGAGCTTCATAGGCGGATGTGGAGGGTGTGGCCCTGCAAAGAGATGTCCCTATCATTTACCACCATTACAGCTGGGTCCCACTTAGACACCACCATCAGTTCGTCAACTTGGAATGCTCCGAAGAAGGCCAACTTGAAGGCTGCGCTAAATAGGGTGGCTTCGAAACCACTGAAACAAATCTGGGGGAGTGAGACTGACAGGGCTGTGTGGATCTCTGGGATAATGGGCAATCTACTGTCTGCCCTGGGGCCCTGTTGTCGCGCCCAGGCTTCAGTTAATTTTCTGGAAAAGAAACATTGGTCTTGGGGGCTGTGGCCTGCTAATTTACTGATGAACGAGACCGCTACCAATCTGCCTCCTATAGTGGCTGACGCGAGGCCGCTTGCACGCAGTGACATAGCAAACTGCAATACTTGTGGTTCCAGAACAGGAAAGCCCAGGCCCCACCCTTTGCCCGTTCTGAATAGCTGGAACTGGGAGAATGCCCGCAGGTATGCCTCCTAGTGCTGGGTGCTAGGGAACCTTGCACTGCCTTGTACAGCTCTACTGTCCAATGCTCCACATGTGGGGCGGCATGGCCTCGGGCTCCTCGCTGGCTTCTGGTGCCAGTTGGTGGAAACGGTCCCTCTGGCGGCGGGAGAGTGCATCGGCTATGCCATTGTTTACTCCCAGGATGTGCTTAGATGTAAACAAAATGTTGTTATTTAGGCACTGCAGCACGAATGCCCTGACCAGTCCCATTACCCTGTTGGATTTGGATGACAGGTTGCTGAGGACGTGGACCACCGCTAGGTTGTCGCACCAGAACAGAACGGCTCTGTTGGCAAATTCCCCAGGCCACTAGGGAAACGCGGTTCAGAAGTTTGGAGTTTGGACCGAACTTGACTAGTTCGGTTGACCGAACCGAACTTCCGAACCGAACTCAAATTCGACTGAACTGTTCGGTCAAATCCGAACCAGTTCGGAAGGCCCAAAACAGCTTAAAACACCGGTTTTGAATGTACGAACTCGGTTCAGAAGTTCGGAATTTGACCGAACTCGACTAGTTCGGTCGACTGAACTGAACTTCTGAACCAAACCCGATTTTTGAACTGAACCGAATTTACGAACTCGGTTCTGTCCGCACGTCCCTATAGGCCACAAGTGCACTGTGAGCACTATAGGGTAGAGCTCGAGAAAAGTGAGGTCTTGGGTCACTCCAGACTCAAACCAGGAGGGGGGGACAAGGGGCAGTGCACCATTTCCCCCTGAAGTAAAGGCCAAACCCCAAGGACCTGGCTGCATCAGGCTGGACCTGTAGCTCAGCCCTGAGCAGTAATTTCTGCCTCCAGAAGCTCACTCATTGAAAGCGGACAAGAATCAGCTCCAGATCCGGAGAATCTCCTTCATCCCCACCATTGCCCGAATATGGTGGTGAGGGAGCAAGTTGCCTGGTATCTTAGCATAGAGCTGGAACAAGAAGGCCCAGCCTGGCGCCACCACTCTGCAAGCAAAGTTCAGGCTACCCACCAGGCCCTGCAGTTGTCACACCGTGACTTTGGCACGAGCTAGGCCGTCTTTGATCACCCCAAGGAGGGGCACTAGCTTATCCTGGGGGAGGTATGACTCCTCTTTAACAGTGTCTAATTCGATCCCGAGGAAGGTAAGAACGGTGACCCGCCAGCCCTACTGTTTTTTTCAGGAGCGAGAGGGACTCCAAGCTTGTCAGCTATAGCCTGCAATGTGTGGAGTAGCTTGTCGCAGTCATCCTTGACCGCCCAGCCCCAAAACAGGAAGTCATCAATATAATGGATGACATACTGGGACTGCCCCCGATGGCAGACCAGCCAGTCGAGAAGCGAGCTAAAGTGTTCAAAAGCTGAGCAGGAGAGAACACCCCATTGGCATGGCTTTGTCAAAGAAAAAACTTCCCTGAAATTGGAAGCCCAGTAGCTCAAAATCATCTGGATGGACCGGTAGTAGGCAGAAGGCCGACTTAATGTCACACTTCACAAAAAGCGCCCCAGGGCTGCAGGCCCTGGCCATCTTGACAGCCACATCGAAGGATGTATAGCAAGCAGTACAAAGTTCCTCAGGGATGGCATCGTTGACTGACTCCCCCCTGTGGTAGGAGAGATGGTGAATTATTCAGTACTCTCCAGGGGTCTTTTTTGGGACTATCCCCAGGGGCGAGACATGCAGCAAAGCCATGGGTGGGGACTTGAAGGGGCCGGCGACCCTGCCTTCGGCTATTTCTTTTTGGAGCTTGGTGTGCACCAAGTTCTTCATGCCTTTTAGGGATTTAAGGTTTCTTACCCATTTTTGCACCTTTATCTGGCCCGCAGGGATCCTGAAGCCCTCTCTGACCCTGACCCCCTTGTGGGTATTTGGTTGGTGGCTTGTTCCTGGGGTGGGATCTGACCTTGTTACATTGGCAGGCAGCATGGTTGCCTACGCAGTGGGAACAGGTGTGCCTGAAAAGGCAGGGGGAGCAGGCACAACTCCCAGCCCCATTATATTCCCAGCATGTCGCCCCTTTGGTGGGGGGACAGCGCCTGTCCAATCAAAAGGGGTCATTGATGGGGGCCACCCCATCCCTAACCAAGGCATGGCTGCTGTCGGTGTGTGGAACGTTATTCATGTTGCTCATGCACTCAAGCCGTAAGTCCTGTGCATACCTGTCCCACCTGAGCCCGGGGGTAATGGAGGCCCATTTTCAGAAAGCCTCATCATAGTAGAGCCAGGCCCCGGGGTTGCTGGTATCGAAAGCCCGCTGAACTATATCTTGATAATTAGTTCGGTGGCTCGCTCTGGGGACATCTGCAACATGACCCCCATAAGTACTGAAAAGACCGCCAACCAGTTAGACCAGTTACGGTCCAGCTGGGGTCTTTTGAACTTTTCTTTGTGCCTACTCTCTTCCTTAGTGTTGGGGTCTGGGATGGAATCACTAAATAGAAATGAGAATACACCAACGTACTCCCCCTTCCATATCTTATCCCTGGTGGTCTGCATTAGGTGGGCCCCGATTGGGGCATTCCCATTCACTTCTGTGTAACCTCCAGCTAACGGGGGTATCTCCTGAACCATTGGGAAAGGCAGCTGGCCCGGAATGGCCTGTTGCCCTGGTTGTGCCCATACTTGGGCAACCTCCCTACCAAAACCACCCCACATTGGCGAGCCATGTAGCACATGACGTGGTTGCACCCACCCTGGGGGCCCGGGCCTGACTGCGAGGGCCATGGCACCCAGGACTCGACACAGCCCAGCCTCTGCAGGGGGGCTTGCTCAGGTGGGCTGCTTGGCCCATGACTGGCACAGGACCCTCTGCAGGCGGGCTCCCACTCCCATGGGCGTGTCTCATGGCAGTACCTACTGGGCTTGGTCGTGGGTACTCGTGCCAGTGCTGTGAACTGGGCACACGTGATGTTGAGGGTTCTGGCTCTGTGTTTTGCGCCAGTGCCTCACCTGGGTGCGGCCAGGGATGCCTGTCTGCTAAGGCTCACATGCTGGCCTTGAGTGACTCCATCCTCCCGGCAAAGCCTGCAGTTGTTCTAGGATCGCACGCAATGGATTGTTCCTCGGGCGGTGTCTCGTCGCTTTGGATGTCTGGAGACAAATCACGCTGCCCTCCCCACTGTGGCAGAGAGGGGGTGCCTGTCGGGGCTGCCCGCTTCGGGGGCATGTGGTCCCCACATTGCCTGAGTGGGGGGGGACACTAGTATCCCACCTTGGCGGTGGTGGCGGGTTATCCCTGTACCGGGCAGGAGGCCTGGAAGGCCTGTCTGCCCGCCTGGGAGTGGCTGGAGGGTTAGATCGCCATCACAGGGCCGACTCCCTGCTGCGGGTGGGGGATCGTGCGACTCAGCTCTATTGGGGGAGGTGTCTTCCCCTGAAAGGGCAGGGGGTGGTGTGGCCTCCCCTCCCTCCCTTGGGTGGGTGGCATGCTGGTCAGCTGGAGGTGGTTCCTGTGTAGGCTGGCATCCAGCCAAGTCCATCAGAACCTCTTCACAGCCCCCATCCTATCCTGCAAGGAGGCCAGAATTGCCTCAGCCTGCCGCTGCCTTTGTGCCCTCCCTTCAGTTGGGGGGCACTGAGCCTTGCCCTGTCCCTTACCTCTTCTGCCCATGGTGGGTGGTGGAGGCTGGGCTGCTCCGAGAACCAGTGGGTAAGCCCCCCTGGTGAGGCTGCTTCTTGCTGAGGAGACGGTTCTCCGTGGGGGGGGGCAATCCTTATTCGCCCCTTCCCCCGCTGCTACTTGTGGGGGCTGTTTGCCTCCCTCTTTTGTCCTCGCCACTTGTGGGAGAAGGGGGGGGGAAGAAGGCCTGTCGTCGTGCCGCTGCTGTGTAGGCCCGGTGGGGAGAGAGCCAGAGCCGTTGCTCCATGCTTACTTCTCCTCGGTCCTCTTCGGCGAGACTGGCCGGACCCAGCCATGCCCCAAAATGGCACCCGTCAAGTCCCGCCTTGCGAGACTTGGCTTCGCACCTTCCTGCAGCTGCGGCTCTGTCCGTGGCTTCCTTGCCTTCGTCCTCCAGGGGGTGGGGCAATCCCCACTCCCTCATATGCCGCCCTGCCCCCGAGTACGGGGGCGGGGCCTGCAGGGAACGGCGATAACATGGCAGTAGGGATCCACATCATATACTGTGGATCACATCACATCCAAACTTGCATTATAATAAGGATGCTACAATTTTCTACTGGATGCACTGACAAGTCTCACTGGACACATCCACAAACTAAGCAGGGAAGACATGCTACAGGAGTTCCTTTGATATGCACAGAGTGGCATATTAGCAGTTTGTGAAAAGATCCTAGTCCAGAAGAAAGTCCCATCATTTCTGCATTGCCTACGGCATAACGGCTGGACTCAGTAAAGAAACAGGGTTTATTTCAATACAGCCTTGCATACACAGTCAGCTCATTTTCAGAGCATTTTATGCCTTTTCGACCCAGGCATGAAATGCTCCAGTCCCTGATTAAGAGGTGATTCCCCGTGTGTGAAGTAGAGTGATGGCTGATTCATTTGGGTCATTGTTTTTTATTGGTTTTATTTTTTTAATTTTATTTTTTTTAAGTGACTAGCTCCTATCATGATAGGGGATTCACATTTGGGAAGCCCTCTCCAGTCACGTGATTGACTCCAGGAAGTAAAGTTGCAGTTTCTAGCCAGCCCTTCTCTCTTTGACTCATTAAAACCACAGTATTGATTGCAGCTTTGAAATTCTTTCACCTGAAAGTTGAGCAGCAGGAGAGGACAGCAGGTAATTCTTTAACTTTTTAAGTTTTCTATCTGAACAAAATACATTTCTTAAGCTGCCAGTGAAGGAGCTTGTCTAACAATCTTGATAAGTGCATTTATCGATGGTCAGCTCTCTTTAGTATGAGGATAAAGCAGATACATAATTTAAAAGTCAGACACACTGTTTCTTCTAATGAATTTTGTTTTCTCTGGGACTATTAATTCACAATCTTAGAAGATGCTATTACAGGACAAAATATAATATTCTCTTAAATTGATGAAACACCTATCAATGTTGCTTTATTCAATTTTTTTTTAGATGTCAGCAAATAATCCAGGGGGCGTTTTAGCTAAAATAAGAAGGTAGAAAATGGGCAACAATTTTGTTTAAAAAATAATAATAATGTTGCCGTAGCAGCCAAAGTCTCACTAGTACGGGATCTATTGCAACATGAAACTTAGCAACACAACATTATTACGAGGGAAAGAAACGAATAGCATCTTTGAAGTCTGTCTTTTCCATTCCAAATAATGAAATATACAGTATTTGTTGATGTTGTTTTTACAGTGTCACTTAAACAAGCACAAGTTGCGTTTAGAATTATTTGTAAAAAGATCCAACTCTGGTCACAGAGCTGAAAAAGTCTCAGTTGAAATGTATTTCAGTTTCCTTTCCCAGAATTTCAGTCTTCAGGCTGGGTCTGTTTGCTCATTGCATGCAAATGCATTAACCCTACGGGCGACCAGCTTCTATCAAACCAGAGAAGAGGTGCTCGGGCAGTGCTTATTATCAGCCCTTTTCACACAGACACTCGAACATGGATAAAAATGGGTGTTACATTTTATTATACATGTTGCAGGGCTGCAGATGTGCTCTATGGGTGCCCTGCAACATGTATAATAAAATGTAACACCCATTTTATCTGTGTTAGAGTGTCTGTGTGAAAAGGACCATAAACTAAAGGTTGTGCTTTTAGTCTTCTTAATAAGTAATTCTGTATCATCATAAGTTTGCACATCATTTTACTAGCACAGGCATGGGTGTAATTGTAGGGAGGTGGAGGTGGGGGTGGGTGGGTGCAACTTTCCCCTCTAACTTTCAGAATGAATGTTCATTCCCCAAGTTTTGAGTCCTAAAGAAGAGCTTCCAGCAGCAGGGGGGTCCCAGGGTCCAGGCTTTCAGGAGGACCCAGGAGGACCAGCTCCATTGGGACATCATTCAGAATGTCCTGCTTTATCTTTGCTGGAGCTGCTTGTGCTTTCCCCAGTGAGCTGGTGCTGTATCGATTAGCCAGCGTCTGCCATCCCAGCACCTCACCTTTCCCCCATGTCTCATCTTCCCTATCCCGTCCACCACCCCTTGAGCCCTGATCACCTCTGGTGCATCACTTTCCATCCCAGCTGGTATGGGGCCTAGTAATTGGACTTGCTCCAGGGCCCTATTAAACCTAGCTGAGCCACTGTCCAGCAACTCTGTGCATCAGGTAAGAAACTCTGTGTTCAGTGGGAGGAAAGGGGGCAAGGTAGGCAGGGCTTCTGATAAAATCAATTTTAAATGAGCTAATTGAATTAGTCACATGGATTGAATTATTTTGCAGGACAAAATAAGGCTTATCTCACTGGGACTTCAGGAAGGAGAGGAGAAAAGATGCCCTCAGAGCAGACCAATATGGGCTATGTTGCCCTGCTAAGGGAGACAAAGGGAAGACATTGAGGACAATGAGGCAGGGAATCATTTATTCAGCTTGGAAACAAATTGCAGGTTTATAACCCTACATCCCAGAGGGAACTTCTGACCAGGCTAAGGAACAATGACATATGAAACAGGGGCTCAGGTCTCAGACTAGGAGTTAGTCTCAAGGGTGTTTCTTTTGTACCATTCATCTTTCCTGTACCAGACTTTCTGGTGTAAACAACCTTACAAAGCAACAATGAGTGAAACCAAACAAGATGGGGGCAAGCCAGATCCTCTGGCTGCCATGCGGAGGGTGAACCCAATTGCCTCACATTGGGCCAGCATGGAGGGCAGTTCAAACGAGCAGCCCTCCCTGCAGGGAATCTGGGCAGAGTGGGGCTGCCATCACAAGTCCCTCCATGCCACAGGTTGGCCAAGGAGCCATTCCACATGAGGCAGGACTCACAGACCCCGGCCACCTGCATCAAGGCAGAAGTGGGCAAACATCTGGCACCCAACAAACTGATGTGCAAGTGATTTGCAGGCTACTGTGGGCTACTGCAAGCTACTGCGGGCTACTCTCTCATTTGTTTTTACCCTATGTGGGTTCTGTCTGTCTTATTTAAAACTTTAACTGCACAAGAATGCCTTCAAAGAGAGGAGACCAAAGTACACTGCTGAGGAATCTTAGTGAAAGGAAGCATGTCAGGCATACCTCTCAAGTGTCCTGGATTTGACAGGATATGGGTTATTTGCTCTGCAGTCCCAGAAAACTGCTGCAAATCCTGAATGAGGAAGAAGCAGGGAGAGAGGGCAATTTGCAAACCATCACTGGGTATGAGGAACTGAATTCTCCAGTCAGAAAGATCCAAACAGGTTTTCCCAGTCAAACTCAGAACAACTTCTTTTGTGCTGTAATAAAGGATTCTCTGTTGTCCTTTTGTAACTCTCTGATTAATAGGGGTGGGAAGTTCGGTTCCCCCGGTATCCAATACTGCCGGTATTTTGCTGTACCGGCAGTATCCGATTTTATCTGCTTATTGGGGGTACCGGTACCGGTTCCCCGTGCCGGATTTGTTTACATTGCGGCCATTGAAATGAATGTCCGCAATGTAAAAGAAAGAAAGGGAGGGAAAAAATTCCCTCCCTCGTCCAGACTGTGCGGGTGGAAGGGGGCACACACCCCACACACCCTGTCCAACCTGGATTTTTAAAGAATTTTTTTTAGCCGAAGTCCCTGCTAGTGTGGGCTCCGGACCGCCGCTGTGCTGCCGGCAGCGACCCGAAGCCCCCACCATCAGGTACTAGGGTGATCCCTGGGGTGGGGGGTGGTTTAACACACCCCCATCCCAGGGATCACCCTACCCCCCACCCAGGGAACTTCCGGGTTTCCCCAGAAGGCCTAGTAAAGCGCTGAAGCCAGCCAGCTCTGAAGCCACCGGACCGCCATGCAGCCGCCCCCACCCGGAGCGCAAAAGGTAGGCGATCTCTGGGTGGGGGGGTAGGGTGATCCCTGGGATGGGGGGGTGTTAAACCACCACCCACCCCAGGGATCACCCTAGTACCTGCTGGTGCAGGCTTCAGGTCGCCGCCGCCAGCACGGCAGAGGCCTGGAGCCTGCACTAGCAGGGACTTTGGCTAAAAAAAAATTTAAACAAAATTCAGGGTGGGTGGGGGGTGTCCCCCCTTCCACCCGTGCAGCCTGGACGGGGGAGGGAAAGTGTTGTGGTTTTTCCCCCCATTGATTTCAATGGGGACAGTTCCCCATTAAAATCAATGGAAAAATACCGGTACCGGTATACCGGTTCTAATCCAGTAAACCGGGTTTTTGGGAACTGGTATCCGGTAAAACCGGTATCCGTTTTTTTTTGTGAAGTCCCACCCCTACTGATTAAGGACTCATTCCCTTGCAGGAAGAGTTAGGGTCTTCATTAAAACATTAAAAAATGCCCGACTGGGTCAGACGAACGGTCCATCTAACCCAGCATCCTGACCCTGACAGTGGCCACCTTTTGTCGCTTCAGAGAAGTACACAACAGGTCATAATGGAATGGTCCAAACAGTGGAATCCACTTAAGTAGAACTTGCATAACTTGAATTTCTGGATAAGTCAAATTAATTTGTTTTCCCCAGCCCCAGGTCTGTGGGACTGATTTTCTTTGGATCTAGATAAATAGAATTCTGCACACTGATAACTAGGATTTTTAAGGCCTATAGTGTATACCCACTAAACAAAAAAAATCAGTACCTTTGACTGTATTCATGATTTCCTAGCATCAAGTTTTCATACTGGGCAGGCTGGAGATGGGCATTAGAGAACATCAGTTTTCTCTGTTTCCAACTCTCTGGACATGCAGATTCACCCAGACAGCTAGGTGGGTGTGAGAGAGGAGAAATCCTGTCAGGTGTGTGTGTGAGAGAGAAATCCTGTCAGTTCTGACTATGGGAATCTCAAACTGTAAGGGGAACAAGTACCAGGTTTCCCTGTCTCCATCTCACCAAAATCTCACAAACTCAGAACTGACAGGATTACGCGCACACACACACACACACACACACAGGGAGATCTTTCCTGCTCTCTGTTCTGACTCTTCTTCTAAGAGAGGGAAAGTGAAACAAAGAAACCGGGTGCTAACAATCTGAGCATCATTTTTCTCCCTCTCCAGGTTTATTTCCTTAAGGTCTGCTTAAGCAGAATTTCTGATAAGCTGAATTTTTTTACATGGCAGGAGAAATTCATATTGGACAGGCTCCACTGTATTCACTACCAGCTCCCAACACTCAGAGGTTGTGTCCGTCAACCAACTTGACTAATAGCCATTTATGGCCAATCCTCTTAAGAGCTTACCCAATCCTTATTTAAACCCAGATACTGTGTAAGCCTTAACTTCCTCTGGCAACAAGTACCCCAAGTTATTTAAACATAAAGTGAAAAGGGACTTCTTTTCATTCCTTTTAAATTTGCTGTCAGTTTCATAGAGCATATCCAAGTTTTAGAATTATTTGAGAGGGTAAACAATAGCTCTCTATTTACTGATCACCCCTCATGAGGGATGGGGGGAAGCCTCAAGGAGTAGCTGTGACAGATGGTGGTGGTAGCTCTCCCAGGGCTTACCAGAAGTTATAACCGTTCCCCAAAAGACTGTCTTTCACCCCAAATTCTCTGCTTGAAGTCTCCCTAGCCAAGCACAAACCTCAACTAAAACTACCCAGACCAAAAACTGGTTCTTCAGCTTCACTAGCATCTCCCACTTTTCTCTGTGCCTTCCTGCATGTACTAAACAAAAGGAAATACATTTCAGGAGGGTGGGGTCACCAGAACTCGCCATACCCAGGACACAACTGTGTCAGCCACAACATGGCCAGCAGATGGGCAGTTGGGGTGGCAAGAACCGAAGAAGTGGGGCTACGTGTCTTCACCTGCTTCTCATCCCCAGTGCTTACAGCTGGAGTGAATGGGGGCAAGGGAGAAGGGGGTAGAGCAGTCACTGGGCGAGGTTGAGGTTTGGGGGCAGAAGGAAAAGTGACAGCAGGGTAGGGATGGGGGAGACCCAGACAGCTGCAATAGTGGGGAGCTGGCTGTGCGATCATTCCCTGACTTTCCCAGCCTCTTGCTCTCTTCTGCAATATACATGTTGCTGGGGCAGAGCAAGTGTCAGAGGAGCAAAAAGAGTGGCAGACAAGGAAGTGGATCAAAATAAACCAAATCAAAACATAAAATCAGAAACCATCTGTCATAGCGTGACCTAGTCAAGCAAGTTCTCTATGGGGAATTAGCACTGGTCTTGTTGTTCCAGTCAGGCTGAGCTCAACTACACTGTGAAACCAGGTAAGGCCTGGTAGGTTTTGAGTCTGGCCTCCCAAGTTCCCTATGGCCCAATCGACCAATTAGAGGCTTCTCCCACAAACAAGTGGATTCCCAGGGGTCCCCTCCCCAACTAAATTTAGCCCCTCTGGGCCTAGGTAAACATAGGCTGCTTGCCCACGTTACACAAACTATTGTTAATTCCTGTCTTATGTTAGTTTGTGTAACGTGGGAAAGCAGCTTTTCTCATGCAGCAGGGGAAACTAACATTAGCTTCATCATGGATGACAGAGCTGAAAATCCAGCCTTGTCACTGATATGAGTAGAAACTAACATTAAATTTGAATGTGTGCGGTGCATTCAGATTTAACATTAGTTTGAGTGGGGGGAGGAGGAAGAGCCACTGGCGGAGGGGGGGGTGGAGGGACACACACACACACACCAGTCCATCCTGGGGTGTAGAGGGGGGCTGCAGGAGAGGGAAGTGGGGCAGTTATACCCCCCCACACCCAGCCCGACTGGCAGGAAGAGTGGGGAGGGCACCTGCGGGGGTGTGGTGGGGAGGCTTACTGGTGGCAGCAGCAGCAGCTTCACCAACTGACTCTTCTGCAAACTTCTTTTGGCCACTTCCTGGCCTACCACATGGGGTCTCCCAGGGCAGCATGGCAGGATGTCATCCGCCCGTGTTGCCCTAGGAGGCCCCATGCAGTGAGCCGGGAAGCGGCCAGAAGGAGCCAGCAGAAAAGCCAGCTGGAGACGCTGTTGATGCTGCTACCGCTAGGTGAATTACTGAGCTAGGGAGAATGGCAAGGGGGGGGGGGGAGGCAACCCCAGGTACCCCCTCCAACCCAGCCCAGGTTGGGGAAAAGGAGAGCAGGACAGCAGAGGGAGCCACTGGAGAATCGGGACCCTGAGGGACCCAAATATGGACACGGATCTATAGTGAAAACACAACGGATCTGTGCCCACTGAAATAAACGTGAGAGATAAACATGCAGCCTGAGGCAGGAGGGGGCAGCTTATAAGTTTTAATATAGATAAATAAATAAAAAGTTGATCTCACATTATACAAAATCTCATATTAGAAAAAAAAAATAGCATTAAATTTTGTAACTTGGGCAAGCAGCCATAAACTCAGCCCCTCTGAGCTCAGTATAAATAATGATTTCTTGGGCCTTTCAGGCAGTCCTTGCAAGGCAGCAGGTGTTCCTATAGGCTAGGGCTTCCCTTAGCCCAGCTCCCTGCTTCCCCTCAGGGTTCCAGCCTCTGTTGCTATAGTGTCCCTTCAGTTAGGATTTTGCTCTGCCTGTTGTAGCCAGCTGATACACCAGATATGTGGGTTAAATTCTAGGTTTCTCTGTGGGTGTCCTCACAAGAATTGACCACTCAGACAAGATGTTTACAGAAAGTAAAGTTATTAAAACACAATACAAATTAAAGTAATGGTGGAGCTGGTGGAATTGGTGAGGGAGCTGAAGCAACAAGCACACACACACCACACACACACCCCGCACCAATTCCACTGTAAGAGCAGATGGATCAAGGAAGAAAGAATTGCACACTTGCATAGCCATGGAGAGAGACAAGGCTTGTGGGGTCATGACTGGAGGACTGAAATCTCCACGTTGGGCAAGGAACTCCCCTGCTTCTTGAAGAGACCCCCTGTGGGCCTCATTAGCTGCCTCATCAATTGGGGAGTCCTGAATGGCTTCCTCCAGTTCCCCTCCTTCTGGAACGCTGGATTGAGCGGATGCAAGCTCCACACCTTGAGAGTCAGCTGGTTCTGGGGAACTATGGTTTGGTCCCTTTTGATTTGGAGATGTAGGTAATTCTGTTTGGAAGCCTAAAACCACATTTTTCAGACAATCAAACTGTACCCCATGATAATCTCGATACGCTAGGATGCAATGTCATCCAAGATTTCTAACACCCGTCTATCCTGATTTATAAGAATCACATTAAATGCAAGCAGATGCTGTTTTTCCAGGGCTGACTTTGTTTTTTTCACAGTCCTCCAATAGACTTTCTCAGCCCTAGCTTGAGAGATTTCTAGCTGTATAGTTTTAACCTCTTCAGCTACCGCTAGTGGCTTTCTCTCTGAATCAGTCAATGTTTGAGATGTCTTCCTATGCTTTGTGTCAAAAGATTAAACTCCTATTAAAAGAAGCCACAGAGTATAACTCCTTGGGGGGGAGGGTGTAGTGGGTCTTTTTATCTCCCCTATCCTATTTATTGTTTTATGTAACCTGGGCCCTGTTATTTATGTAATATTTGATAGTGTATTTTTTTATCTGTTTTAAATTGCTTATATTACTGGTTTATATTGTTAGAAGCTGCCCCGAGCTGTGTTCAGGAGGGGCGGGGTACAAATGCAATAAATAAATAAAATAAATAAATAAATAATAAATAAAATTCCCAAGTTCAATAGGAGGTTTTCCTAAACTGGAATTCTGCCCTCATACTCTGAGAAGGGTTAGATGAATTGGTGAACCTTTCCTCTAGGCCCTACTTGCAGTGGCCTACTTCCCAAGTAATGAGCCACTAAATATATACTGTAAGGGATTTAGTTTCCCCATCACCCCCAGGGTTAATTGGGGTGTTCATCTTGGGACCTTCTGGACTAATGACAAAGACTATTCTGTTTTTCACGGACCTCAGTAGGGTACCCAATAAGTCACTGGTCAAGTTAAAATGTCCAGGGAATAAAATCAAAGAGCTCTTAAAATGAATAAAGAGTTAAATAAACTGTATCCTAGGATGAAAGTTATTCCAAAATAATATCTCACTTCTCCCCCACCCCCAACAGTAGCAAGGACAGGAAAACTCTCAACAGATGTTTCCTAAACTGTGAATGGCCAGCACAGAGCTAAGAATAAGCAACAGATAGAAAAAATGAGACCAAGAAACTAAAGAAAGAGAGTGAGTGAGTGAGTGCAGGTCCAGAGCAGTCATAGAACTGTAGAGTTGGATGGGCCATCTAGTTCATCCCCCTGCTCCAAGGCAGAATGTGCGTATCCTTTGCTTACAGCATCACAAACAGATGCTTGTCCAACTGAGTTTTGAAAATATCTGAGGAGAGAAATTCCACCACCCCCTTGGGCAACTTAGGGAGGTGATAGAATCTCCCTCCTTGACTCTCCCCTGATTCTGGGTGCTGTTTCGGGAGAGGGAGGGGACACTGCACTGATGGGGATGCTTGCAGTGTGATAGTCCACTCATCAGTGCCCAGGGACTGGAGCTCAGGCCAGATGCTCTGGGATATATATGCAGTTTCTGAGGCAAAGGCCCAGGGGCATAAGAGCATGCCTTTGACTGTGAACTGGAAATGACAACAAAACACAGGCTTCTGGAGGGCCTGTCCATTTGCCTCCAGGCTCCTCTAGAAGCCAATGCATACTCAGGAGTGATGCACAAGGTCTGAGGTCAGGCAAACAGACCTGAACATTGTCACTTCTGGGCCTGCTTCTTCATATCCCCCCAGAAGCTGCACATGTGTCCCCTTATAAATGGCCTGGGCCTGCTGTAGCCTTGGGCGAGCTGTTACTGCTACAGGCAGCCCACCGTGCCACTACACTCCCATGGTTACTAGCCAGCTAGGCCAGCCCTGGGAGAGCTTCCACTACCACCTACCATGAACCACCCCCCAACCTTTCCCAGCCATCTCCTGCCCCTCTCCAGCCAATTTGCTAACTGCCAGCTAATCTGACGGCATGCGGAAAGACTGTTGTTAGCCATGGGATTGGCGCTTAGCAAATCACTTCATTTCAGCTCTATGGGTGGTGAAATTCTGATAAGGAAATACCTTTCTCTTGCAAAATCACAGTTGTGAGTCATCAAATAGGGCAGGATTGTACCTACATAGAAGTCATACTGCTTAGGAAGCTCAGACATTTGTTTTTCCTTTTGCAGGATACAGAGATTCCCATTGCTGAAGAAGAAGAAATCACTTCATTCAGAAGAAGAACTCAGTTATGGGGAAAAAACGGTATGCTGCATTGACTATTGACACTTATGCAACAGGAGAGGCTAATAATTTAAGGAAGTAAAAATTCAATACAAATATTGCAATACAGTACAGAAAAAAAACAGTACAAGTACTGGGGATTTCAGAACCTATTTTCCCCCCAAATCTTGTCAGTCCCCCTCCTCCCCGCCCCCCACAAAAAATCATGATTTATTTATTTTCAAAAATTCAAATTTGCCTCTACAGCCATGAATGATAGAAAGTTGAAACTCACTTTTTTTATAAAGGTAAGTTAGTCTCAAAATTTTATCATGAACTTTGCAATTTTAAATCTTGAGAAACCCCTAAACTTGCAATCTAATCGGGAGAGCTCTCAGTTGGCATAAACTCAGTGAAGGGAAGAACGTAGATGAAAATGTATTAACCGTGTATATACATTCAGTCACTTCTGGTTCACATTCAGGGCCTGTTCAGATGATCCCAGGTCCCGCCAGAAGCTCTCACATGGGAGAACATAGATGAAAATGTATTGACTATGTACACTAGCAGGAATGTATTTCACATGCCTCTACCAGTTTTTTCAAACATGTCAGTTTTGCTCTTGTTGAGCGCTTAAGTTCTAAGGTAATTCTTACTCAGATCCCCTTTTTTCACTTCTTAGAGCTTTCTGAATTCTTTGTTGTTGTTATTTATTATTATTATTATTATAAACATTTATATAGCGCCAGTCATGTACTTGGCGCTGTACAGAACAGAAATGGACGTGGTCCCTGCCTGTGGCTTACAATCTAAAAGACAAGGAGGGGGAGACAGAGAGAGGGGACAGTGGGAGAGACAGGGAAGAAGACAAACAAACATTCAAGCAGATGCGAAGTCTCAGGTGCGTGTGCTTGGCTTGGTTACAATCAGGTTGGTTGCAGCAGTCTGCAGGGGAGGGCAGACAGTAAGTATATGGGGAAACGACTAGCAGGCACTGGGAAAAGCGGCGAGGAAAAAGTGGGTCTTGAGGGAGGGATCTGAAGGAGCGGAGGGAGGGGGCAAGGCGGATGTGGGTAGGGAGGGAGTTCCAGGCCTGGGGGGCAGCGAGGGAAAAGGGTCAAAGGCGATTAGGTGAGCAGGAGAAATGAGGGCAAGTGAGGGAGGGGACAGAGGAAGAGTGGAGAGCGCGTGCAGGAGTGCGTAGGGAGATTAGGTCAGAGAGGTAAGGGGGAGCTTGGTTGTGGAGTGTTTTGAACGTGAATACCAGGAGTTTAAACAGGATACGTTCAGGAAGGGGGAGCCAGTGAAGAGAGACGAGGAGAGGCTGCACATGGTCGAAGCAACGGGCAGAGTGAATGACCTTGGCAGCGGAGTTTTGGATTGCAATAAGGGGGGACAGGTGAGAGTGAGGGAGGCCAGCAAGGAGGAGGTTGCAGTAATCAAGGCGAGAGATAACCTTGGCATGAACAAGGGTTTTGGCCGAGGAGGTAGAGAGAAAGGGGCGGATCCGAGCAATGTTATGGAGGGCGAATCGGCAGGATTTGGCAACAGAGTCAATGTAAGGTTTAAAAGAGAGGCGCGTGTCAAAGATGAAGCCCAAGCTGCGGGCTTGGAGAACAGAATGGATGGTGACTCCATCGATGCAGATGGGCAGGTTAGAGGGAGTGGAAGAGGAGGGAGGAAAAATTAGGAGTTCGGTCTTGGCCATGTTGAGTTTGAGTTGACATTGGGACATCCAGGCGGAGATATCAGAGAGGCAATTGATGAGGCGTGAGTGGACAGAAGAGGAAAGAGAGGGGGTAGAAAGATAGAGTTGGGTGTCATCAGCGTAGAGATGATATTGGAATCCGTGGGAGGCAATAATTTTGCCAAGGGACAGGGTGTAAATAGAGAAGAGGAGAGGGCCAAGGACAGAGCCCTGGGGGACCCCAACTGAAAGGGGGAGGGAGGAGGAGATTGACTCAGGGAGCGAGACTTGGGCACGAGAGTCAAGGGTTGAGGAGAGAGAGGTGTTGAGAGCGGAGATGGCAGAGTCAGGGGAGGAGGAGGAGAAAACAGGGGGGGAGGGGGGATAGAGAGGAGGCAAACTCCATTGGGGTAATGGCCTGCATATTGCGGAAGGGGAGCGGAGAGGGGGAGGAGGAGGGGGGTTGGTGGGAGAGGCTGAAGGAGGCGAGGAAGTGATCAGAATTATGGCAGGGATCAAAGGAGAGGTCAGCAAGAGAGCAATTTCGTGAGAAGATGAGTTCAAGGGAGTGGCCGTCGGTATGGGTGGGAGAATCGGTCCAGAGTCGGAGATCAAAGGAGGAGGTCAGGGAGAGAAAGCGGGAGATAGAGGGCGTGGAAGGTGTGTCGACGTGAATGTTGAAATCACCAAGAATGAGAGCAGGGGTGTCAGAGAGGAAGAAGGTGAGCCAGGATTCAAAGTCTGGGAGAAAATCTTTAATGGAGACAAAGTAGTTAAGATGGCATCTATTAAACCAACTTCTGCTGACAAGTGTCTGCAAGATTTTGGGCACACAGAGTCCATTTTTAAGTATCTCTTCCACAATCATTATCAATCCCACCACTCAAAACAATCAAAATACAAGGAACCTACACATGAATGTCAAAAAAAACATGGTTACCTTCATTCAATACATTGCATGTCCCCATGGAAACTATGCTGGTAAAACCAAACAATCCTTACATAAACTCAATTTCACAGAAAGCCATGGACAAAAAAATCTTGATCCTACTGTGCGTGTTCACTTCTCCCAGAATGACCATTCCATTTCAGATATCTCTGTCCATGTACTGAAAGGGAACCTGTACAACACTTTAAAAAGGCAGGCCTGGGAACTAGAATTCAAAACTTCTTTGGTTCCCCAAAACAATGGACTAAATTTGGATCTGGGCTTCATTAAATCACTATGAACCAGGTAACCACGGCATGTGTTTTGCACTTGCTGGGTTTTTTATATTGTCTTCAAGTGTTTCGAGATGTTAATAAAATAATAATAAGTTTAATAAGTCGTGACCATAGATCAAGACTAAAAAAGAATACAAAACAATAAACAGAAACAAATAGACGAACAGCAATTACTCATAATAAGATAAAATCAAAACAACTAAAAAGCAGAATAGCTGTACAAACATATAAATATGAAAAAAGCTAATAGACCTACTATATAAAGAAGATCAACTTCTTTTAATTAGGGTCATAGTCCTATTAGCAAGAGCATGTATCATAGCAGAGTCATTTACTGAGAGTAAAAAGATTAGCAACTGCTGGGGGGGCCAATATGATCTATTTTGCAGTGGAGCAGCCAAAAATTGATGGCGATATTTCTCTGTGCGGGGGCAGATAAATAGCAGATGGAGCAAGTTTTCAGTTTGGTTCAGTGAACAACCACATACTCTAGAGGAGTAAGCCCATTTCTCCTCGCGTTCAACACCCTGAACGGGATAAGGTCAAACCTAAGCAGCATTAAAGCCCTTCTTAGGTACGAGCTATCCAAAGCAGTAAGATAGGGTTCTTTTCCCAGAATTATCTTAAAGTATTTATAGAGGAGGACAGATTTTAATTTTTCAATCTTTTGTCTGTCTTTGGCGATTGCTAAATCCGTCAGTTGTGTCACAATCAGGGATTTAATTCTGGAATTAGAAAGGGAAGTAAAAGCTTCCATAGATTGCCCCAAGAACCGGAGAAGGAGGAGTAATTTTTTCTACCACAAAAACGTGCACAGTTTAGAGTCGGATTCTGCAAGACACAGGTTTGGTAATCTAACCTCAGTCATGCTTCGCACCCTTAGCCACAAAGAAATCTGGGTCAGATCTAATTTTACCTCTACAGATATTACACCTGTTTCTAGCCGCACAACAGCAGCCAGTGTGCTCTTAGGCACAGAAAGAATTGCTCAGAGGAACCAATTTTGGAAAAACTCCATCTTAGATCTTAGGAAGGGGCCCCAGACCTCAGCACCATAACGGGCTTGGGGACTGCCTTACATATCAAGCAATTTTAAAGCAGGGGCTATAAGTTTCCCGCCATCTGTTCTCCAGAATCTTAGGAGCCCACCTACAGATTGATCCATCTTAATTTTCATATGATCAGCATGTTTAGACCATGTGCCAGAGGCAGAAAAAGTCAGCCCCAAGTATCAATAGAATTTAACTTGTTCTAACTTGACATTGTCAAGGACCCAGTTGAATTAGCGGTATCTTTTAGCTGCTACAAGAACTTTAGTTTTCTCATAGTTAGTTAAAAGATGGTTTGTTTTACAAAAGGATCCCAAAGCTGCCAAAAGTTGCTTCAAGCCCAACCTAGCATTAGAAATTAAAACCATATCATCTGCGTAGAGCAGTATTGACAGGTGCCTATTTTGTATAGCCACCGGAAAAAACAAATCTCTGTTAAGTTCTAAAACTATTCCATTTATAAAAAAAATAAAAAGAAAGGGAACCAGAACACAGCCTTGTTTCACCCCATTTGTAGCCGGTATCACATCTGTGAGATGCCCTCTCGGAAAGTATCTAACTCTCAGCTGAGTATTGGAATAAAGTGATTGTACCAAATAAATCAGTCTTCTATCCATATTTGTAGAGGATAACTTTGCCCATAGAAGCTTCCTATCTATTGAATCGAAAGCTGCCCTGAGATCCACAAAAGAAAGAGACTCTTTTAACCCGAACATACTTATAAATCAAGTGCATCAAGGTGAAACAATGGTCGAGGGTAGAATGTTCAGCCCGGAAACCTGCCTGTTCCTCTGGAAAATAGGAGGTTACATTTGCCCAGGCCTCCAATTTGAGTAATAAGTAACGGGCATACACTTTCGCTATCACATTTATTAAACTGGTGGGTCTATAATTTGATGGCAGATGTCTATTCCCCTTTTTAAAAATTGGGATAACAATACTGATGTTCCACCCAGCTGGGACTAAGCCCGAGGAATTTATAGCATCAAATAGGGTGCAAGTAATGGGGAGCCACCAATCAATTTTGTCCCTTAACAGATCCCCAATAATTCCATCACCACCAGGTGCCTTCCCCAAGGGAATTTGTTCTAATAAATCTAATTTCGGTCAGATTCACTGAAGGCCACTGAGGGAGATCCTGTAGAGCACTAACATGCAGATGTGGGATATCTGGAAGTTGGTTAAAGATCCGTGAAAAGTGCAGTTCCCAAGTAGCCACAGCAATGGATAGGAGTCAAAGGGACACATTCCATTTTGGACCAAATGCCAAATTTTTGCTTGATTCCTATCCAGTATTGAAACAGCCAAAGCAGACCACAAAGAACGTTGATGTGCTAGTCTTTTGGCGCTAAGCAAATCCCTATAGGTTTTGTCTTGTGAGGCATACTGAAAATAGGCAGGCCTACTTTTACAGACTCTAGCTTGTCTGGTGGCCTTACATAGAAGCTTTTTAGCAGTAAAGCACTCCTGATCGTACCAAGATTTTTTTAGGAGTGAAATTATAGTTCTGTACGTTATTTGGATTCCTAGCCTTATTGGTAATTTCAAAGAGCTTATTTTTAAATAAGTCTATCAAAGAAGAGAATGCTTTGATAACATCTTCAGGATACATAAAATATGGTTCTGTTAGAACATTTTTAAGAAAACCCATTTCCTCGGACATTAACAAACTATCTACCGTTGTAACAGTTTTAGAATTCCATTTAACACAGAAAAAGTAATGGAAATTAAGGTCGGTCAAATTAAGATTAGGGTGTTTAGAACTTAATTTTGAACTCAATAAGGAAAAGTAAACAGCAAGTGGTTGGTGGTCACTAAGACCTACCATGAGAACTTGAAATCCAACAAATCGACAAAAGAAATTTGCTGGGACACAGATGTAATCAATTACACTGAGACCTGACTTTGAAATAAAGGTAAAATCTCCACAGGACTTAATAGAGGAACGTCCATTTAAGAGTTTCCATCTGCCTTTATACAAAAATTGCAGAAATTGTACCCCAAAGGCATTTATAACTTGATCTTTTAATTCACACAACAGTAAAAAAAAGTAATCGTCCTCATCTATATCGATAGACCTGCCTGTGTAGAAGTTACATTGCCTATTCTGGCATTGAAATCCCCAAAAAGAACAATCGGCAGATGAGGGTACAACCCCTCCAGAGTCTCAATCAGATCCTCCAAGTGGGCCCAAAAGGGGATACAATCAGCTGCATTATTGGATGGCAGGATATAAATATTAATCAAAATAATTCCTTCATCCTTCCCCCAAGTAAATCTAACAGCCAGAATATTCTTGAGGGTACTCTGGATCTTAAAGCCTGTCATATTAAGAGACCGTTTAGATACTATGAGAAGGCCACCAGAAGGATGTCGAAACTTTCCTGTTTTATTAGCAGGGGTATCCCAAAATTGGAAGCCAGGAAGCAAGAACAACTTTGTGTCAAGTAACCAAGTTTCTTGAAGGCACAAAATATCATAGTTATTTAATATATCTAAAGACTCTGGAGCGAAAAGCGTTCTCCAGCTTGCTATAGTCCACGAAAATAATAACAAATTCAAATTGTTATAATTCCTGCTAGGAGTAGGATAATGTCATCTGTTACTGGGAAGGGTATCTGGTGTGTGTGGGGGGGGGGGGGAGTGTAACCTCAATATCGGCAGTATCCCTAGTTTGAACCTTATCATTTGACAAAGATATTGGAGCCTCAAAGGCAGATGCCAGAGAACAGATCGGTGGAGGATGAAAGTTCCCCTGAGCCAAAGAGACAGAGGAGATAGTAGTAGGACATAATTCAGTGTTGGTCACAATAGAAGCTGCTGTGGAGAAATCTTCAATGACCTGAATAGGAAAATGTACTGGGTTAAGAGATGGTTCTTCTCCCAAGAAGGGAAGTAGAACCTGAGATGGTGAGCCCAGCTCATCTTTATCAAGAAACCTCATATTAGTTAAGTGTTTCAGATCATGGGAAGGTTGATGCTTATGAACTGCAATTGCATAATCAAGTACAGAACAGTTAAAACTCTCCTGGATATATCCGAGTCTCCCTTTAATTTGATCTTGGTCAATAGGGGGCAATAGACTGAAAGCCTTGATAATATCTCCCTCCGTTTGGGCTGAACTACTGTTATCTAAACAAAAGGTTATCAGCTTCTGTTGTAAATTATGCCTACGTGAAGTAGCCTCATCCCCTAAAATCAGGGGCTGAGATGGAAATGCCTCCATTAGTTCAATTTCCACAAGTGACTTATTAAATTGAACAATGGGATCATATTTACTCGGGCTATTGGAAGAAGGAACCTGGATATACCCAGGAGGAGTACTATCCCTTGACCTTGGAGTCTGCTTGTGAGAGAAGACTCTCTATAGAAACCCCCCATTGCCTCAAATGCTTTCGAGCCTGGAATATTTTCCGTAACAAGAAAGGAGATTTAAAATAGGCCTTACAACAGATAGCAGAGAATCTGTGAGACAGGCGGGCGATCTTATCAATATTGCCTGGATCAACATTTAGGGCCAACAAAAAAGATAGGTTCCTGGCAACAGCCACTTTATCATTCCATCTTGGGATTATCCCATTTGGTAAAGGTCAAATTTTAAACCAAACAGCCCTATTTCCCCTATTTGCCAAAATCTCATTTCTACTTAGATTCCCAGTCAGGGGCAGTTGGTGGGTTTTGATGTTGGAGGTGCACTCGGGCAGTAAGGCGGGGCCTGCGGGCCTAGGGGCGGAGCCAGGGGGACGGTAGGTGGAGCCAGTGGGATGGTAGGCCAGTGGCATGGCATAACCCAGCAGCAAGCAGTTCCAAGGGTTAACATCGGATGGAAGAAAACACAGTCTACATGCACATCAAGCTTAAAATAAATAATTTATACACCCAAAACACAGGTACCCATCCTTGTAAAGCACCCCAGTCACAGCCTGAGTCCAATTTTACCACGCACATCCCATTTCCAGTATTTTGAACACAACTGAAATCACTTGAACACTTTGAACACAACTGAATGACATGCAATGACATCTCTCTCAGGATTTCCAAACCTCCATTTTACCACACACAGTCCCCCCTGCACTAACCCACTAGCCCCCACTCCCCTCTCCGAGAACCCAGGAGTCCTGGCTCCCAGCCCCCTCTGCTCTAACCCACTAGCCCCCACTTCCCTCCCAGTGAACCCAGGAGTCCTGGCTCCCAGCCCTCCAGGCCCCTGCTCTTAACCCACAAGTGCCCACTACTCCCCTCCCAGTGAACCCAGGAGTCCTGGCTCCCACCCACCCATCTGAGTAGGAGCCAGGACTCCTGGGTTCCCTGGAGCATTCCTCTGCTCTAACCCACTAGCCCCCCACTCCTCTCCCAGGGAACCCAGGAGCCCTGGCTCCCACCCATCCCCCTGCTCTAACCCCCACTCCCTTCACAGTGAACCCAGGAACCCTGGCTCCCAGCCCCCCTACTCTAACCCACCCCCACTCCCCCCAGCCCCGCAATTTACTTACCAGTGGTGGCTTGGGCTTGGCTCCGATGTCCTCCCTGCTCCTGAGTCCAGTCCTCTGATGGATGGCTGCGCGGGAGCTCCCACCAGGCCTGAACTGCTCAGTCAGACCTGGGAGCTGCTGTGCAGCCAGGCTTTCCTCCCTCCCAGAGTCAAGTCAGTTTGACTCGACAGGGAGGGAGGAAGGGACTCGGGGGGCTGCGCGCGCGGCAGGAGCTCTCAGCCCCCACCCTCCCTGCACAGCCGCGGAATGGGCAGTTCATACCAGGGTGCCTGTATGCAGCGCCCTGTTATGAACTTTCCCCCTGCCTGGCCCCTGCAATGGAACAGTGCCCCCTGCGGCACTGTCCCGTTGCGGGGTCCCTTTATGCGGAATGGACGGCACTTCTAGACGCCCATTCCGCATAAAGGAAGACATGCCTCCCTTTTTTCCCTGAAAGGCTTCCTTAGGAAGCTTTGGGGGGGGGGTGTGTGTGTGTGACTGAGTCACCGGTAGTGTGTGCGCACACACACACAACCAGTGAGAATGTTTGGAGGCTCCAAACACGCCTTTTTTTTTCTTTTCCAGACTCTGGCCAGCCGGCCGAGTCCTCTCCCACCCTAGGTGGACCACCACCACTGTTCTCAATATTATTTGAGGTGGTGTAAAAAATGGGATCTCTTATAAAAGTATGGGCAGAAGAAGCCATATTATAAGAACTAGCAAGGTCTAAGGAATTTAGTTTAGTAATAACTTCAGTTATTTGTCATTTAACCTGTAGTAAGGAATCACTCATTCCAGTAATACTTACAAAGAGCGAAGAAACAGTTTCACTGATTAAAAAACACTGAGGTCTAAGAACCTCCCCCGATGCCAAATCTTGTTCCTCAGCCTGTAATAGCATAGACTCATAACTGGTTGGTCTCTTAGATGGGTAATCAGCTTTTACATTGACTTCATTGTTGCACAGGCCATTTGGAGGACTGGGTCATTGCTAGGATTGAGGATTTATTTGATAGTGGAACAGGCTCTAGGGGTACACCCTGAGGAGATAAAGGCATGGATCTTAGCCTGTTTCAAACGTGACTGTTCAGTAATACCAATAAGAGAATTGGGGTGTCTTGATCGCCTTCTTTCAACCATAATGAAATAGCCCTTTACAGGACCAATGTCCAACAGAACACTTAGCCCCTGGATGAAGCCTAGCCCTTCCCAGGGCTAATACACGGTAGTGCAGTGGACCCTGGAGGGAGCCTAGTCCTTCCCTGAGCCAAAGCGCGGGAGTAACACTTAACCCCTATGGGAGCCCAGCCTTTCCAGAGCAGGTACTCAGCAAATCACTGAAATCACTGAGCCCCTGCATCCCAAATGGAAGTAATTAGGTGACAGTGCCGCCGATCTGGTGGAATCCACAAATCACCCATGCTCAGAGGCACAGAGGCAACAGGGCAGAAACACACAGATCCAGCCCTGCTGGTTCACTGTCTTCTCCCAGTCCGCAACACAGCACTCTCTTCCTTGGCGCTCCCGCTTGCTTCGCAGGTGTCCACAGCTAGCTGTCAGCGGCCACGTTCACAGCAGCAAAGTTCAAGTCAGCCCCCACTCTGTGGGATATACCAGCCACGGAGTTCCAACCACCAGACCCGATGGTAGGAAATAAGATTGGCAGGCTAATTTCCCAGGCAAACATAAAAGCATATCTTCTGCTGCTCCTTGGTGGCAATGCAAGCTCAGAGTATTTTTAAAGGTGGAATAGGCGTAGTCCTTCTCTTCAAATGAGCCAATCTTCCAGGGATGCGTTTTAAGCCCTGGCAGCAGAAGACTAGAACAGGTGGCCTCTTCAACTGAAATCTGGGCTAGCGGTGTGGAGATTCCCCGCCCCAGCCAGATTGAAAGTGGCCCCCCGATGTAGCNGGCCCCCCGATGCAGCACGTTAGACTCTTTGCCACGGCCACTTTGGCCCTCTGACGGCCCCTCCAACGGCTGACACCCTTTGGGTGTCGCCCTTCGGGCTGGCGCCCAAAGGCTGGCACTGCTAGGGCCCTGCCCTAGGCTAAGTACCTGTAAGAGGCAGAGGGTCCAGGTGTCAGCAATCTCCCAGGGAGCCAATAAGCCCTTGCATTCCTTTGGAGGCACATAGTCACAAGCCCAACACCGTTTCAAGAGGTTAACTACTTCCTTTCCTATTCTTCCCTCCCTTGTTTGCTCTTATGCATACATCCTAGCCTGCAGATTGACTTCCCCTCATTCTATTTTTTTAAAATCAGTGCATTTAAAGTTATTAGATTTTAATAATACTGATTAAATTAGCCACCTCATTCTTTACCCCTTTTTTCCAGATTATTAATGAATATGTTAAACAATACTGGTCCCCTGAGGCACCCCACTATCCACCTCTCTCCAACTTGAAAAATGACCATTTATTCCTATCCTTTGTTTCCTGTCATTAACCAGCTACCAGTCAATGACAGGACTCTTCCTCTTATCCCATGATTACTTAGTTTGCTTAGGGGTCTCTGGTGAGGGACTTTGTCAAAAGCTTTTTGAAGATCCAAATATACTATATCAACTGGATCACTCCTATCCACATGCTTATTAACAATCCCATTAAATTCTAATAGGTTAGTGAGGCATGACTTCCATTTGTCAGAGGCATGCTGTCCCCCCCGCCCCCCCCATATCAAATCATGTTTGTCAATATGCCTAGTAATTCTGTTTTTAGCAATGATCTCCACCAGTTTGCCCGGTAGTGATGTCAGGCGTACCAGTCTGTAGTTTCCAGGGTCACCTCTGGAGCCCTTCTTAAAAATGAGGGTTACATTTGCTAACCTCCAGTCCTCTGGTACAGAGGAGGATTTTAGTAATAAGTTACATGTAACTAATTGTAATTCAGCAATTTCAAAATTTGAGTTCTTTCAGTACCCTTGGATGAATACCATCAGGCCTGGCTCACTTGCTACTGTTTAGATGTACAATATGCAATAAAGCCTCTTCTGGTGTGATGATAATTTCAGATAATTCCTCTGTAGCAGCTTGGCAGTGACACACTGGTGAGCTGTGTCAGGATCATGCCCCCAAAGCACTCAATCACAGCAGGAATTAGCTTTAACAAGTATATTTGTATACAGTCTCACCATCAACTACTCTATGCAACTCCTCTATCCCCTTAGCTACCTAGCCCCAGCCAAGTCAGGTAACAATCCTCTGAGTGGCAAATAAACAGTCTTTCCTTGTTACTGTGTGGCAGTCTCCAACCCTCCTCTCCATCAGGGCAGCAATGGACATTCCTCTGCTTCCAGGCAGCTTCTCCATTCAGGAGCCCCAAATCCAACAGGTAGCTACAACAGAGGTCCTCCTTCTACTGAGTCTCTAGGTAGACTGAGGCGTGGCTGCCTCAGCTCTCTTATGTAGCTGGGTGGCCACACGCAGCTCTTCCTGTCTCTTCTCCAACAGCCACTTTCCTACCAGCCAGCTGCTTTCAATTAGTCTTTGACCAGTCCATTAGCAGCTTGTTGGTTGTTACTACGCTCCCTTTAAAAGGCCAGCAGACCTCTCAGGCTAGCCTCTGTTACATCCTCACCAACAAAAATAGTTCTGGTGTGGGCATCACCCCAACATCTTCTGCAGTAAAAACTGATGCGAAAAACTAATTTAGTTTCTTAGCAATGGCCTTGTCATCTTTGTTCCCTGATCATCTAGCAGACCAACTGCCTCTCTAGCAGGTTTCCTGCCTCTGATGTACTGGGGGTGGGGGGTTCAATTTTTAAATTATATACAGTCATCAACAAACCAGGAAACTGGGGGCATGGAACGATGCTGAGGGAGTGGTGTCACCTGACCAGCCCTGGGCGGGGCTTCAGCAAACCCTATGGGCTTTGACCAGAGTGCAATGGTGGCACAGGGATCCAGGCACCATGCTCAGAGCCCCGAAGGCACTGGGTCAAGCCTGGGTTCCTTACACTTTGCTCCTTAGAAACAGCTCAACACAGGATGGTGGGCTTGCACTCATTGGATCCACTAGTCATTTTCTGTGGGATTTCATAAGGTTCCATTCTTTCCCCCCTGCTTATAAAGCTATATCTTCTTTATCACTGACCTTTTGTGAGCAGTACCGTAAGATTTCTACTGGGCTACATGTCCACGTTATTTTCTTTCCTGTGTTTTTCTCCTCATGAAGTCACGTGTCCTTAAGGGATCCGTTAGAGGATCCATGCACACGTTGTAATTTTCACCTAAGTTACAGCCACGTTTAAGTCACCCCATGTACACATTCCAGTCTTCTGTAATACAGAACTCACCCCACAGATGCACACATTCAAATCTCACAATACAGAACACACGTAAACGTCAGAGCTGGATTTCGTTGCCCTGACATCTACGATGAAACTCACATTAATTTCCCTGCTCAATGAGTAAAGGTGCATGCAATAGTTGCCAAATATCACATAAGATACAAAGTAACGTGAAAATGTGTAACGTGGGAAGTAGCCTCTCTTTCAGGAATGGGCCCATTTCAGCCAGCCCCACTTGCCTGTTACTGAGCATTGCAAGGCACAAACTAAGATTGGGGAGGTAGCAGAGCAAACAGCAGCACTGAGTACCAATTAGGGCCAGTTGTGATTTTTTAAATGTAATATAGGTCCCTGCCCAGTACCAGCTGGACTGCCTTTCAGTTCGTGACATTAGCAAACAAATAGCTGTCAGAGGGTCATCAGGTGGGGTTTTTTTGTATTATCTGCCTAACCTGTATTTTTAACCAAAGAGACATATATAATTTTTACAACAAATATTGCTGTGGGGTTAGCTTTGCATTACAATTTTGCTAGGTAGTGAAGATAGTTATGTTTTTGATAACACTGATGAAGAAAGAAAATGGTAGATGTTGTAAGAGAGGATAACCTTTCTAAACAAAAACACCATTATATGCTGTGCATTAAGTAATTTTGTGATTTCTTTTTCTTCAAAGGAATAAAAATAAAAACCTTAAGGCAAGTGAACCCCTAAAGCTGCCTGAAAATATTGATGACTGGACAAAGGAGCAAGTAAAACAATGGATAACTGAGGAGCTTAAGATTGACGAGAAACATGGTGAAGTCCTGGTTAGTCAAGATGTAACAGGTTCAGTCTTGCGGTTGCTGACAATACGAAGTCTTATAGACATGGGTGTAACCTATGGCCCAGCTATTCAAATTATGCATGCACTAAAAGAAAAAAACATTCTTATTGAAAGCACAAGTGAGGCTGCTGGACAAGAAGAGAGCAGCAGAAATCCTGATGAGAAATCCTTCATGGAGATGGAAGACAAAGGAAAGACAAAAGATGAAGGTAAAGGGGATTCAAAATCAGGCGTCACCAGTGAATTACAGGACCCCACACTATCAGAATTCCCCAAGACACTAGATTCTGCATTCGCAGGTGGAACCAAAAGCAAGTTGGGTCAAGAAAACAATAAATCCAATAAAACGTTGGAAAATAATCAACATCCAACGAAACAAACTTGCCTGCCATATCCTTTTGATGAGTTTCATGACAGTCATCGTTACATACAGCACTACATCCTCCACCCTCCAGAAACTGGTCCCCTGAACCTGATTGATCCAGCACATGAGTTCAAGCTTTTCACAAACACAGAGAATGCAACAGAGGAGAACATTAAGTTGAAATTTTGCAATGAAATCTTTAGATTTGCCGCTGCATGCATGAATTCTCGTAACAATGGTACTATTCACTTAGGGGTAAAAGACGATCCTCATGGGGAGATTAATGGAGTGAAAGTAAATAATAAAGACAAATTTATTGACTATTTTGATTCAATGATTCAGAAATATTTCAAAGCACTGCTTGATGATGCAAAAAACTGCATCAGGAAACCTAGATTTGTGGAAGTATTACTGCAGAACAACACTCCATCAGATACATTTGTCATTGAAGTAGATGTAGTTCCAAAATATTCTATTTGTGAATCAAAATTCTACAAGACTATGAAGTATAATGTTAAGAAGAAAACTTGGGAGCCATCTTTATTTGTACGGGATGGAGCCTCGTCTCCAAACATCCTTGAAACTCTAAAAGAAAAGTCATTCATGCTCAAACTGAAGCGTTTAGCAGAGTCTCGAAAAACAGCAGAGGAAGAACATGGAGAAAAGCGCAGAAAAAGAGACAGTGAGGGTCCAAAGCTCGTAAGGCTTCTCACAGGTAACAAAGACTTACTGGACAATTCCTATTATGATTGGTATATCTTAGTTACAAACAAATGCCACACATCTCAAACACAGCACTTAGACTTTTTGCAGGAATTAACATTGTTTGCTGTACTGGAGTTTGATCCCGAGTCAGCCAGCAATGGTGTGGTCAAAACTTACAGAGAGAAAAGAGCTGCAAACCTTCATTTTCCGAATCAATACCAAGACAAGGGGAAAACAACTTCTGAAACAATTGAAAGCCTGAATCTTTATCAGCAGCCCAGCTGGATTTTCGGCAATGGAAGATCAGACCTTAATAGTGACACCTACCAATCTTTGGATCCCAGTACATGGCAACAAGAAAAGGCAGCTGAGGTCAGGAAATTGATTTGTTTTCTTTCTGACCGAGACATAATGCAAAGAGGAAAGTTTTTAGTAGTGTTTCTCTTGCTATCCAAGGTGGAAGATCCAGGTGATCCTATGATTGAAGCATTCTGTGCATTTTACCAAGAGCTAAATGGGCTTGAAGACATGCTCTGCATTTGTATTGGTGCCCAAACTTATCAGCGATGGAAAGGTCTTCTGCAAGCCAGGTTGGTCAGTGTGGAGGCACTTACAGACAGATGTATTTCTAACTTAAGCCTTGAAATGGTCAATGGAAGTATCCTAAAATTAAAATCAATGACACAGTCTTCTCAGAGGCTTTTGCCTTCCAAAGGCTCTTCTACTATTCTTCTAAAGAAGAAAGAAGATTTCATGACTGCATTGGAAATACTTTGTGAAAATGAATGCAAAGACACCGAAATAGAGAAGGATAAAGTTCGATTCAGTGAATTCAAGAAATCTCATGAAGAGCACTTTTACCGTGGTGGGAAAGTATCATGGTGGAATTTTTACTATTCTGATCAAAACTATTCTTTACCTTTTATTAAAAGGGACAGTTATGGAAAACTTCACAATTTGATTCAGGAATCCTCTAAGCAAACATCTACCAAAATTATCAATCTTTACCATCATCCAGGCTGTGGTGGCACTACGTTAGCTATGCATGTTCTCTGGGAATTAAGGGAGGAATTTAGGTGTGCTGTTCTGAAAAACAGAACAGTAGATTTTGCAGAAATTGGAGCACAACTGACGATGTTAATCACATATGGAGCAACTAACCAATCTGATTACTTACCAGTATTACTACTTGTGGATGATTTTGAAGAGCAAGAGACTGTCTATATTCTGCAGAATGCAATCCAGTCAGCTATAACGGAAAAAGGCATTAGATATGAAAACCCTCTAGTGATCATCTTAAATTGCATGAGATCCCAGAATCCACAAGAAAGCTCAAAGAGCAATAGTTTAAACAGTGTTGCTCTGAAACACAAACTTTCTGACAAAGAACAAAGGGCTTTTGAGGAAAAGCTAAAAGAAATTGAAGAGCAATATGATCATCCTGAAGATTTTTATTCATTTATGATCATGAAAACAAATTTTAATCATGAGTACATAGAAAATGTAGTCAAGAACACACTAAAAGGTCTGGACGTGACAAACAAACAAGCCAAACTTATATTCTATTTGGCACTCTTAAATTCCTATGTTACAGACTCCACCATCTCAGTATCACAGTGTGAAGAATTTTTAGGAATAACAGCTAAAAAAGCTTACTGGGGTCACGAAAGCTTAGAAGATAAGATGGGGACTTGTTCCAACATTATTATACAGACTGAAGTGCAGGAATGTGGAAGATACAAAGGGGCACGTATCAGTCACCCACTGATTGCCAAACGCTGTCTAGAAGAATTTAAGCAAACCTATAACTTGACTAAAAGTGAAATTACTCTTCAGCTGTTAAGGGAAATTTTGTTTTATGATTGTGGCTTAGGGAGAGACAAAGTTCAACAAGATGTACAAAATATGCTGCTTATGAGACAACGAAAGGAACATGGAGATGAGGCAGACACCCTGTTTTCCCCATTAATCGAAGCAATACAGAAAGAAGAGGGGAGTGCTGGAGTCGAAAGTGTGTTGATCGAGGGTACCTTCCGATTCAACCATAATGCATTCATTTGCCAAGCCTTGGCTAGACATTTCTACATTCAAGAAAAGAATTTTGTACATGCCCTGGAGTGGGCCAAAAAAGCCAAAAACAGAGCACCTAACAATTCATATATAACAGATACTTTAGGTCAAATCTATAAAAGTCAGATAAAATGTTGGCTGGAGGGAAATGCACAGAGGTTTATCCTAATAGCTGATGAGCTGAAACGTTTGCTAGAGCTTGCTAAGCTTGCCACAGAGGCTTTTAAAAAATCCCAGGAGCAAACAGAACAAAGAGACAATGAAAGAGAAAATTTTCAAAATTCAAAATCGAAAAGAAGATATGAAGTGTATAACACATCTGGTTATCTTGGGGAGATAGAAACTGGACTGTATACTATAGATATTCTTGAGCTTAGTCCTTTTTTTAACAAAAATGATGCATTGTCTAGAAAAGAGATGATACAGTATTTGTCAGGAAATGTTGTCAATAGCTTCTGGAATATAAAAAACAGTGAAGAGTTTAGGCAGATATTTAAAGATTATCCCAGTTATATATGTAATTTGCAAGAAAACTTGAAAAAAGCATTTGACTTTTTTGAGAACTATTTTGTGTTTCTGAAATCAAAGAACCCTGAAAAAGAAATTGTAGAGCTCAAAATACGCAACAAGGTTCGAGAATTGTTCAACAAATATGCACAAATATTTTGCCACTCAGATCTTGAGCAACTGAAAGACAAACAAATGAGTTCAAAGCTTAGTTTGGCGCTGCAGGTGGAGAGTTACAGGAAGAGGTTAGTGGCTTCTAAAGCTGACATGTTTTCTGGGCTTTTGGAATATCTCAGCAATCATGAAAAGGCTGCAAACAAAATGGAAGACATAGTGGAGAACTATAGATTTTTGCTTGAGCGAAGCAAATATCGATTGAGGGATAGACAGAATTTCATCTTAGCCAACATTGTTCTCAACTGCATTAAACCTAAATCCAAGAGGGTACATTCTGTTCAGGAGCTGAAAGCAGAACTCAGAAAAATTCTACAGAAAGTACCTCAGAGTCACCAATATCCAGATCCTTACTTCTTAGCTTCCTTATTGTTCTGGCCTGAAAATCAGAAACAACTTGATGAGGATTCTAGGCAAATGGAAAAGTATGTCACATCATTGAGAAGGTATTTTAGAGGGCACTATGGGCACATGTGTCGTTCCAAGCATTCTATAGCACATTTCTATCTTGGGAAAGACAAAGGTCTGAATAGGCTTGTTCAGAAAGGAAAAATAGATCAGTGTGTCGATGCCTCAATGCGCGATTTGAGTTCCCTCTGGCAGAGTGGTGCTATATGGAAAAAAAAGGATGTCCAGGATCTTTTGCTTCGTTTGAAGGGCAAGGCTGAAGATAATTATGTCTATATAGATTATGATAGTGATGGAAAAATCAGTATACCAGTACGACCTGTTTTCTTGGGCCAGATAAAAAGTGGCCAAAGCATAGAAAGAGTGTCTTTTTACCTGGGGTTTTCTCTTGAAGGCTTAATAGCATATGATATAGAAATCATGTAAGAGTTTGATCAGTAAAAAAAGGAAATATCTTTCATAAAGCATTGTTAGAGATTCATTAGGCTGAAGTCTTCATTGTCTGCAGAAGGTAACATGCCATCCACAACATGCCTGCACACCTTTCAAGTCTCTTGATACTCATTGCTAAGCTCTCTATCTTCTTCTTTTCCAGTTGCTCTTTAAAGAAAATGACTACTGGAAAATATGGCGATTGGTTATTGTTCTGAAACCTGATGAGATTATGTTATCTTTATTGTTGTCACTCCCCTCTCCTTTGCACCTCACATTCAGGGTGATTTCAGACGTTACGTTTTCGGCATTCACCACAGTCAACCTCAGTCAAACGCGGGCGCTGGTGAAAGAGCCATGCACGTCTGTTGGCTCGCATCCAGATGTTCACCACAGTCAAACACGGGCCGTGGTGAACCTAACCACGCTTCGTGAGGTCGGGACAGGAGGAGGTCCAGAAGTGCGGTGAATGCTCACCACGGCAGGGGTGAACAAAATGTAACATCTGAAGGGAAACCCCTGGAAGGAATTGACCCCAGCCACGGTGGATGGCATTGACCCCAGCCACGGTGCATTCTGGGTCTCGAACCGTAGTCCACGTCTCCACTGCATGTCTGTTGTGTTCCCCCGGCCCATGTTCTCTCTGATTGCCCCCGGGCGGTGGTCACGATCCTGTCACTTCTGTTGGGGCCGCACGTCTCACCATGGCCCGCAGTGACACCATTCACACTGGGGTGAGATTCACTGTGGTGAATTTAACCACGTCACGTCTGAAATCACCCTCAGTCTCTTGCTAAGGCCTGTTGCTTCTCCCTGCATAAAATTGCTAAAATCTGACCCTTGCTTACTGCTTCCACAGCCAAAACTCTCTGTTCTAGTCATCTCCCACCTTGAATATTGCAACCTCCTTCTTACTAGTCTTCCCTGCTCTCACTGAGACCCTTTCACTTCTGTTTAACACTCTGCTGCCAATCATTCACTTGCTCACCACTTCAATCATGTTCCAAGTTTTTATATTGTGTTTAATAGTGTTTTAAATTATATTGTTGTTGCTTTGAATTGTTTTAGTATGTTGTTAGCCGTCCCGAGATGCTTTTAGCAGGAGGGGGCGGCATATAAATTTTATTATAAATAAATAAATATTATAAACATAAATAAACCCTCCTCTCTTCCCGAAACTGGCTCCCTCTCCCCTTCACATGTAGGACAAATTCCTTGTCCTAACCTTCAAAGCTTTTCATGGCCTTGTTCCTCTTTATCTGTCTACCCTTGTAGGCTGCCTTTAGTTATAGTGTTAAGTTTAATGGTTATTTGATAGGACTTGCTTGGGCTGGCATAGTGCTTTAAGGCCTAGGAAATAGCAAGCGTGGTCCGCTAACTTGACATTTGTTAGTTCAAGCATGTCAAGAATGAGAGAGCTCTCTCTGAAAGGAAGTGGTCAAAAATGGACATGCATTAGCTAAGCTAAAGGCAGATAAGATGCTGATTGGCTGAAACAGAGATTTGTACCTTATTTTGATAATGGTGGCATAAGGATAGCTAGCTTCATGAATAGTCAATAGTGGTCTATAAAATGTGCTCTTGGGCTGAAGTGCTTTGTTTGTGTAAGCCAAGACCCCAGGTCCCTGTTCTGACTGCCACTTCTGCATTCGGACAGCACCGGGAGAAACTTCTCTGCATCCATTCCTACCTTCTTCTCAGGAAGGTGATCTGGCTATCTCAAAGGAACTGGCCATTTTAAAAGATGGTTTTAGTGTAGAATATCCCTATGTAGGGTTTTTAGATAAATCAAATTTATTATTTATTCTTTTAAGTAATAATAGGAACTAAGATTAATCACCTTGTGCATTACTGGGATGTATTTCTCATTTACCTTTTATATATGTGTAATCTATTTGCTACATTTGACAAAATTCAAACAACTGATTCTCTGTATTGCTAATCTATTTTAAGTAAAGCTGTTCAAATTATCTTCTTGTCTCTGTGTTGAGTTCCTATGTGGGGAAGGGAAAACAATCGGATGACAGAATCTTTTGATGGGGATTTCCTACTTAAATTTAATCCAAACACCTGTAACCCTTGTGCCGATGGCGTCCATGGCAAGAAGGGCCAGATTACCTTTTCTAGGGGTTTGGCACAACTAAACTAGGGATGAAACTCAATCTTCAGAAAACTTCGGAATTCACCAAAGATTCCAGTACTTGGTTCCAAATTTCCGAAGTTTGAAGTTCCAAGGACCAAAGCCGTTCCTCGGAAAACTTTGGAAGCCACTGCATGTATGGCTGGACGGTTGAGCTTCTGGAAATAAAACTTAGTCCTATATTTGGTAGGAGGGGGGTATGGGGGGGAACTGTTGAGTGAGGGTAATCCAGATGGCAAGTTTTGATTGGCTGGCAGGGCAAAATAAAAGTGGCTGCAGTCATTTTCCATTCTCTTTGGTGAATTTGGCTATGTGCTACGGTACTGATCTGTAAATAATCGGCATGGGGAAAGGGTGCCTGGCCTGGCTTGGCCTGTCCTGTCCATAGGGCCAATGCTGGAGGATGGGGGTTACGTTTACCATGCCATGTTTTTTATTAATAATAATAATTAATTGGGTGCCACATGGATGTTGCCTGCTCCGTGGTTAGCACTTGGCATCATGAGACAGAGGGATTTCTCTGCCTGACTTAACTTCCCTTTGCCTGGGCTGCTCAATTTACCAGCACCACACCAATGTCTTGCCTTTTTTAAAAATAAGCATGTGCCACTGCTGTTCGCACTGCTTAGCACCATGAGGCCAGGGATCTCTCTGCATGGGTCTCCTTGCCTGGGATGTTCAAGTTACCACCAGACCACACCATTGCCATGCCTTTTTTCAAAATAAGCAGGTGCCCCTGGGGTGGGGTGTGAATGTCTGGTTTCCTTCTTGTGGGTGTTATAATTTTGTCTGCTGGGCTGGCTGGGTTTCGGTGGGATTTATTTCTCCACGCAGTTGCACACTGTTTTGTGGGGTTGTATGTGTTGCCTAGGCTGTGGCATGGCACAACAGAGCATAATTGTAAAGTGTAACTGTAAGATCTACTGTTCTGCCTGCTGCTTGGCACCATGAGGCCAGAGGGATCTCTCTGCCTGGCTCTACTTTCCCTTGTCTAGTCTGTTCAAGTTATCAATGCCAGGCCTTTTTTAAAAATAAGAGGGTGCGAGGGGAGTGCGCATGCGCGAATAAGCGAGAGCAGCCTGAAGCGAGCGCTCCTCCAAGCGCCAAAAGAAATCAGCCCCAAAACACGCAAATATTCAACAAAACTTTAAAAAAAGTGAGTAGAAATAATGCCAACAAAAGCAAGGGAAGAAAAGGAGAAAAAAAAGTTAAAGGAGTGAGAGAAACTCAAATGGAGCGGTTCGTGAAACTGCGCCAGGTTGAAAAGAGCTGGGAGGAGACCCGGGCTGCAGAACACAGTAAAATGGCGCCCGCAACAGCCGCGGGGGTGAATGAGGCCACAGAGGGGGAGGATTCCCCAGAAGAGATTGAAATGGAAGAGGAGGATCTTGAGGGGGGCCCAATCATGAGATTGCTCCTGGAATTAAAAAAGGACTTTAGAAAAGATATGGAGAAACTAAGAGCCTCAGTGGAGGCAGGGAACAAAAAACTGGAGGGGCTGGTGCAGAGATTAAACACAGCTGAGGAGAGGATCTCTTCCATAGAAGATCAGGCGGTCAGTAC